>CM041782.1:268184983-268784983 GCA_023374045.1 Limonium bicolor | reverse complement strand
TTGAAGTACATCTTCACGCAAAAAGAATTGAACATGAGACAGAGGAGATGGTTAGAACTTATCAAAGACTATGATTTGGAAATCATGTACCATGAGGGCAAGGCCAACGTTGTGGCTGATGCCTTAAGCCGAAAAAGAAGCCATGTGGAGGAAGCCAACTGGATATTACATGATGAGTTGGTGAATGATATTAAGAGGTTGCAAATTGAGGTGGTTGAACAAGGTATGGTAGATAGAGAGGTGGAGCTATACAACATGAATGCGTATTCGGATTTCCACAAGGAAATATTGGAGCATCAACAGGAAGATGACAAGTTAAGGAAAATAAGACAGAAAGTTGACAAAGGAGAAGCACCAGACTTTATGATTCATGAAGATGGGAGTTTAAAGTTCAGAGGTAGATGGTGTGTGCCAAACCAGTGCGCAAGTGTTAAGACAAAGTTGATGGAGGAGGCTCACAACTCTGGGTACTCTATACACCCTGGAGGAGATAAGCTATACAAAGACATCAAGAGGCATTATTGGTGGCCAGGCATGAAGAGGGATGTAGCAGAGCACGTGGCTAAGTGTTTGACATGTTAGAAAGTTAAAATTGAGCATAAGAGAACACCGGGTATGTTACAGCCGTTAGGCATACCAAGTTGGAAATGGGATTCTATATCCATGGATTTCATAAGTGGGCTGCCAGTTACCAAGGGAGGAATGGATCAAATATGGGTAGTAGTTGATAGGCTAACTAAAACCGCTAGGTTCATACCGATGAAGAAGACATGGTCTATGGAGCAACTAGTGGATGCTTACGTTCGAAATGTGGTGAAATATCATGGGATTCCATCAGAGATAATATCAGACAGAGACTCTAGATTCACTTCAAGATTTTGGCAAGAATTTTAAAAGGCAATGGGTACAAAATTGAATCTCAGTACGGCGTATCATCCTCAAACAGACGGCCAAACGGAGAGAACAATCCAAACTCTAGAGGACATGATGAGAGCTTGCGCAATGGACTACCAAGGATCGTGGGTAGATAAGCTGCACTTAATCGAATTCTCCTACAACAATAGTTATCATGCAAGCATTAAGGCAGCACCCTATGAAGCATTATATGGAAGGAAGTGTAGGACACCACTGTGTTGGAGTGACTCGGGAGAACCGATATTAGTCGGACCACAACTCACTGAAGAAATGAGTCAGCAAGTCAAAAATATCCAGCAGAGGATGAAGGCTGCGCAAGATAGGCAAAAATCATATGCAGACTTGCATAGGAGACCGGTAGAATTTCAGGAAGGAGATAAGGTGTTCCTAAAGGTATCACCAACAAGAAGTGTAATACGTTTTGGTAAGAGAGGCAAATTAGCTCCGAAATACATTGGACCTTATGAAGTGCTGGGGAGAGTAGGCAAAGTAGCTTATAGGCTGGCGTTACCTGTGGATTTGGAGCAAGTACACAATGTATTCCATGTCTCGCAATTGAAAAGATACATACCGGATGAGACCCATGTACTACAACCAGAGGAGGTGGAGTTGGAACCAAATTTATCCTATGTTGAGCAACCGATCAGAATATTGGATCACAAGTCAAGGGAAACCAGAGGGAGATCGGTGGAAATGGTAAAGATATTATGGGATCACCATGGAATTCAAGAAGCAACTTGGGAGCTAGAGAGCAAGATGAGGAAACAACACCCACACCTATTTGATCAAGGTTAGTTATATGTTAGAAGTTTCAGGAGAAACTTTCTTTTTAAGGATGGGAGAGCTTGGGGCAAAATTAGGGATAAATCCTTTGATTCTATGTGATAATTACTGAATTTCTTGATGTGATAAACCTATGATGAGTTTACAACCTATGCTGAGATTTGATTATTGAGTAATATGTGCATTTAGTGCATAATCGCTTGATACGATATGTTTTGAATGTTTGGGTATGTGGATATATATTGAAAGCATTGGAAGCACAGCTCATTATGAGTATTGATTACCAATGATATGGGTGGGTCATATGGAAATTTTTGGATTTGTATCTCTAGAGGAGCTATGGTTCCATATGAACGTTTTATTTATGTGTGAGAAATGCTTGAATCCTTGAATAGACAACCGTAACATCGGTTTAACTATATTTGAGTGGTGTTGCTGGACCATTATGGTTAGATAGCTTCGAGGTGAAGCTTTGTTTAAGGAGGGGAGAATGAAACACCCTAAATTGCTAGGAATTAATATAGTGATATAGATCACTGTATAGTTGTAGCTCACTGGGAATTACTTACTGAGAATTAAGGTTAGTGTTGTTGTCTCCTTATTCCAATATCTTTAGGTGTTGATCCAATGATATTATCCTATGAAGTATATCATTTCATTAGACCATTCATGGCCATAAAATAGACAGCAAGGTCTAGCCAATTTATTCTTATACAACAGTCCATTTCTTTCGGTTATCTTTGGACTCGGTTAGCTAATTATTATCATGTTGCCACTTCCTATTCCTATGTCTTAATGTTGTCAACCAAACTAGACATTCCATACACTTTATTGAGCTTTATTTCATGGCCCAAAATCAAGCCAAACAAGGCTCCAAATCAGCCTATACTTGCTGCCCAAACTTGTGATATTCAAACATGTAACAATTGTTACATGTTACTTCTTGTCACATAAACTATCACATTGCCTTATATAATCCTAAGTATATAATATCAAGTGAGACATCAGTATGTGGCCGATTTTTACATGCTGTAACACTTCCATATCAGCCATTAAATAACAAGTATAATTCAGCCACTTATATTATAATGTAACATTACTACACTCTTGTCCCCTCACCATTTAAGTAATAATATTGACATCTATGGTCTGATTAAACAATTTCCATGGCTGGAGACAAGCTTTGAGGTGTCAACACAATGTCTTCTTGAATTACATGAGGGTTATGTGTCAATATTCTAGCCAAAGACTCATAAGACTTCATTAAAACAAACTTGCTGAAATGGAAAAACAATTCCTCTTGTTTTGCATGTTGGGATCGGCTGGATGGGGCTTCACTCATGCCTAGATCCTTGTCTTCTTATCCTTCCCAAACTCTCATAAACATTCCACAATACCAATTAAAGAATACAGCAAAGAATTAACATGGAGAGTAGATCCAAGTTAGAGCACATGTTGCTGAAATGTCATGCCAAGTGCAGATTTTGTTCCTCTCTTTTGCATGCTCTCGGTTTTAACCCTCCCCATACCCTCATGTTTCCACTTCAACATTACTCCTCACTTCCCTAATATCCCTAGCTGAGTTAGAAGTCAGAAGTTGAGAGAAAACTGAAAGAAAATAGAAGGAAAAACGTGGAGAAGGGAGAGGAAAGAAAAGAGTGCTGAACCAGAAAATTCTGCTGCTGTATCCCTCCATTTCTGGTCCCATAATTCGTTTTTCATCCATTACCAAGGCCTGTTTCTTTCACCCAATCCCTTCCCCTGTGTGTCTAAAGGTTAGATCAAAAGAGAAAACCAAGAAAAGTCTTATAACAAGAGAGAAATAGAGCAAACCGTGAGAGCTGCTGCTGCTGTTGCTGTTTGGTGTGCATGCGCCAGCATAGGAAGGGGATTTAGAGTCCATTTGCTGGAAGTATTAAGAGGAGAAGGAGAGGTCTATTATCTGTAGGAATTCCCAACAAAAACTAACTAGTTATGGCTAGAGGAGCTCAGGTAACTTTCATGTACAACAATGTTCAAAAACTGAAAAATTCTTTGTTGTTTTCGGTTTCTGTTTGGGTTCTGGTTGAGTGTGATGTTTCTGTAATTTTGAGATGTGTTATGGTTGATTAGTAGAGGTTAAAACCCTCTACATTGCTTATGAATTTCGTGGCTCATGCAGGTGGTAAGTTAAGTAGGAAAGAACAAAGGAAAAGTGACATAAAAGTGCTTTAAGGATTGCATGTGCAATCGGTTTTGTTGCTTCTGTATACTAAGTATTATGTGATGTTTTACAGCTTGAATTGATGAGGAAATGATGTTATTTTGTTGTTTATAAGTCCAGGTCGAAATGGTGTCAAATGGGATAGGTTTCCTAGACAAAAAAAGACAAAGATAGTTATACATGTGAATGTACATTTGGACATAAGGGTGTGTTTTAGTAACCGTTGTGGTGGAAGTTTATGAGTTAATGATTTTCCTAAGATGGACAGAACCTTAGGTAATGAGATGAATAGGTTAAATATGAGGTTTGACACATGTTTAGTGACTATAAGTTTGATGAAACATGGCTAGTTAACTAGGTGAGTTAACTAGAGAAAAATCTACCATAAACTTATCGGTTTTGGCTATAAAAGTTCTTGTTGATTTGGTTTCTGGTGTTTTAATGAACATGGGGCCTTATACTGACCATATGATGTTATATGACCATTGGGTTCAAACAAAAGTTGTAATAACACTTAGACACACATAGGCGCACAATAGTGTTACTAAGGGATTTTGATCACTGTTATTGTGTTAATTTCGGTATGGTTGGTTTTCTGTTTTTGTGTGTGACTATAATTTATGTGTGGTGAATATTGGTGTTAATACTGATATATAATGTAGGATGACCACTTGGTGAAATTAAATTGGCGAAAATGCTTAAGCATACAAAAACATACAAAACGGTTAATGTGGTGAGTATAATTGCTGTTTTTGAGTTGCTTCTGCCCACTCATTGTTGTGGATGCTTATACTGACTTTTCTTGGTGTATTAAATTGTGCAATATGGTTCTGGACATGAGGAATGTGTTGGTCAATGTTGGCAATGTTTATCCATGGATTACTCCTACCAATGTATTGGAGTTTTGTAATGCCCTACTAATGTATTGGGAATTATTTTACCGCTCCTACCAATGTATTGGAGCTAAGCTACTATGATCTACTCTAGGGGCTGATGACCTTTAGAGGGTATGCACACTTAAGGACATAGAGTGAGGTGAGATTTGTTCCAAGGGGTTTTCTCCCGAGGTCCAGTGGTTATGATTATTTGTTCCAAGGGCTTGCCCGAGGTCCAGTGGTTATGTGAGGTTGTTCGAAAGTATTTATTATGTGGTGTAATTGAATACCTGTGTTATCTACTGACTTACAATTGATTTTGTGGTGTATGGTGTATATTCATGTTCTGGTTGGTTAGCTATATGCTTTGGTCTAAAGAAAAGTGCAGGTGATGAAATACCGAATTGTTGTGCTGATATTATTTTGATTGTGACAAGGGACTGCCCTTGCTATATGTGTAACACCCCAACCGCTAATCCTATGCTTACCGTCTAATCGTCCTATTAATCCTACGAGTTCGCAGCGGAATTATACATATTTACTACGGCGGGTGAAACAATGCCGCTAACCGCCCATACGGCTAGCTAGGCTACTAATACTTACAGTCACGGTCTGATGAACATAACGTACCGAGCTACTAATTTACTTGCAAAAATACCATACACCAATTACTTACATCAATGGATCACCGAGTATTAGAGTATATTCGATTACATCAGATCTAAGCTCCAAAAGAATGAGTTTATTCAACTACTCATCACACCAATCCTCTTTCTATCCCAAAATCCAAAAAGGTGTACCCCATGGTACACCGGCTATTCAAAAACTACAGCCATGTACTACTCAGTACACTAATCATAAATTCACTGTTTACATTCCAAAAAGAAGATAAAAGAAATGGAAATAGATCTTCACATCTTTATCACTCCGAGTACCTGCGTGTAATAAAAATGGTGCCCCAAGGGCTCAGCAAACGCTGCATATGGAATCCGCATATACCGCGTGCTAGCTAGGGCACGCCGACTATTTGACGTCCACTAAACATGCCATTTATTTATTTCATACATACATGCTTTTCATACAAGTTACATGCTCATACAATTCATTACATAATCCAAGGCAACAATGTAGTAGCACACAACTTACTTACCTTCACAAGGTTAGCCAAATTATGCATCCGGGTTAATCGGAATGCTTTACTCTCTTACTCGTTACTTACTTTTTCTTACTTACAAATACTTACTTTCATTTACTTTACTTACTCATTCTTACTTAATTTCTTATACTCAAGTTAAGTCGTCGGGACCTCCGGCCCTGGGGACTACACCGTTCCACTCCGGGATTTACTTGACTCACCAGTCCGGGATGCTACCCACTTAAGGGATTTGGGCCGCGGACCAGTTTAAGTGTCAGGAATTGGAGCCAACCTCTCGTGACTCCGCATCCTCACGCGTGGCCGAAACTATATCGGCCTTCTACTCATTCCAATTTAATTACCATTTTAAGTTAGGATGGTTAGCTTGTTAGGAATAAGTTAGAAGTCCAAACACATCACAATCGGTCACAGTACAATACATCATACATACACACACTCATATTCATCCAAACATTTCATGAATTATACATACTAAGAATTAAAGAAGATATACAACATCATACAACACTACATATTCACAAGTATGCATATTAACTCCGATTTGCGCATTTATCTTATTTGGTGATCAATTAGCACACAACACACAAATCAGAGTAACCAAGATAGCATACGGGGCATGAGGAATCCATACCGTTCACCGTTGTACGTGATTCCAAACGTCCTTCGGTGTCACAAATCAAATCCTATTATACACATACAATTAAATGATTAATCTAACTATCATTACTTAACTCATACTTACTATGTCCTTATACTTCTTACTCTTACACCTTACTTACTCATTTTTTTACTTAAGTTTCTATCTTCTTGCTTAAGGTTTGCTTGCTTACTTACATGTACATATACATATATATAGGGTATACATATATATATATATATATATATATATATATACAATTATTACTTAGATTAAAATTTTTTTGTAAGTATAGGGCCGTCCGACCCACCGTCCGACCCAAGCCCTGGGTCGGACCATTCTAGTAAGATTGTTCCCAGAAAATTACCCTATCCGACCCAGCACTATTCCGTCCGACCCAAACCCTCTGGGTCGGACCATTCCAGAAGGTTTGGGTCTCGAGTCTAAGCTCCGTCCGACCCACGTCCGACTCACGGCTCTGGGTCGGACGAAGTCAGAAACTTTGACCCTATATTTTTTTTTTGCCCATCCGACCCACGTCCGATCCACGGCCCTGGGTCGGACCATTACAGAAGGTTTACGTTTCGTTATTTAAGCCATGTCAGACCCACGTCCGACTCACGGCTCTGGGTCAGACCATTACAGAAAGTTTTTAAGCCATGTCCGACCCACGTCCGACTCACGGCTCTGGGTCGGACCATTCCAGAAAGACTGGTTTTCGTTTCTTAAGCCCCGTCCGACACACCGTCTGGGTCGGACGGTTCCAGAACCTTGTTACAGCTTTTGTTTTTCCTTCCCAATTTCACCTATTGTTCCCCAATCTTCCTACATACATCCTAACATGTTTTTGTGCAATTTAGACACCCTAAACCATACTAATTCATTCCTAATTCATTACACAACTTTATACTCATTCACTCACCTAATTTTCTAAGTTTCAACTCACACTTTCACTAGTTGTTTCCTAGTTATGTTTTGCTACAGATTTTTACACTAACACTATCCATCTACAACTCCCTCTTCTAATGTCATTTCTAACACCTCTAATACATTACAACTACATTAACTATCTCTCCCCATCTTCCCTCTATCAATCTATCTCAAAATCTGTTACAACTTACATCATTCACCTAGTTTATAATTCACTAAGTGTTCTAATTCTAGATAAATTTTGGCATAACCTCCCCTATATTTTACACTCTCACCACATTGTTTTAAACACATTTTCATTCATTCTCACCTGTTTATAAACATCAACCATATACAAGCTCTCATATACAAATACTAATGCTAAATCAACATTAAGACCACCAAAATTTCCTGCACTCAACAACTAAATCCCAATCTGTTTTCAATAAGTTTTACACATCTTTTAAAGCTTCAAAATGCTTATATTCTCTTACACCTTATACTACCAATGCATTATCATTTTACAATACCAATTTCCATTTCTAAAAATCTGTTACATTATACATATACATACCAAGTTATACAAAAGAGTATCCTTACCTTGTTTCTCTTCTAGTTTTTTCTTTCTTCTTCTTTCTCCTTCCTTCTCTCTCTCTACCGGTTTCGGTATTCAACAAATCTAACATTATCACCCATATATACACACACATTCAATACAAAAACTACTCTTAATATTACTTAAGCTTTCAATGTAGGGTTCTAGGGTTTAGAATTTATATTACCTTACAAGAGCTTAAGTGCTGTTTGGAATAGCTCAAGAATGATGTTTCCCACCTTTCAAAAGTGCCAAAATCGGCTGGGCACAAGAGGAACCAAAACAAGGTTTAGCTAAATTTTCGTTTTGCCTTTGAGGCTAGAAAAAGGTGGAGTTTTTGAGAATATTTTTACCTTAAAAGAACAAGGAGAAGGAGGGCCTTCTAATGGTGGTGTTGAAACTCCAAATGGGGTATACCCATAAAATCGAAAGTGCTTGTTTTTGGATTTTGGAAAGATGGAAATGTAGCTCTTGATGAGAGGATTACAATGGTGGTGTTTTTATAATTTTTGGAGAAGTTTGGAGAGAGTTACAAAGGAGAGAAGTAGAGGTTTTTAGTGGTTCTCTTCTTTCACCATGGAAGTCGATGGAGAGGTAGGAGAAGAAGAAAAAGAGAGTGAGGGGGAAGGGTATTACGTGAGAGAGAGGAGAATAGGGAGGAGAGAGAGTGTAAAGTGAGAGTGGGGTAGTTTATTACTTTTGTTTGTTTGTAAATAAGGAAGGAATAAAGAGTGTGTGAGAGAGGGAAAAGGGGGCTGGCTGACTAGCACCCACACACACACAAATTTTCTTTTATTCTAAAGTGGACACATAACTCTTGGTTATTTATATTTCTACCCCACAACTTCCCGTTTTTGACAGTTTTTACTAATCTATCGTTTTATTGATTTTATTGGTCCTAAAGCCTCACTAATATTTATTAATGATTATTTAGTTGACCAAAACTGTTACGAGTCTATTTGACCCGCTTAAAGACACGTTTTCCCGGTTACCTCGAAAAACGTGCTTTAAGGTTCGGTAATGTTTTAAACCCTTTTAAAGGTCCGTTTTCTTCGGGATTTGTTCCCTTATGATTATTTACACTTAAATAAGCTTCTAAGTTACTTATTAGCCTAATTAATCACTATTTTTAATTATGGGGTATTTCAATCTACCCCCCTTAAGAAACTTTGCCCTCAAAGTTGCTCAAGGTTAATAGTTTTATAATTCTACTCATTATGCACACCAATAGTCATAATGTGTCTTACTACACCTATGAGGTGTTTACTTCATTCCAAATTGCAAGCATACACATTTCAACATCATACCAAATTCACATACACAATACATCATTCCATTCATACCATACCACAATACACAATACACCATTACCATTCACATACACATTACACCAATACACCATACATTGCACATACACATCATTCATTACACATTACACGTACATACACATCCATACTAAATTCACTTGCACTACATGTGCCATACAAAACGCAATGCTTACCCCGAAGCAATGCTAAAGCAAAAGGGTTCTACCCCCCTTAAAAGGGGTACGACCCGTACCCGTATACTAAATACTAGACTATCTAGTCTATGAACAGCTGTGGGTACTTAGCCTTCATGGCATCTTCCAACTCCCATGTCGCTTCTTTGACATCATGGTTTGACCATAGGACCTTCACCATTCGTATATACTTATGGCGAGTGTCTCTGGTCTTCCTATCAAGGATTCTCACTGGGGTTTCCACATATCTCATGTTCGGTTCAATGGATAGTCTCTCGGGATCCAACACATGAGAAGGATCAGCCATTTACTTCTTGAGTTGTGACACATGAAATACATCGTGGACACGTCCCAAGTCCTCAGGTAATGCCAACCTGTAGGCTACTGAACCAACTCTTTCGGTGATAGTGTACGGCCCTACAAATTTTGGGTTTAGCTTGCCCTTCTGACCAAATCTGAAGACACCCTTCATAGGTGAAACTCGCAAGAACACTTGGTCGCCCACGGCGAACTCAAGGTCGCGTCGTCTCACATCCGCATAGGATTCTGTCTATCTTAGGCTGCCTTCATGTTAGCTCGGATTTGTTGCACTTCGGCTTACACTTGCTCAAGGTACTCCGGTCCTATTATGACCGCTTCACTTGACTCATCCCAACACAAGGGTGTACGACAAGGTCTACCGTATAGAGCTTGGAAAGGCGACATCTAATCGAGGCGTGATAACTATTATTATACGAGAACTCGATAAGATGAAGCTTATGTAACCAACTCCCCTGAAAGTCCAAGGCACATGCCCAAAGCATGTCCTCCAGTGTCTGGATGGTCCTTTCTGTCTGACCGTCGGTCTGAGGATGGAAGGCGGTACTCAACTTCAATTCTGTACCCAACGCTTCCCTTGTAGCTCTCCAGTATCTCGAAAGAAATCTGGTGTCGCGGTCAGATACTATGGTCTTAGGGGACCCGTGGTGTCTGATAATCTCCTTATCAAAAAGCTCAGCTAGCTTTACTACCTTCCAGGTGTCCTTCATCGGTATGAATCTAGCAACCTTGGTAAGGCGATCTACTACAACCCAGATCATGTTGAGTCCTCCCCTAGCAGGTGGGAGTCCTACAACAAAATCCATGGAGATATCATGAATTTCCACTCCGGAATTGGCATCGATTGTACCATTCCCCCGGTCTACGGTGTTCAAATTTTACTTTCTACCATGTCAAGCATCTCAATACAAATTCTGTCACATCTGACTTCATTCCAGACCACCAGAAATACCTCTTCATGTCATTGTACGTCTTGGAGGCTCCCGGATGGACTGATAATGTAGAACTATGTGACTCTCGCAGGATGCGATCCCTTAGCTCAGCATTGCTTCGGGGGACGCATAGTCTGCCATTCAACCGAATCAAACCATCTTCATGTAGCTTAAAATCATACTTTTTCTTCTCAAATGTACCATTCTCGATCCTGTGTCTGATATCGGTTAGGTAAGGGTCGCTCAACTGAGCGTCTCGCACCTCGTCAACCAAGCTAGAAGAAGCGAGTAGCGAATGAAGCGAGTGTGCTCGACGGCTCAGGGCGTTGGCTACGATGTTTGCCTTCCCATCCTTATACTGCAGGTTGATGTCGTAGTCTGAGAGAAACTCCATCCACCTTCTCTGTCTCAAGTTGAGTTCTTTCTGAGTGAATACATACTGTAAGCTCTTATGGTCGGAGTAGATGGTGATTCTTACCCCATAAAGATAGTTTCGCCATATCTTCAAGGCGAAGACAATGGCTCCTAACTCTAAGTCGTGAGTCGGGTAATTCTCCTCATGCTTTTTCAGCTGGCGGGAGGCATAAGCAACCACCTTGCCATGCTGCATGAGTACGCATCCCATTCCTTTGCCTGATGCATCACAGTATACCTCAAATCCCTCTGTGCCCTCTGGAAGAGTAAGGATGGGCGCTGAGGTCAATGAGTCTTTCAATTTCTGAAATGATAACTCACACTCGTCTGTCCATAAAAACGATGCATCTTTCTTCATCAGTGTAGTCATGGGCTTAGCGACTTTCGAGAAGTCCCTTACAAATCTCCGGTAGTAGCCGGCTAGACCAAGAAAGCTCCTAATGTCGGTAACAGTCTTGGGTCTAGGCCATGATCGTACAGCTTCTACTTTAGAAGGGTCCACTGAGATACCTGCGCTCGAGATGACATGTCCAAGGAATGATACCTGATCAAGCCAAAACTCGCATTTGGAGAACTTCGCATAAAGCTGGTTCTCACGCAGTGTCTCAAGCACTTTCCTCAAGTGGATTTCATGTTCCTCTGGTGATTTGGAGTATACAAGTATGTCGTCGATGAAGACCACAACCGAAGTGTCCAACTACTCACTGAATAAACGGTTCATGAGGTCCATGAATTTAGCTGGTGCATTTGACAAACCGAATGGCATCACTGTGAATTCATAGTGGCCATATCTGGTACGGAATGCCGTTTTCTCGATGTCTTGCTCTTTGATTGCAATCTGATGATACCCTGAACGGAGGTCGATCTTGGAGAAGACTGAGGCTCCTTTCAACTAGTCGAATAGGTCGTCGATGCATGGTAGTGGGTATTTATTTTTTACTGTGACCGCATTCAGCTCGCGGTAGTCAATGCATAGTCGGAGACTACCGTCCTTCTTCTTCACGAAGAGGACCGGTGCTCCCAGGGTGATACGCTCGGGTGTATAAACCCTTTGACTAGAAGGTCTCTCAACTGTTCTTTCAATTCGGTCATCTCTGCAGGTGCCATGCGGTACGGTGCCCTGGCAATGGGACCGGTACCTGGCAATAGGTCAATTTCGAATTCCACTGCTCTCTCGGTGGTGGCATGCCGGGTAGCTCCTTAGGGAATACATCGGGATACTCGGATACAATGGGTACTTCATCACTGAACTCTGGATCTCGATCCAGGTCTTGTACATAACAAAGATACGCCTCTTGGCCCTTTCTGAGCTCCTGGTACATGGCCATGGCAGATATGAGTGTGGTCGAAGGCTCTCTCGGTCTCTGGCGGTAAGATACGGTAACCCCAGAAGGACTCTTGAGCAGCAAACGATGCTCGGCGTAGAGGATTCTACCCTTGTGCCGCTCCAACCAATTCATCCCAATGATTACGTCGAATCCCAATCCATTGAATTCGATGAAGGAAATGGGAAACGATTCGCCTTTGATTTGGATTGTGGCTGACTGATAATATTTGGTGCACTTTACTCGCTCTCGCTTCGGAGAGAGTAACCATGAAGTTCGGTAGGTAGCTCATCCGCATCTAGCTTCAACCTCTTCACAAAGGATGGTGATACGAAAGTGTGAGAGGCGCCGGAGTCGAATAACACATTGGCATCAATGCCATTTACTGGGAAGGTTCCCGTTAGAATGGTGCCGCTTCTGCCGGCTTGTGCTTCGGTGAGGATGCTCAGGTTACCTTCGGTACCGAGTCCACAACCTATTGGATTCACAATTGGATAAGTATTGATGGTGGACACAAGTGGAATTAAATCAACACTGCTCTTTATTGATATACCAACCATCTTACATACCGTGTCTCTAATACACGTTACTAATAGATTACATGATACTAGGAATTTAGTACTTTCTAAAGGTAAAGGTTCAGGCGTCCTGGTTTCATGTGTGGGGCATTGATTGTTGCCGGCGGTGCCGTATTCAACTTGATCTTGTTGATCCCGTGATACAGCATCCGAGAGTTTCCACCCATGATGAGGACATCTCCTGATCTCAATACCAGTTTCTGTGCGAGGTCCACACGCTCTTCTGCTCGCTATACAGGAATACGGCGTCATCACCAATGGACCAAGACACTACGGGCACTCCTTGTTCAAGAGATTCCGCTGTCTCGTCCTTGTCTTGGTGTAACCCAAGTCGTCCTTCTTTCTCATAGAAGTTGACGATACAGAGATCCGCTTCAAGTGCGGGGATCGGTTCAGGTTCGCATTGTTGTGCGAGTTCTACTACTTGTGTGATGAGTGTCTGAAACTCTGGTGGTATTGTCGGTGGCGTCGCTCCATCTTGTGTTCGTGTCTCATGGTATGTCTTGGTATAAGGATTCCAGTCCTTTCCCAAGCACATCATCTTCAGCTTCATCTTCGCTCCACCGGGGAATTCGGGTGTGTAAAATCCACCTTGACCCGTTCCTAGCTCGTTGCATCGTCGAATGATTGAGATTTGCGCTTCGGGTGTCAGGTATCCCTTTAATAAGATCATACCTGGTCGGATGACCTGACACTGTCTGTTGTGTGTAGTCGTGGTTGGTGATGTCGATCTCTTCTCGATTCAAGGTTACCGGTATCGGGTAACAGATACTAAAGTTTCCTATGGTTGCAATTTCATCTACGGTGAGTACTAGTACTTTCCAACTACTTCATTTCATGCTTAACATACACTTCATTTATTTACTCATGCATTCACTCATACAGTTACTCTACTACTAGGCATGCTATTTCAAGGATTAAAGGTTTAGGTGATTACCTTGCCGGATTTCGAACCGGGCCCATCGCGGTCGATGACATGCAGAACAGGCTGCCTCTAAGGTGCGCCCCTCTGAGGGCCCGGGATCCCTGTCCCTGAGGTGCCTGCTGGGCCGGTGCATCGCCAGATGCCACCTCCTTGCCCTCTCTCTGCTTGTAGTTTTGGAAGGTACTCCTCGGCTTTCCATTCTCTAGGCACTTGTTAGCTGTGTGTCCCAGCTTCTGGCAGTTATAGCATTTGATCTCCCTCCCGTAACAGTCCTTACTAGGATGGTCCTGGTTGCACTTTCTGCACACATAGGTGCGGCCGTCGGAGAAGGTTTTGGCGGCACCGGAGCTAGAACCTGAGGTTAGAGGGTTAGCACATGTGTGCGCGGATATACTAGATATGACACTTATACGAATACAAATTGGATTAGGAATTTACCCTTAGGTGGGTGCGATCTCAGTGGCTTAGCTGCCACCGGTGCAGAATAACCAAGCTGAAGAAGCTCAGCTGGTTTGCCCTGCTCAGCATGGGCACTGCTCTCACCGTGGGATTTCTTGTGGGATTGCTGAAAGAAATTCCCTTTCTTCTTTTTCCAGCTCTTCCCCTGGTTCTGCTCCTCAGTGTGGTGTTTTTGTTGTTAGCTTTGCGCTTCAGCGCAGTCTCTTCATCCCTTAACTGGCAAGTGATCTCAACGCGAGAAGCCGCGTGATAACACTCCTGAAATTTCAGGTATTAGCCGGGATTCTCATTTAAGGAAAGGATAAGGGAAAGATTCAAAGAATTCAAGGAATTTAAGGAATTGAAATGATACTAAGGGTTAACCGTTATTTACCTGAAGGGAGGTAAACCTGGTATAGCCCATACCGTACCGAAGGCGATGGCTCAGACCGCCATAGAAGCGATCGACCAACACCTGGCCGGTGTATCCTAGGTCGGGGTGAAGACGGAGAATGGAGGTGAAGGTGCGGTAGTACTCATCCACAGACATCTTTGTCTGTCATCTTTAAGGCGTCCAGCTCTAGCCTTTTCTTGGTTTTTACATGCTCCGGGTAGTATTTGGAACGGAGGAGTGAGGCGAAGGAATCCCAATCGAATGTGGGGTCTCTGACGTGCTCATGCTTGACCAGCATCCACCAATCCATTGCAGCATCCTTTAAGTAGTACGCAGCAACTTGACTCGAACTCTAGCAGGAGCTTCGAGTGTTTCGAAAGCCGTCTCCATCTCGGAGATGTAGGCCTCCAGCTTAGCCGGATCACTCTGTGGGCAAAATAATAGTTAAACTATCTTGCTTACTATGGGCAGTGAACCCAATCTTTGTAGTACAACAAGGTCGTATCCACAGAGACTTCGCAACTGTCTAATTAATTATCCAGTTTAGTAATGTACAAAAAGGCAAATAAAAATGCATAAAATGTAAAAAGGGGTTTAGCCGGAGGCAAGCTTGAATTTGGGAACTGAGCGGAAATAATAAATACAGTAAATAAAGTAAATGGATGGAAAAAGGTATCCTAGGATAGCGGAGGAATTTCCTAAATTACTTAGACATATTTAAACCTTGTCTCAAATATTTATTGCCTATTAGAGTTAATAATTGTCAGTTACGAACTCCTATTAATAGCCTTAGTATTTTCCTGCTCAATCCGGAGTGTAAATACCAAGATTAATTCCTTTGTGGTATTTTGACTATCTCAAAATCATATATTGATAGCTACCAAATAAATGCAGTATTTTGTCAGAATAAGCATTTAACAATATTTGCTGAAAGGAATTAAACAAGTTTAATAAGTGAAACAGGTGACAAATATTTATTTAAGTACAGACAATAATTATAATCCTAATTTGCTCTTATTTGTCTGTTAAGAATTTATCTTGTGACCTTCCAAATCATAGATAAGGACAGCTCTTAATTAATTCATTAAACTTCTTACAATCAGAAAAAGTCTAAAATCATTAATTAGCTTTAAGTGAGAATTCTTTTATAACAGCGATGGATTTTATCTGCTAATCAAGGAGTATAATATCTAACGTTTATCTCTCTTTGTGGTCTATTCTCAGATTTACAAAATCATTGAAATAAGAGAAACCGTAAATGCATAAAAGTGATCAGTTATTAAGCATTAATAATTTAGAGAGACAAAACAAATATTTATAAGCAAACTTGGTATTAATAATAAGTCTGGATTATTTAGGGTCAAATCACATCCTAGGATACGAATAAAATCACTCAGACATTAACAGTAATAAAAAGGAAACAGAAATAGCCATTAATTTGGAGACTGCCGGCGGAGACTGGACTGCGATTCGCTTCTGCTCCAGCTCCCTTTTCTTCTGTTTTTATACTGCTTCTGCTTCGTGGTGAAATGTAGAATAAAACTAAAATGGAGAAGTGGAGGATACGAGATGAATGGTGGTGGTCGGGTGGTGTGATCTAATACTAACGATTACAATTAACAAATAACAACTAACAATTTGGATGCGGAGGAAGGGAGTTTATTTTCTTTGCAGAAGGGGCGTCGGTTTATATAGAGGCAGAGGAGAAGAAGGTCCGTCGTACGAATTTGATTAACTGTTGATTCATTGATTGCGCAGGGGACAGGAAGATGAAGACGTGAGGGATAAGAGGCTCATTAATGCAGACAGTGGACGAGTTGTGCGACGAGTTGTGCGGTTGCAGAGGACGGCGAAGACGATAAGCTCCGGAACATTTATACACGACCGCCAGATAACATGCGGTCCTCTCTGTGCTGTCCGCCAATTAACCAGCGGTTCCATGTGTTTGTCCGCCTGTTAAGGAGGCGGTCCTCTGTATGTTGTCCGCCTGTTATTTGGCGGTTCCCTCTGTCTTGACCGCGAGGCGGTCTTCTGTCTCTTGTCCGCCTGTTTAGAGGCGGTACTCTTGCCTCGTCCGCGAGGCGGTTGCATTAGAGTAGACCGCCCAATACGGGGCGGTTGCCTCTGTTTGTGTCCGTGCGATATTATATATTTATACATATATATAACAATCTTCAACCGGCTCTACATTCTTCGTTATAAGTCCGTTTTCTGAGCCGTTTGCGTCTATGTGTTCGTCTCTTTATCTACTTCACTTCCGGCTTGGTTTTCCTCATGTTAAACCAATAATTTGTGAGATAAATAATAAAACATAAACTAGAGGAAAACTAACCGAAGTGGAGAAATGAGCAAGAAAAGTGCTAATATTATATATGAAATACACCTATAAATCATGCTCATTTGGACACTTATCACACCCCCACACTTATCTTTTTGCTTGTCCTCAAGCAAAACCACGTACCCAGTAAGTAGGGAATGCTCAATACTAACAAATATTATTATGAAGGGTAGGATAAACATGATCTTTTAACTTATTGAGGAGTGTGAAAAATTAACTGCTGGTGGCATAGGTGTGCTCAGGGTAAAAATAAAACATAGAGTTTCGGGGTATGATCTAAGGTACTTCAATGTTTCCTTTTTAGGTGACTGAGAACTTTTACCATGGCCAACTTCTCTCAAGAATGGGCATTGAGGAGAAAACAAAAGGAAAATAGATTCATGCATTTGTTTCACTTTTGCAAAAGAGATGAGAAAAATATAGGCATCACGCCTTTGTATTTAAGAACACTCAACTCTCTTTGTTGGTTACCAATGGTGTCTCGCTAGTCCCTTATTATTATTTTTTCTTTCTCTTTTTTTAAACAGAGAAGAAGTACCCTTAGCAATCCCTAAGAGAGAGAAGACAGAAAGAAACCCTGAGCAAAAAAATCCAACCATTTGCAGATTATTTGGTCACACCGCATAAAAATGCTCCTCAAAAGTAATCAAAATTTTAAAATTTGTACATTTATCCCACAATTCATAACAGTATTTATTTTTAAAGAGAACAACCCACATATAAAGGGTCCATAATTTTGAATTTGGACAAACGAAAAATAAGGAGAGAGATTAAACATTTAAGCACAAAATGTCACCGAAAAGGGCACACTCCCCCACACTTAAATTGAACAATGTCCTCATTGTTCACCAGAAAAACAAGGGAAGGTTCAGAAGACCTTTTCGGTAAGTAGATAAAATAGAGATAGAGATAAACAAATCACAAATAATCATTTAAGCACATAAACGCTCCTCTGCAGTTTTTATTTAAATAAAAGCAAATTTAAAGAAACTGGTATCCCCTGATTTTATTTTTGCTGCGGTAATCAGCGTTCCCCACACTTGAGCTCAGCCTCAAGTAGCGTAGCTCGGTTGCGGTGTCTACATGGGTGCACCTGCATAAGACACTAGAAGCAACCATACTAAAAACGGGGGGTTAAAAGTTAGCAAAAATAAAATTAAAGAGAACCTGAAAATTAAAAGAACATAAAGGCAAAACAAATAAAAGTACACCCGGGTTGCCTCCCAGGAAGCTGCCTTTCTTTAACGTCTTTGGCTAGACGCTTTGTCGTTATCCTGGATCAAAACAAAAGTTACCTCGGCATATAAAATAAGAAAATTAATACTCCACAAAATCCGGTGTTTGAGGAGGTACTGCCGGGAACGTAGTTCTAACAGAAGACCGGCGGGGTGATGATTTTTCTTCCTCAAAATGGAGGATGTAAATATCCTCCTCTTGTAGGTGAGGCTTGTAGAAAGAACGCTTGATATCATCTTCAGAGAGAACTGATTCTTTGAAAGTGATAGTGCGTTTTGTTTGGATATTTTGGTGGGAGGTGGTGGCAATTCCTTTCTCTTTTTTCGAGGATATAAATATCCTCATCTTCTGGATAGAGCACAGAGAGGAGGGGAAAAAGTAGTTGACTTCAGAGGGAGGAAACTCCATGAAGTCTATGGAGAAATCTCTTCTGAGGGGTTGTCTTCATAATCAAGCTGATGGTTGTTTGGTGATGGATTCTCTAATTCGAATAGTGGAGGAGGTGGAGAGTAGCTTATGTCCTCAGAGGTTTTCCTCTCATGAACCACTTCATTCAGTTGTTGAAACGGTTGTTCCATGCGTTCGATTGATCTAGCGTTCTTTGCTGGATCCTTTCAAACGTTGAGGTAAAATTTGCCATCATTTCTCTTAAAATGGCGTTGTCTCTCTCTATTGCAACCATAGGACATTTGGAACTTTCATGGTCTCCTCCACACTCTTGGCACACAAAGATGGGGATAGGCTTGAGAGATGACTTGTAATCCTCCAAGAGAGCTCTCAATTCAGCATTTGGGTCTGAACATTGGGGGCTTTCATGGTACTCTCCGCACCTTTGACAGACACTCCATTGATTGTAGTCCTTGCGCCATAGGGGTAACCATACCAATTTCCTGCTTGATGTAGTGATCATCCATCAGAATGAAGTACCTTAAAAAGAAACAAAATTTATACAAAAAAGGGTAATTACAGAAATAAAAGAAAAACTAAACAGATAATGAACCAGATAGTTGGACCGAAGTCCCCGGCAACGGCGCCAAAAACTGTTGGGCAAAATAATAGTTAAACTATCTGGCTTACTATGGGCAGTGAACCCAATCTTTGTAGTACAACAAGGTCGTATCCACAGAGACTTCACAACTGTCTAATTAATTATCCAGTTTAGTAAATGTACAAAAAGGCAAATAAAAATGCATAAAATGTAAAAAGGGGTTTAGCCGGAGGCAAGCTTGAATTTTGGGAACTGAGCGGAAATAATAAATACAGTAAATAAAGTAAATGGATGGAAAAAGGTATCCTAGGATAGCGGGGGAATTTCCTAAATTACTTAGACATATTTAAAACCTTGTCTCAAATATTTATTGCCTATTAGAGTTAATAATTGTCAGTTACGAACTCCTATTAATAGCCTTAGTATTTTCCTGCTCAATCCGGAGTGTAAATACCAAGATTAATTCCTTTGTGGTATTTTGACTATCTCAAAATCATATATTGATAGCTACCAAATAAATGCAGTATTTTGTCAGAATAAGCATTTAACAATATTTGCTGAAAGGAATTAAAACAAGTTTAATAAGTGAAACAGGTGACAAATATTTATTTAAGTACAGACAATAATTATAATCCTAATTTGCTCTTATTTGTCTGTTAAGAATTTATCTTGTGACCTTCCTAAATCATAGATAAGGACAGCTCTTAATTAATTCATTAAACTTTTTACAATCAGAAAAAGTCTAAAATCATTAATTAGCTTTAAGTGAGAATTCTTTTAATAACAGCGATGGATTTTATCTGCTAATCAAGGAGTATAATATCTAACGTTTATCTCTCTTTGTGGTCTATTCTCAGATTTACAAAATCATTGAAATAAGAGAAACCGTAAATGCATAAAAGTGATCAGTTATTAAGCATTTAATAATTTAGAGAGACAAAACAAATATTTATAAGCAAACTTGGTATTAATAATAAGTCTGGATTATTTAGGGTCAAATCACATCCTAGGATACGAATAAAATCACTCAGACATTAACAGTAATAAAAAGGAAACAGAAATAGCCATTAATTTGGAGACTGCCGGCGGAGACTGGACTGCGATTCGCTTCTGCTCCAGCTCCCTTTTCTTCTGTTCTTTTATACTGCTTCTGCTTCGTGGTGAAATGTAGAATAAAACTAAAATGGAGAAGTGGAGGATACGAGATGAATGGTGGTGGTCGTGGTGTGATCTAATACTAACGATTACAATTAACAAATAACAACTAACAATTTGGATGCGGAGGAAGGGAGTTTATTTTCTTTGCAGAAGGGGCGTCGGTTTATATAGAGGCAGAGGAGAAGAAGGTCCGTACGAATTTGATTAACTGTTGATTCATTGATTGCGCAGGGGACAGGAAGATGAAGACGCGTGAGGGATAAGAGGCTCATTAATGCAGACAGTGGACGAGTTGTGCGACGAGTTGTGCGAGTTGCAGAGGACGGCGAAGACGATAAGCTCCGGAACATTTATACACGACCGCCAGATAACATGCGGTCCTCTCTGTGCTGTCCGCCAATTAACCAGCGGTTCCATGTGTCTTGTCCGCCGTTAAGGAGGCGGTCCTCTGTATGTTGTCCGCCTGTTATTTGGCGGTTCCCTCTGTCTTGACCGCGAGGCGGTCTTCTGTCTCTTGTCCGCCTGTTTAGAGGCGGTACTCTATGCCTCGTCCGCGAGGCGGTTGCATTAGAGTAGACCGCCCAATACGGGGCGGTTGCCTCTGTTTGTGTCCGTGCGATATTATATATATTATACATATATATAACAATCTTCAACCGGCTCTACATTCTTCGTTATAAGTCCGTTTTGAGCCGTTTGCGTCTATGTGTTCGTCTCTTTATACTTCACTTCCGGCTTGGTTTTCCTCATGTTAAACCAATAATTTTGTGAGATAAATAATAAAACATAAACTAGAGGAAAACTAACCGAAGTGGAGAAATGAGCAAGAAAAGTGCTAATATTATATATGAAATACACCTATAAATCATGCTCATTTGGACACTTATCACACTCTCGCCCCTAAAACAGGGAGGGCGGAGCTCCGCTACAGCTTTTACCCAGTTCGCTTCTCTGGGTGGCGGGGGAGGGATTGGCCCCGTTTGAGTTTGTTGGTTTTGTTGGGATTGTTGTACTGCTTGGATTACTTGAGGTAGCATCTGCGCTACCGTGGCGGCGACGATCTCAGCTATCGTCTGCGTGCCGGGTCCGTCACTGCCCCCTCCTCTGGGGTGACCTGGACCTCTGCCTGACATCTGAATATTTAGCAGTTACGTTAGGCTTGCAAGATATGACTCAATGGTCTTGGAATTTAAGCAAGGTATCGTTCATAAGAACGTTAAGGGTATCCGTCGTTAACAACGGTAGTCCCTAGTTAGGTTTCTAAGTATCCGTCTTAAGACGGTTGAAATCCTAACTCGGTAATCCCCTATGCTCGGTACTATGGACATCAGAGCGTAACTACGCTCTGATACCACTTTTTGTAACACCTCAACCGCTAATCCTATGCTTACCGTCTAATCATCCTATTAATCCTACGAGTTCGCAGCGGAATTATTACATACTTACTACGGCGGGTGAAACAATGCCGCTAACCGCCCATACGGCTAGCTAGGCTACTAATACTTACAGTCACGGTCTGATGAACATAACGTACCGAGCTACTAATTTACTTGCCAAAATACCATACACCAATTACTTACATCAATGGATCACCGAGTATTAGAGTATATTCGATTACATCAGATCTAAGCTCCAAAAGAATGAGTTTACCAACTACTCATCTATACCAATCCTCTTTCTATCCCAAAATCCAAAAAGGTGTACCCCATGGTACACCGGCTATTCAAAAACTACAGCCATGTACTACTCAGTACACCAATCATAAATTCACTGTTTACATTCCAAAAAGAAGATAAAAGAAATGGAAATAGATCTTCACATCTTCATCACTCCCGAGTACCTGCGTGTAGTAAAAATGGTGCCCCAAGGGGCTCAGCAAACGCTGCATATGGAATCCGCATATACCGCGTGCTAGCTAGGGCACGCCGACTATTTGACGTCCACTAAACATGCCATTTATTTTTCATACATACATGCTTTTCATACAAGTTACATGCTCATACAATTCATTACATAATCCAAGGCAACAATGTAGTAGCACACAACTTACTTACCTTCACAAGGTTAGCCAAATTATGCATCCGGGTTAATCGGAATGCTTTACTCTCTTACTCGTTACTTACTTTTTCTTACTTACAAATACTTACTTTCATTTACTTTACTTACTCATTCTTACTTACTTTCTTATACTCAAGTTAAGTCGTTGCGACCTCCGGCCCTGGGGACTACACCGTCCCACCTCCGGGATTTACTTGACTCACCAATCCGGGATGCTACCCACTTAAGGGATTTGGGCCGCGGACCAGTTTAAGAGTCAGGAATTGGAGCCAACCTCTCGCGACTCCGCATCCTCACGCGTGGCCGAAACTATATCGGACTTCTACTCATTCCAATTTAATTACCATTTTAAGTTAGGATGGTTAGCTTGTTAGGAATAAGTTAGAAGTCCAAACACATCACAATCGGTCACAGTACAATACATCATACATACACACACTCATATTCATCCAAACATTTCATGAATTATACATACTAAGAATTAAAGAAGATATACAACATCATACAACACTACATATTCACAAGTATGCATATTAACTCCGATTTGCGCATTTATCTTATTTGGTGATCAATTAGCACACAACACACAAATCAGAGTAACCAAGATAGCATACGGGGCATGAGGAATCCATACCGTTCACCGTTGTACGTGATTCCAAACGTCCTTCGGTGTCACAAATCAAATCCTATTATACACATACAATTAAATGATTAATCTAACTATCATTACTTAACTCATACTTACTATGTCCTTATACTTCTTACTCTTACACCTTACTTACTCATTTTCCTTTACTTAAGTTTCTATCTTCTTGTTTAAGGTTTGCATGCTTACTTACATGTACATATACATATATATATGGGTATACATATATATATATATACAATTATTACTTAGATTAAAATATTTTTTTTTTGTAAGTATAGGGCCGTCCGACCCACCGTCCGACCCAAGCCCTGGGTCGGACCATTCCAGTAAGATTCGTTCCCAGAAAATTACCCTGTCCGACCCAGCACTATTCCGTCCGACCCAAACCCTCTGGGTCGGACCATTCCAGAAGGTTTTGGGTCTCGAGTCTAAGCTCCGTCCGACCCACGTCCGACTCACGGCTCTGGGTCGGACGAAGTCAGAAACTTCGACCCTTATATTTTTTTTTGCCCGTCCGACCCACGTCCGATCCACGGCCCTGGGTCGGACCATTACATAAGGTTTACGTTTCATTATTTAAGCCATGTCCGACCCACGTCCGACTCACGGCTCTAGGTCGGACCATTACAGAAAGTTTTTAAGCCATGTCCGACCCACGTCCGACTCACGGCTCTGGTCGGACCATTCCAGAAAGACTGGTTTTCGTTTCTTAAGCCCGTCCGACCCACGTCCGACTCACCGTCTGGGTCGGACGGTTCCAGAACCTTGTTACAGCTTTTGTTTTTCCTTCCCAATTTCACCCATTGTTTCCCCAATCTTCCTACATACATCCTAACATGTTTTTGTGCAATTTAGACACCCTAAACCATACTAATTCATTTCCTAATTCATTACACAACTTTATACTCATTCACTCACCTAATTTTCTAAGTTTCAACTCACACTTTCACTAGTTGTTTCCTAGTTGTGTTTTGCTACAGATTTTAACACTAACACTATCCATCTACAACTCCCTCTTCTAATGTCATTTCTAACACCTCTAATACATTACAACTACATTAACTATCTCTCCCCATCTTCCCTCTATCAATCTATCTCAAAATCTGTTACAACTTACATCATTCACCTAGTTTATAATTCAGTAAGTGTTCTAATTCTAGATAATTTTGGCATAACCTCCCCTATATTTTACACTCTCACCACATTGTTTTAAACACATTTTCATTCATTCTCACCTGTTTATAAACATCAACCATATACAAGCTCTCATATACAAATACTAATGCTAAATCAACATTAAGACCACCAAAATTTCCTGCACTCAACAACTAAATCCCAATCTGTTTTCAATAAGTTTTCACATCTTTTAAAGCTTCAAAATGCTTATATTCTCTTACACCTTATACTACCAATGCATTATCATTTTACAATACCAATTTCGATTTCTAAAAATCTGTTACATTATACATATACATACCAAGTTATACAAAAGAGTATCCTTACCTTGTTTCTCTTCTAGTTTTTTCTTTCTTCTTCTTTCTCCTTTCTTCTCTCTCTCTACCGGTTTCGGTATTCAACAAATCTAACATTATCACCCATATATACACACACATTCAATACAAAAACTACTCTTAATTACTTAAGCTTTCAATGTAGGTTTCTAGGGTTTAGAATTTATATTACCTTACAAGAGCTTAAGTGCTGTTTGGAATAGCTCAAGAATGATGTTTCCCACCTTTCAAAAGTGCCAAAATCGGCTGGGCACAAGAGGAACCAAAACAAGGTTTAGCTAAATTTTCGTTTTGCCTTTGAGAATATTTTTACCTTAAAAGAACAAGGAGAAGGAGGGCCTTATAATGGTGGTGTGAAACTCCAAATGGGGTATACCCATAAATCAAAGTGCTTGTTTTTGGATTTGGAAAGATGGAAATGTAGCTCTTGATGAGAGGATTACAATGGTGGCGTTTTTATAATTTTTGGAGAAGTTTGGAGAGAGTTACAAAGGAGAGAAGTAGAGGTTTTTAGTGGTTCTCTTCTTCACCATGGAAGTCGATGGAGAGGTAGGGAGAAGAATAGGGAGGAGAGAGAGTGTAAAGTGAGAGTGGGGTAGTTTATTACTTTTGTTTGTTTGTAAATGGAAGGAATAAAGAGTGTGTGAGAGAGGGAAAAGGGGGCCGGCTGACTAGCACCCACCACACACAAATTTTTCTTTTATTCTAAAGTGGACACATAACTCTTGGTTATTTAATTTCTACCCCACAACTTCCGTTTTTGACAGTTTTACTAATCTCTCGTTTTATTGATTTTATTGGTCCTATAGCCTCACTAATATTTATTAGATTATTTAGTTGACCAAAACTGTTACGAGTCTATTTGACCCGCTTAAAGACACGTTTTCCCGGTTACCTCGAAAAACGTGCTTTAAGGTTCGGTAATGTTTTTAAACCGTTTTAAAGGTCCATTTTCTTCGGGATTTGTTCCCTTATGATTTAACTTAATTAAGCTTCTAAATACTCATTAGCCTAATTAATCACTGTTTTTAATTACGGGGTATTCAATATGATTATGAGAAATTGTTATCATTACTGTTATAAGTATGATTTTTGGAGTTTGCAAGACAAAATGAATTTACAAGTTGTAGTGGGAGTTACTCAATTTGCTGATTTGCAACTGCAACCCCTTCCTTTTTGTGTTTGGATTATGGGTTGCAGAGTGAGATGTACGCATGGTTGGTACCTTACCCAGAAGTGGAGCTGACCCATTGCCACTTCATTTATGTTTACTTAGTGAATAGCTTTTCTCTAAGAATGGGTGTACGTGTTCTGGTTGTCAGGAAAGCCCCTCTTTCTTGCTCTAAGTTACTATAACTGCGTACCACAGCTAGGATGAGGTGTTACCGGAAAGAAGTGCGTAGAAGTTTAAGGGACTTAAAAGCGCCCGTGTGTAACTTGTAACTCCACTAAGTCACTAGGTTGGACTTTGGTTTGTCTCAGCTGGGAGTAGTTGTTGTTTATGTTAGCTAAGTTGGAAGTTAAACAGTGTTGTAAGTTAATGTTGCTTTATGTTTCGTTGTTATGACTCTATGGTTTAATCCAGACTATGTAAGGATAATGTAATGTTTTATCTATGAAGTTAAGGATATGTAGTATGTTTAAGAGTTGGAAGTTTAGCCTTAGCACCCACTAGGGAGTGGGTGTGGCGTTGTAGCACCCATTTGAGAGTTAATCGGGAAGTCTTCCGCTGCGACTGTCCGGTGAGTGTGTGTCCTTGCGAATGGGGGTGTTACATCTAGCGTATCTCTCGCACTATCACTCAACCCTTAACCCAAAATACTGAAATCCTAACTCGGTCTTCCTAAGCTCGGTAATTCAGTCATCAGAGCGATACTTCGCTCTGATACCACTTTTTGTAACACCCCATCCACAACAAACACATAACAACAATCTGCAGCGGAATACACACCTCATCAAATAACTTAACCGTTGGGTTACACGCCGTTAACCACCCACGTGGCTAACAAGGCTATTACATACACATTGTACCGGTCTGATAGACTAGATTCCGAGCAACTGTACATTACTATACCTTTCATTAACAACAATCAACATACATAGGCCTTCCAACTGTACCGAGTATTTACAATTAATGCCGATGACAATTTCGGTCTTACTACACCTACTGTATATATACAAATTAAATGATTACCCATGTACAACGACTACCCCGTCCTACTCTCGAACGGCTTCCAGCTACTTGTACCTGAAACAGGAAAAGAAGAGAAAGGGTGGCCCCAAGGGGCTCAGCACCTTTGCTGGTATGGTAATCCCGCAGCCCACATGCTACCGGGCCACACACAACTAATTGTCGTCTTAGCATGAGGTTGATTATATTTAAATCATGCATGCAACTGTAAACACACAACACATAATCATTTCGCCTCAATGGGCTCAACAAACGGATAATATATCCTTACTTGATAAGTCACTCATGGTATTCATTATCCCTAGAGTGTTCCTCCTCTAATGGAGCTACTTCCTTAATAGACGACACTTACCCTTAAATCGGGTTATCCTTAGACGCCTCTTATCACGAACTGGGATTCATTTCCATGATCCACACACTCCATATCTTACAACATATAACATTCCTCACATAACAAAACATAACAACACTTTTCACGTTTCGACGTGCACATGATAACATCGCAATAGGAATTGCATTACAACAACATCACATAACATAACGGGAACGGTCCTCTTAGGAACCGACCCAAACATAGTTAATTCACTGGTGAGCCTAGAGAATGGTGTCACCCTCATGGTAAGCTCGTTATACAACAACAACAACACTCATTACCGTCCTAATAGTGGGACGAGTAACTTAAGTTAAGATGGTTCGGGTTTGGAGGCCCGAACACACCACACAAACACATGTTCCCCCTAAACCGATCTTAAGTCAGAATAGCTAAGCTTTGGAATAAGCTAATGGGAGATCATAACCCGTTAGGGAAACAACCATAACAGAGAGAAGGGTAAGGCTAAGAAGGATACCCACTCCCAAAAACACGCGACCGGCCAAACCGGTTTCCTCACCACTGTTAGTACATATTTACTTTTAGATATTAGTTAGAAGCCCACTATGGAGTCTATCACATTCACATTATACAACATTACTACTGGGTTAAACACACAAGGAGATCCCTACATTCACATACACATATCACACAATTAACACACGCATAGCCGTGGTTAGAACGTCCCATGGTTCGGGTTGTCTACTCCGAATACCGAACTCTCTTGTGATCCTAGACTCAGTTAACTAAGGTTAACACTTCCGAGGTTAGATGGTATCGGAGTTGAACACGCCACATATATGAATTACTGTAAACTCATTTCATGTTTTATCTTACAACGTGGCAAACATACAGAAAAACACATTGGCATACAAGCCGGTGTAATCCGGTAGGACACAGGTTGCAAGAAAACCATACCTGTCACCGGAGTCCACTTTATCATGTCCACTTATGTTCCTCGAGCAATTCTCGAACAACTGATAACATTACATGTACTTTTATTAACATCGGGGTAATATGTTTGTTTTAAAGTCTAATGTTTATAACTTATCCCCGTTAATTTAGTTATATAACTTCACATTATAACTTGTTTTACTTTTACATTTTTATACAATTTTTCCTCCACTAAATTGTCATTATAACTCACTTAACATGTCTTAAACAACCTTATAACATCATCACTAATCAATCCCCATCATTATATATCATCTTATAACCTTAAACAATGTTTTTGGTCCGACCGACCTTACCGACCGACCTTGCACAAGGTCGGTCCATTCCAGAACACATTATCGTCAAAATTTCTACTCCGACTGACCTTCTAAGTTCGGTCGCATGTTCGGTCCATTCCCGAGAGTTTCTTCCCTTTGAAAATTCAGGCCCGGCCGAACTTGCCAAGTCCGGTCCCATGTTCGGTCGATTCCAGAAACTTAATCCGTACACAAAATACAAGCCCGACCGACCTTGCAAGTCCGGTCCCCAAGGTCGGTCCATTCCAGAAACCAATTCTCGCAGGGTAAACTGGGCTCGACCGACCTTGACAAGTTCGGTCGCAAGGTCGGTCTGCCCCAGACCTTTATTTTCCATTGCCCATTTAACTCCAAACTTCACCTCATATATCCTAATATGTCCTAACCTCATTTGGGCACTTCAAACACATCTTTAGCCATGTACTAAACTCTTTAAATCACACACAAAAACCATCTTATCATTCACAAATTTCTTACAAAATCCTTAGCACTTGGAATGTTTCCTCCTTAAGATTTCTAAGTGGTATTTCACCAATAATGACCACTATACCAAGGTGTTTCCTCTACACCTTAACATCATCTCTCAAACTTTTCTTACTAACTAAATCTCCTTTTTCACATCTTACTAAACATCACTTCTTCCTTGTACATCAACATTCCTAAACCTTAAACAAACTTCTCCAAGACTTAAATACATTCTCAAAAACACACATTGAATTCCTAGAACTTCCAAGATAATACCTAAATCCTTGCATAACTCTAAATCACCTTAACACGTGTTTTCTTCCCAAGTAAAACATTTGTTCACCTTTAACACTTCATAGTTCACCAAAACTTACTTAAAACACTTAGAACTTCTTACACATTTTCCAATTTTGGCCATAGCTTCTCTTGTATGTATTCACATTCAAACACTTAGGTTTTTACCTTATTTCATCCAAGAACACCTAAAATCCATCAAACACATTTTTATACACAAACTTCACACATTCAGCACTACATCACAATATAGTGCATAAACTTAAATTGCTTGGCACTTAGGCCCTTAAATAACATGGCTCTTAGGCCCTTAAATACATTAAACTTAAACACTGAATCTCCCACATAAATAATGCCTTTGACCTGCAAATACACCAAACAATACATATGCCCTTAATAACTCCTTGAGACCTTTTTACTAGCTCATTTGCCATTGGCTCCTTAGGTATTTTATTAAGCAAATCAAGCTCATTTCTCCTAAGGCATTTAAACTACATTGAGATAGTTTGTTTACCTCTTTTTCCCTCACAAACTTCTTTCTTGTTTCCTTGTAAAACCGGTAGGATGTTTCGTTGTTTGTCAACTTCTAAACAATATACACATAATAGAATGAGTATTCAAGCATTATGCTTCCTCTCATTGTAAACCCTAGTTACATATATTGTTTTAACACATTAAGGTAATTGTTTTACCTTGGAATTGGAAGAGAGCTTGAATAAGTATCAAGAGGGGACTCCTCCTAGCCCTTGGAAGATTCAAATCAAGCTAAAACAAGCAAGGTAAAGACACCATGGTGAGGTGAATTTTTGGACAACACAAAACATGGAGGAAACATCATTTTTCTTTGAGTTTCCTTACCTTGAAGCAAAGGAGGGCAATAATATGTGAAAATATTAGCTCAAGCTCCTTCAATGGTGAATCTCCATGGCACCAAAATTGAGTTCTTGAAGATTTGAAAAGATAGAAGTGTAGAGCTTGGTCTAACTAAGACAAATATGGTCTTAGAATTTGATTTGGAGCATGGAGTTGGATTTGGCAAAGAAATGAAGATGGAGAAGAGAGGTTGCTATAGCAAATCGTAAATGGAGCTTGGGAGAAGATGAATAAACCGTGTGAAATGAAAGGAAAGAAGAGAATGAGGTGAGAGAGAGTTCACTTGTTAATATTTATGTATAAAGCAAAATAGTACTTTACTTTATAAGCTTTACTTTACTTATTTACTTATCAACTAACAAGGTGGTGACTCACCTTGATAAAACCGGCCACCATTTAATAAGAAGGGTATAATAGTCTTTGTTGACCAATTTAATTACTTATAACAACATATGTTACAAACTAGCTTATAAAAGTTACTATTCATGAAAACAAGGCACATTGAACACCCCATCCAACAACAAACACATAATAACACTCTGCAGCGGAAACTCAACTCATCACATTACTTATCCCAATGGTGTTACACGCCGTTAACCACCCACGTGGCTAACAAGGCTAATACATGTACATTTGTATCGGTCTGATGGACTAGATTCCCGAGCAACTACACAATACAATCCTCATTCCATCTTCAACATTCATTATATACATACACTTCCCCTGTACCGAGTATTTACAACTATTGCCGATAACAACTTCGGTCTTACTACGCCTATCATACTCACGCCATTTAATTGGCTGCCCATGTGTAGACATCTGCCCCGTCCTACTCTCGAACGGTTTCCAGCTCTTCGTACCTGAAATAGGAAAAGAAGAGAAAGGGGTGGCCCCAAGGGGCTCAGCACCTTTGCTGGTATGGTAATCCCGCAGCCCACATGCTACCGGGCCACGCACGACTAATTGTCGTCTTAGCATGCAGTTGATTATATTTAAATCATGCATACAAACCATTAACATACCACTCATAATATTTCGCCTCAATGGGCTCAACCAATAACCAACACATCCACATTTAAACAACCATCCAATGATTCCTTTAACCCTAGAGTGGCTCTCCTCTAAAATGGAGCTACTTCCTTAACGAACGGCATGTACCCATTAATCGGGTTATCCTCAAATGCCTCTTGTCGCAAACTGGGATTCATTTCCATGATCCACACATTCCACATCCTACAACATAACTCATTCCACACATAACAAAACAAACAAACCTATCTTGCTTCGATGTACACATGACAACGTTGCATTCATTTTAAACATCCAATATACATATATAGATATCAAAGCGTAGCAAGGGAATTTGCATAGCATTATAACATTACATACACCATAAAATCGGTTCTCACAAGGAACCTTCCACCATAGTTATACCATGTGAGCCTAGGGATTTTTGCCAATCCCATGTTAAGCTCGTTACCATCCTCGTTACCGTCCGGTTATATAGAACGGTTAACTTATACCCAAGGTGTGTCGGATATAGTAATCCCAAGCACACCGAAATAACATACGTATGCCCCTGTGGCCCGACGTGAGTCAGTAACTAGCTTTGGATAAGCTAAGGGAAGGTAGAAACCAAATTGGAATACCACCTATACATACACCAAGAGAGCCGAACGGATAAGATAACGACTCCCGTCCATCACGCGTGGCCGGAACAACCGGACTCCTCACCCCCCATTAGTACATATACACTTATAAATAAGTAGTTAGGGATCCATTATGGAGCCTACCACATCCACACACCATACGGTATCATAACCGAGTTAAGCACACAAGGGAGGTTCACACACTTGTATACAACAACAATATCCAACTAACTCACACATAGCCGTGGTTAGCACGTTCCCAAGGTTTGGGCCGTCAACTCCGAATACCGATCACTCATGTGTTCCTAGTTTTGGTTAGCTAAGGTTTAACACATACTTGAGGTTAAATGGTATCGGAGACCAAATTCGCCACATAAATGAATTACTATAAACTCATTACATGTTTTAATCTTACAAGGTGGCAAACACTCAAGAAAACATATTGGCATACAAGCCGGTGTAATCCGGTAGGACGCAGGTTGCAAGAAAAACCATACCTGTCACCGGAGTCCACTTATCCTGTCCATTATGTACCTCGAGCAATTCTCGAACAACTGTTAACATCACATGTGTTTTATTAACATCGGGGTTTGCTTGATTATTTAATGTCAATGATTAATTTTCCCCCGTTAACTTAGTTATATAACTTAACATTTTTAACTTGTTTTACTCTCACATTTTAATACAATCTTTAGCCCACTTTATTGTCATTCAAACTCACCTAACATGTCCTTAATATCCTTATGGCATCATTACCTATCAATCCCCATCATCTCATATCATTTCATAACCTGAAACCATGTTTTTGGTCCGACCGACCCACCGTCCAACAAACTGGGTCGGTCCATTACAGAACCCTTTTACTTCCTTACAAACATGCCCGTCCGACCCACGTCCGACCCACCATTCTGGGTCGGTCCATGTGCGAACATTTTCCTTCCTTTGAAACTTGACCGACCGACCCATGTCCGACCCAACCTTCTGGGTCGGTCCATTACCGAACATTTTCCAACATCTTACAGAGGCTCGACCGACCCAAAAACTGGGTCGGCCCCTGGGTCGGTCGCCTTCTATACTTACCCAAACTTTGCCAATCTTCACCAAACTTCTCCTAAGACCTCTTAATGTGTTCTAACATCATTTGGCACTTCAAACACACCCTTAAGATATTCTTAAACACTCACAAAACTATTTTTCCTAATTCCTTTAACCTTTACTTATATCACCACAAAATTCCTAGCACTTACAATGTTTCCTCCTTATGATTCTAGGTGGCATTTCACCTATAATGACCACAATACCAAGGTGTTTCCTCTACACCTTATCATCACCTCTCAACTTCTTTTCTTACTAACTAAATCTCCTTTTCACAACTTCTTAAAACTCCTTACTCAGAACCTTACCTAAACCTCATTTATTCCTTGAATATCAACATTACCTAAACCTTAAACAACTTCTCCAAGACTTTAATACATCCACAAAACACCCATTGAATTCCTAGAACTTCCAAGACCACCTAAATCCTTGCATCACTCTAAATCACCTTAATACATGTTTTCTTCTCAAGTAAACATTCATTCACCTTTAATCCTTCCTAGTTCACCAAACTCACTTATCACACTTAGAACTTCTTACACATTTCCCAAATTTGGCCATAGCTTCTCTAGTATATACCCACATCCAAACACTTAGGTTTCTACCTTATTTCATCCAAGAACACCTAAAATCCATCAACACATTTTATACACAAACTTCACACATCAAGCACTACATCACAATATAGTGCATAACTTAAATTGCTTGGCACTTAGGCCATTAAATGCATGGCTCTTAGGCCCTTAAATTGCATAAACCTTAAACACTGAATTTCCCACATAGTAATGCCTTTGACCTGCAAATACACCCAACAATACATATTCCTTTAATAAACTCCTTGAGAGCATTTTACTAGCTCATTTACCATTTGCTCTTTAGGTAGTTTAACAAGCATTATAAGCTTATTTCTCCTAAGGCATTATACCACATTGAGATAGCTTGTTTACCTCTTTTCCTCACAAACTTCTTTCTTGTTTCCTTACAAACCGGTGGGGTACTTGATTCCTTGTCAAGTTCTATACATTGTACAAACAACATAATGAGTATTCAAGCTTTAAGCTTCATCTCATTGTAAACCCTAGTTACATATATTGTTTTAAGGCATTAAAATAATTGTTTTACTTGGAATGGAAAGAGAGCTTGAATGAGTATCAAGAGAGGACTCCTCCTTGTCCATGAAAGCTTGGAATGAAGCTAGAACAAGGCAATATAATGACTCCATTAAGAGTGATTTTCGGACATGACAAAACATGAAGGAAATGTCATTTTTCTTTGAGTTTCCTTACCTTGAAGCAAAGGAGAACAAGAATATGTGAAAAGGTGAGCTCTAGCTCCTCCCATGGTGATTCCTCTTGGCACCGAAATGGAGCTCTTGGGATTTTGAAAGGATAGAATTGAAGAGCTTGATAAGAGGAAGAGAATGGTGGTGTTTGTTTTTGATTTGAACAAGTGAGCTTGGAATTATTGCCAATGGAAGGTGGAGCTTGGTGAGCACTATTCCAAACCGTGAATGGAAGAAGAAGAGAGGTTGAAGAAGCCTCTCAACCGTGGGAAATGAAGAAAGAAGGGAGAATGAGATTGGTTTTGCTTTTAAGGATATTATAACTTAAAGCAAATAGTAACCTATGAGTCACCTTTATTTACTTAACAAGTTAACATGTTTGGTGACTCATTACTACCAAAAACCGGCCCCCTTATTAGTAGAAGGGTATTTGGTCTTTGTTGACCAACTTAATCACTTATAACATTATATGTTACAAACTAGTTATAAAAATCACTATTCACCAATAACAAGGCACATAGAAGTGAAATTTTTGATTTCCCATTGATATAGCCACCCAAGTGTGATACTATATAGTACACATGTTAATTAAAGAGTAATGATGGACATTTAGCCATTCAAGACTCATTTACAAGACAATTTTTCAAAAACGTGCTTTAAGACTTCTTAAAGCACATTTTATGTTTTAACTTGTTTTCAAGCTTGGTTTTCTTTGGTAATTGATTTAATATGTTCATTAACATATTTATAAAGTATAGGTATGACCATTAGGTCTTATACACATTTATCCCAAGCTTAGAGCCCATTTTTGCTCTTATTGACCTTAAGGTATTTATTTGTGTTTTGTTTGGTTTCATTGTCTACCAAAGTTTCCTAAGGACTTAATTAGCCTTATAAAGTCATAATTAAACATTATCAAGTCTTGGTAGGCTCTTTGGGTCCTAACCAAGTTCACTCCAACCTTAGAGCATGTTTTTGCTCAAACCGTGTCTTAGTGTCTTATTGTGTTTACCATGGTTTAAATGTTCCATTTATGTTTCTAAGGCACTTTTTAGCCTTTAAACACCATAGTTTAACATTTACACAACATACCAAGGTTTGGGGTATTTCAATCTACCCCCTTAAAAGAACTTCGTCCTCGAAGTTCACATTCCTCGCATCATTGGATTAGAATACGGGAATTACTTATAGCCATAAAACTTCCATTACCAACCACCCTTTACATCCAACCTCGGACTTAATGGTCCGGGCAACATATTCACATTATACATAAAATATCATATTCACATGGTAACCTCGGACTTAATGGTCCGGGTACCTTCACCACACTTGCACTAACATAATATCCCTCAGACTCTTAGGTCTGGGTGACATAACCACATTTGGACTCGTAGGCCGAGTAACACAACACATTTAGACTCATAGGTCTTGATAGCATACACTTTAGGAGATCACAGTCAGAATAACTTTTATCACACATACCAAACAACATGTCATAGCATGTATATCAAACAGAAATACCTTTTCCATCTCTTCATGGGTTCGAATCCCACGTTGAGTACATATACATTGTGATCCCGCAGAACCCGGTCGCGATGGACACTTTCTGGTCCCGTTCCTTTGGGAGATCAAAACATTCACTCAACTTTCAACATATGTACTTCTCATGTCCGGTCCGAAGACAAAGGCTCATACGTCCTCAGCTCGTGAGCAAGTACTACAAAAATATTCTTTACTAGGTTAAGTATAGGAAGATCTTTTATTCAAAATATTAATCGATTGTTTGAAAATACCAATTGAAAATTCTTTTTGAAACACCATACAATTCCAAGTCCATTTATGCTCTTTGTATCTTCCTTAATATAGTATTTATGACCACTTACAGGGAGCTTCAAGAGTCATCCAACCTGATGTGATCAGCATCAGTGTTGAACTATCTTTCCACCCCAATTGTGTTCGGCTTCCCTTGATCTCATGATAATCAAGTTTCACCTCCCACTTCATTTTCAACCAACAACTAATTCAAGTATATCCCATTTTCTATTTTAAATCCTTCTAGTCATAATCATAACATCTCCAAGGGATAGAACTCCGTCTATCAATCATCACCCAAATCCAACTTAATTCAAGTTACCTAGGGAATTTAATTCTTACTAGGTTCTATGTCGGTCTCATAACCCTTCATAAATCACAACATTGTATATATATATACATATATTTTTTTATCAAAATACCATACATGGCTTACATTATGCACCATCGGGGTTTTAGATCCCCGGGAGTTTCTTTACTCCCTTCCACTTGTACTCTCACACACCACTATTAACAAAATGACACACTTCCCACAATGGTATTCGCATCTTCTGTGCGCAATTACCACAATTTAACCACAAATAAATGCGTATGTTATATAACACACGCGCCAACCATCATAACAATCATTTTGTGCTATGCACACCTAGTTCGCGTACACTTGTACGGTAAAACACACTAAGTGGTTTTGCGCTCTATCCCCCTTAAAAGGGATTACGCCCACGTAATCAATCACTAAACCTTGGCTTAAAATGTTCTGCCGTCGTGAAGTGTTTTAACTTCCACGCGGTCTATTACACAATGGATTCTGATTAGAGGGTCTTAACCATATTGGCGGTTTAGTTCCTAAACCAAAAATTCACATTGGAGTTGTAACTCATAACCGGTTTCGGTCCTGGCCTGTGAGGCTTTAGGAATTGATATCTCGCCATCCATTCGTATTCACAATGTATACCCGGTACCTGACGCATGGGCTCACTGGCCTCTGTTGCGCAACCCTGATAATTATAGAGCTAGTTTGCTCCGTTACTGTTACTGTATTGTACATCTCCAATGTATTGCCCTTATCTTGGGAACAATGGGTTCTCAACCGACGCATGGTATCTCTTACCCTGAGCGAATTCGGTGAGTTTCAAAACTTTCCATCCACTTCTCCAATAGCTTACTGCGTAAACTACTATATAATTCACAATGATTGACTTGCTTCTACCGACTTACTGTCGGTTGAGATTGAGCTACTACCTAGTGTGTAGTGCTCTCTCAGCTAATCAGAACATTTGGGGTATATTCCATACCGATATTTGGCAGTTAGTGCTACCGTAGTCACTTACTGTTAATCATGTCTCCACATTTGGTTTTATACAAGTACTCCTTTATTGGTGCGGCCTTGCATTTCCTATGCAACCGCCATTATAACATTATTCCTCCATAATTACCATGCTTCTGATTCCTAGCTATCCCACTCGATCATTACTGCGCAAGTGCAATACCAAAACACTCAGTCATACAGAGTGCAGAGGCGTAAACCCTTGACAGTAAATCTCTTATGCGATAGTAATTAGGAATTTTCACTGAAATCCTTATCATCTAACACTTGCCACCGGCTTACTGCTCGGTTCATTTGCTATCACTACTGTTGTCCACTGGGGTAATGACAACGTGGTCCTTCCTCCACATATCTCTTGTACTTGATTCACATAACTACCGCTTCTGCGGTCTGACAATATCGAGAGATATCCCACTCTTAGTGTAGTGGTTCTCTTACCACTTTAACCACATATACAATATAAACTTCTACCATCAATCGAATTTATATGGCATGTCCTGCTTATGGCTTATAAGCCTTATTTGCCTTGAGTTGGGCTCATTGTAGGCTGTCCACACACATGTACTCCTCTGTATCATATTACATGTTTGGAGGTTATAGTGGGTTCCATGACAAGGTCGTTGTATTCCGTTTCCTTTCATGGGATGCCCCTTAGGTTTGTCAGTCCGTCTCCTGACAACTTATGTCTAATCTGGGTGTTAATTTCAACCCTTGTGTTTCTGTTATGCATTTCATTCAACAATTGTTGATGCGAACACCCTTCAAGGATTGCTCCTGGGTGTTGCTAAGGTATGCCATTACATTAGGCTTGCATCTATGGGTAAATTCAGTAAACTACACCTTCCTATGTTCGTAGCTGGGTACTCATTCCAGCTATCATGTTTTATCCCTTAGGCTTATCAAGACACATGTGGTGTCTTTCATAATAGTCCGTGCTCTTCGCACTCCTTGACTCTTTACATTTCCTTGAAATAAACTCACTAGTTCCTTTAGTCCTTTTAACTTAGCTGAGTTCCTTAACTTCAACTAGTCCTTGTAATCTCTAGCTTTCGTTTGATTCCTACTGCTGACCGTAGACGGAGTCGACTACTTCCCGTGTTTCGGACTCTACTGGTATACATATATGGGGTATCATACTGATACATTACTACTTACCCAACTAACCTATAGGTAGGTCTGTCAGGCCCACATGCTCCTATCGGAGTGCGGTCGTCCCACAACACAGTTGGTACACTTGTAGTGTCCGTCACACGCCTAGGTGAAGTATTCTGTTGTCAACTCCCTTATATTGTCCAGTGACAATATTCATTCCTTACTTCCCGAACTCAATCGAGGGAAGGTTTATCCACTGTTGCATCCCTGTCCGTTGCTTGGTTTCACTGGTTTGGTTTAAAGAAGATTAAAAAGAAGTGTTGGTTTGAAAGAAAATCGGTTTAAAAGAAAAGGGTTTGTGAAAGATTAGGTTTGAAAGAAAAATTTCCATGGTTTCACAACATCTTCTTACCTTAACCAAGTCTAGCTTCTTGCTGACTGGTGTTTCCAATTACAGAGGTTAGGCTAGCAGGCCCTTCCACTGTTATGACATTCACATTTAACTTTATTTTACTTTTCCAAGTATTTGTAGTGGTTACGAATTTCCCGAACAGCCCTGTTATAGCAGCACTTATGGCAAGTGCGCCATGCTAACTGGCTATCGGTTTGACACATACCGGTGGTGGTATTGTTTTGACACATATTGTCATCAGCGGCCTTGTTGGCCCTCACTGACCTTACTGCCTTGATAATAACTCTAGGCGACTTCTCACTGTCTTCGCAAGACGATCATCAACTAGGGTGTTTCCCATTCTGGGAGACCCCCTTTCCTTAGTATTGTATTCTCTTTGTAGCCCGTTCTACGTATTTGGGCACTACCTTGTAGTTCCCTTGTCGGTTGGTATACCGTTGGTGTTTTATTTATCAACTGTGGCTCCGTAGACACTCGTCTCGGGTTTCACTAATCCACTTCTTGCCTGTTGCACGGTAGGTGCGTTGCAAGCTGGTTATTCTCGACTGCTCTGCATGTCGACCCAGGTTGCTGGAAATTCTATTCCTCATACACAATATCCTTCATTCATTGCTATGAAATGCGGTTAACATTGTTTAGATGGAAACCGTCTCCGGGATTCCCAGTTTTCGGGATCTACCGTATGACAGGTTCTCCGTACTCTAAAGGTTTAATAACAGCCAGATCGGGTATTCCCGAGTAAGAGAGGACTTCCATCTCTCTGGCGTTCCTTCCCAAGTTATCAAACAGGGACTGTGGAGGGTGGGATGGATATTGTAGGTTTCCAGTATTCACTGGTAGTTCCTTACTAGCGTATCTCTCACGCTATCACTCAACCCTTAACCCAAAATACTTAAATCCTAACTCGGTACTTCCTAAGCTCGGTAATTCAGTCATCAGAGCGATACTTCGCTCTGATACCACTTTTTGTAACACCCCATCCAACAACAAACACATAATAACACTCTGCAGCGGAAACTCAACTCATCACATTACTTATCCCAATGGTGTTACACGCCGTTAACCACCCACGTGGCTAACAAGGCTAATACATGTACATTTGTATCGGTCTGATGGACTAGATTCCCGAGCAACTACACAATACAATCCTCATTCCATCTTCAACATTCATTATATACATACACTTCCCCTGTACCGAGTATTTACAACTATTGCCGATAACAACTTCGGTCTTACTACGCCTATCATACTCACGCCATTTAATTGGCTGCCCATGTGTAGACATCTGCCCCGTCCTACTCTCGAACGGTTTCCAGCTCTTCGTACCTGAAATAGGAAAAGAAGAGAAAGGGGTGGCCCCAAGGGGCTCAGCACCTTTGCTGGTATGGTAATCCCGCAGCCCACATGCTACCGGGCCACGCACGACTAATTGTCGTCTTAGCATGCAGTTGATTATATTTAAATCATGCATACAAACCATTAACATACCACTCATAATATTTCGCCTCAATGGGCTCAACCAATAACCAACACATCCACATTTAAAAACCATCCAATGATTCCTTTAACCCTAGAGTGGCTCTCCTCTAAAATGGAGCTACTTCCTTAACGAACGGCATGTACCCATTAATCGGGTTATCCTCAAATGCCTCTTGTCGCAAACTGGGATTCATTTCCATGATCCACACATTCCACATCCTAAACATAACTCATTCCACACATAACAAAACATAACAAACCTATCTTGCTTCGATGTACACATGACAACGTTGCATTCATTTTAAACATCCAATATACATATAGATATCAAAGCGTAGCAAGGGAATTTGCATAGCATTATAACATTACATACACCATAAAATCGGTTCTCACAAGGAACCTTCCACCATAGTTAGTATACCATGTGAGCCTAGGGATTTTTGCCAATCCCATGTTAAGCTCGTTACCATCCTCGTTACCGTCCGGTTATATAGAACGGTTAACTTATACCCAAGGTGTGTCGGATATAGTAATCCCAAGCACACCGAAATAACATACGTATGCCCCTGTGGCCCGACGTGAGTCAGTAACTAGCTTTGGATAAGCTAAGGGAAGGTAGAAACCAAATTGGAATACCACCTATACATACACCAAGAGAGCCGAACCGGATAAGATAACGACTCCCGTCCATCACACGCGTGGCCGGAACAACCGGACTCCTCACCCCCATTAGTACATATACACTTATAAATAAGTAGTTAGGGATCCATTATGGAGCCTACCACATCCACACACCATACGGTATCATAACCGAGTTAAGCACACAAGGGAGGTTCACACACTTGTATACAACAACAATATCCAACTAACTCACACATAGCCGTGGTTAGCACGTTCCCAAGGTTTGGGCCGTCAACTCCGAATACCGATCACTCATGTGTTCCTAGTTTTGGTTAGCTAAGGTTTAACACATACTTGAGGTTAAATGGTATCGGAGACCAAATTCGCCACATAAATGAATTACTATAAACTCATTACATGTTTTAATCTTACAAGGTGGCAAACACTCAAGAAAACATATTGGCATACAAGCCGGTGTAATCCGGTAGGACGCAGGTTGCAAGAAAACCATACCTGTCACCGGAGTCCACTTATCCTGTCCATTTATGTACCTCGAGCAATTCTCGAACAACTGTTAACATCACATGTGTTTTTATTAACATCGGGGTTTGCTTGATTATTTAATGTCAATGATTAATTTTCCCCCGTTAACTTAGTTATATAACTTAACATTTTTAACTTGTTTTACTCTCACATTTTAATACAATCTTTAGCCCACTTTATTGTCATTCAAACTCACCTAACATGTCCTTAATATCCTTATGGCATCATTACCTATCAATCCCCATCATCTCATATCATTTCATAACCTGAAACCATGTTTTTGGTCCGACCGACCCACCGTCCGACCCACAACTGGGTCGGTCCATTACAGAACCTTTTACTTCCTTACAAACATGCCCGTCCGACCCACGTCCGACCCACCATTCTGGGTCGGTCCATGTGCGAACATTTTCCTTCCTTTGAAACTTGACCGACCGACCCATGTCCGACCCAACCTTCTGGGTCGGTCCATTACCGAACATTTTCCAACATCTTACAGAGGCTCGACCGACCCAAAAACTGGGTCGGCCCCTGGGTCGGTCGCCTTCTATACTTACCCAAACTTTGCCAATCTTCACCAAACTTCTCCTAAGACCTCTTAATGTGTTCTAACATCATTTGGCACTTCAAACACACCCTTAAGATATTCTTAAACACTCACAAAACTATTTTCCTAATTCCTTTAACCTTTACTTATATCACCACAAATTCCTAGCACTTACAATGTTTCCTCCTTATGATTTCTAGGTGGCATTTCACCTATAATGACCACAATACCAAGGTGTTTCCTCTACACCTTATCATCACCTCTCAACTTCTTTTCTTACTAACTAAATCTCCTTTTCACAACTTCTTAAAACTCCTTACTCAGAACCTTACCTAAACCTCATTTATTCCTTGAATATCAACATTACCTAAACCTTAAACAACTTCTCCAAGACTTTAATACATCCACAAAACACCCATTGAATTCCTAGAACTTCCAAGACAACACCTAAATCCTTGCATCACTCTAAATCACCTTAATACATGTTTTCTTCTCAAGTAAACATTCATTCACCTTTAATCCTTCCTAGTTCACCAAACTCACTTATCACACTTAGAACTTCTTACACATTTCCCAAATTTGGCCATAGCTTCTCTAGTATATACCCACATCCAAACACTTAGGTTTCTACCTTATTTCATCCAAGAACACCTAAAATCCATCAACACATTTTATACACAAACTTCACACATCAAGCACTACATCACAATATAGTGCATAACTTAAATTGCTTGGCACTTAGGCCATTAAATGCATGGCTCTTAGGCCCTTAAATTGCATAAACCTTAAACACTGAATTTCCCACATAGTAATGCCTTTGACCTGCAAATACACCCAACAATACATATTCCTTTAATAAACTCCTTGAGAGCATTTTACTAGCTCATTTACCATTTGCTCTTTAGGTAGTTTAACAAGCATTATAAGCTTATTTCTCCTAAGGCATTATACCACATTGAGATAGCTTGTTTACCTCTTTTCCTCACAAACTTCTTTCTTGTTTCCTTACAAACCGGTGGGGTACTTGATTCCTTGTCAAGTTCTATACATTGTACAAACAACATAATGAGTATTCAAGCTTTAAGCTTCATCTCATTGTAAACCCTAGTTACATATATTGTTTTAAGGCATTAAAATAATTGTTTTACCTTGGAATGGAAAGAGAGCTTGAATGAGTATCAAGAGAGGACTCCTCCTTGTCCATGAAAGCTTGGAATGAAGCTAGAACAAGGCAATATAATGACTCCATTAAGAGTGATTTTCGGACATGACAAAACATGAAGGAAATGTCATTTTTCTTTGAGTTTCCTTACCTTGAAGCAAAGGAGAACAAGAATATGTGAAAAGGTGAGCTCTAGCTCCTCCCATGGTGATTCCTCTTGGCACCGAAATGGAGCTCTTGGATTTGAAAGGATAGAATTGAAGAGCTTGATAAGAGGAAGAGAATGGTGGTGTTTGTTTTTGATTTGAACAAGTGAGCTTGGAATTATTGCCAATGGAAGGTGGAGCTTGGTGAGCACTATTCCAAACCGTGAATGGAAGAAGAAGAGAGGTTGAAGAAGCCTCTCAACCGTGGGAAATGAAGAAAGAAGGGAGAATGAGATTGGTTTTGCTTTTAAGGATATTTAAACTTAAAGCAAATAGTAACCTATGAGTCACCTTTATTTACTTAACAAGTTAACATGTTTGGTGACTCATTACTACCAAAAACCGGCCCCCTTATTAGTAGAAGGGTATTTTGGTCTTTGTTGACCAACTTAATCACTTATAACATTATATGTTACAAACTAGTTATAAAAATCACTATTCACCAATAACAAGGCACATAGAAGTGAAATTTTTGATTTCCCATTGATATAGCCACCCAAGTGTGATACTATATAGTACACATGTTAATTAAAGAGTAATGATGGACATTTAGCCATTCAAGACTCATTTACAAGACAATTTTTCAAAAACGTGCTTTAAGACTTCTTAAAGCACATTTTATGTTTTAACTTGTTTTCAAGCTTGGTTTTCTTTGGTAATTGATTTAATATGTTCATTAACATATTTATAAAGTATAGGTATGACCATTAGGTCTTATAACATTTATCCCAAGCTTAGAGCCCATTTTTGCTCTTATTGACCTTAAGGTATTTATTTGTGTTTTGTTTGGTTTCATTGTCTACCAAAGTTTCCTAAGGACTTAATTAGCCTTATAAAGTCATAATTAAACATTATCAAGTCTTGGTAGGCTCTTTGGGTCCTAACCAAGTTCACTCCAACCTTAGAGCATGTTTTTGCTCAAACCGTGTCTTAGTGTCTTATTGTGTTTTACCATGGTTTAAATGTTCCATTTATGTTTCTAAGGCACTTTTTAGCCTTTAAACACCATAGTTTAACATTTACAAACATACCAAGGTTTGGGGTTTCACACATAGAATTGAAATTTTTGATTTCCCATTGATATAGACTTCCAAATGTGATACTATATAGTACACATGTTAATTAGAGAGTAATGATGGACATCTAGCCATTCAAAACTCATTTACAAGACAATTTTTCAAAAACGTGCTTTAAGACTCCTTAAAGCACATTTTGTGTTTTAACTTGTCTTCAAGCTTGGTTTTCTTTGGTAATTGATTTAATATGTTCATTAACATATATATAAGGTATAGGTATGACCTTTAGGTCTTATACAAATTTATCCCAAGCTTAGAGCACATTTTGCTCTTATTGACTTTAAGGTATTTTCTGTGTTTTATTTGGTTTAACTGTCTACCAAAGTTTCCTAAGGACTTAATTTGCCATGTTAAATCATAATTGACTATTATTTAGTCTTGGTAGGTTCTTTGGGTCCTAACCAAGTTCACTCCAAGCTTAAAGCATGTTTTTGCTCAAACTGTATCTTAGTGCTTTATTGCATTTTACTATGGTTTAAATTGTTCTCTGACGTTTCTAAGGCACTTTTAGCCTTTACATACCATAGTTTGATATTTAAATCACATATCAAGGTTTGGGGTATTTCACTCATGCCCCTGTATAATCTGGTTACAATCGGCTTAAGGGTGTTGAGTTGGTTAAATGATAGAGCCAAGTCAGTACTGATGCATTGTTTAAGTTGGTATACCCCTTTAAAGACTAGAGGACAGTTTAGCAACTAAAAGAAAGAATGCAAAGGAAAACAGTAAGAGAGGAAATGAAGCAGTTCAATTTATTTCTATTAGTTTTAGTTTCTGTGTGAAACCTTTTTCTCAGAGGCATTGCCCTTATGTTCCTGACGTATTGAGGGTTTAAAACAGCTAGTAAACACTAACTAAGTAAGTACAATGACAGAGTCGAGATAAAAAAACAGAAGAAAAACATGCATTAGATTTCTAGCTTCAGGTTTCAGTTTTCTTCAAACTCATGCCTATGTATAACAAGTTTACAGAAGGGCAACAAGGGATGTATTAACTTATTAGTATCAAAAGGAATGCTAAGGAAAATACTGTTCTGAGCATCAAGAGTATCATCACGACATTAGCACACACGGCCATACTCACGAGAGATTAACCCGCATCCCTCCATGAGAGGAAAGTGATTCACACATTCCAGTTCAACAATCACTCAAGATCGAAACGAAGATGTCTTATATTCGTAAACCTCATAGTAATAGAGATAGAATCGTACCTTCTCTTCAAAAAACTGCATATGCATTTTGCATCTCTTCTAGAATTTAGTATTTACATGCATCATAACCACTTCATTTTCAACATCCGACTGGTAAGAACTCTGCCTAGTCTCGCTGAAAGTCGACTTCAGTTGCATTGTTGAAGCATAACTTTTGATCAAAAGATGACAATCGAAGCCATCCCGAGCCATTATCAAGCTACATCGAATCATCTCAGAGCCATCATGGGCTATCCTCAAGCTACATCGAATCAAACTAAAGCCATCCAAAGCCGTACGAAGACAATCCCGGAGCCATCCACTATCATACTCGAGTCTCATTGGCACCCCTCCCAAAGCCATGCTAGAGCCATCATCCGACATTGAAACCATCCTTGAAACTACACAGGGGTCATCCCAACAGTCCGAGAACAATACGGGAGCCACCTCAAATTCATACCGAGGCCATTTCGTCACCAGGGTCTTGCCTACAGAGTTTCGAACTACGTCAGGTCTGATCTCAATACGGAATTGAGTACGTAGGCAGCCCGCCCAGGGTGCGACCACCTTAAAGGAAAAATGCCCCTTTCTTCCTCGCTATCACCAAATTGAGCCATCTTGTAGCCCTTTCGGAGCCATCCCGAGCTATCCTGGAGCCATCATGAGAGAACCCTGAAGTCATGACCGGGCCGAAGCCATCCATACATGACTAAGAATTTATCTACCACATCAAAATACGTCAAACACGACACAGTCCACCAATCACATCAACCCACCATTCGACTCAAAATCTCAATTCAAATCGAAACCCACCAACCACCCCAGAGTCGTTGCTCATAATGGGGTCATGAATCATGTCGGAGCCCTCCGACCACACTGGAGCCACCCGACCGCACCGGGGCCATCAACGTAATCTGGAGCCATCAGTTCATACCGAAGCCATCACCACATGCCAAAGTCATCTCAAAATTTGAAACAACTCTGGAGCCGTCTGCTCACACAGAAATCTACATCCACAAACAGGGAGTTTGGTTCAATTAATACATTTATTCTTGAACATATTACATCGCAGATCATTTGCATGTACCCACAAAGTTCGTTCACAATCAAATACTCACGACCTGCTAGGCAGCTATTACGCTACTAGTACGGTCCCACATTTTCCTCCACTAGGCAGCTATTACGCTACTAGTGCGAGATCGTTTCATATCCGCCTGCTAGGCAGCTATTACGCTACTAGTACGGTCCCACATTTTCCTCCACTAGGTAAGCTATTACGCTACTAGTGCGAATCGTTTCACATCCACCTGCTAGGCAGCTATTACGCTACTAGTACGGTCCCACCACTTTTCCTCCACTAGGCAAGCTATTACGCTACTAGTGCGAGATTGTTTCACATCCGCCTGCTAGGCAGCTATTACGCTACTAGTACGGTCCCACCACTTTTCCTCCACTAGGCAAGCTATTACGCTACTAGTGCGAGATTGTTTCACATCCGCCTACTAGGCAGCTATTACGCTACTAGTGCGAGATCGTTCATCACCCGCTAGGCAGCTATTACGCTACTAGTGCGGTCCACTTTTCCTCCACTAGGCAAGCTATTACGCTACTAGTGCGAATTGTTTCACATCCCTGCTAGGCAGCTATTACGCTACTAGTACGGTCCCACATTTTCCTCCACTAGGCAGCTATACGCTACTAGTGCGAGATGTTCACATCCGCCGCTAGGCAGCTATTAGCTACTACGGTCCTAACCTTTTTCCTCCACTAGGCAGCTATTACGCTACTAGTGCGAGATCGTTCATCTCAAAACCCGCTAGGCAGCTATTACGCTACTAGTGCGGTCCTAATCTTTTTCCTCCACTAGGCAGCTATTACGCTACTAGTGCGAGATCGTTCATCTCATAACCCTCTAGGCAGCTATTACGCTACTAGCGCGGTCCCGCCGTTTTTCCTCCACTAGGCAGCTATTACGCTACTAGTGCGAGATCGTTCATTTCATAACCCACTAGGCAGCTATTACGCTACTAGTACAGTACTCAATCAAAGTATTATAGGCTCGTCATAAGTCCTATAGCTAGATGTCAAGAGGTCTAGTTGAGGCACTCCTAAGTCCTCGTACTCTCAATTGCATTCTAGGCCCGTCATAAGCCCTAGGACTGGATATCAAGAGGTCCAGTTGAGGCACTCCTAAGTCCTCGTGCACCCTAAACAACCCTATTGTTAGTATACTAGGCTCATCATAAGTCCTAGGGTTAGATGTCAAGAGGTCTAACTGAGGCTCGTCATAAGTCCTCGTACTTTCAATCGTCTTCATACACTCATAGTCGCATCCCAATACACCACAAAACCGTTGTGAGAATTTTTGGCGCCTCGTCAACCTTGATCCAATTCTGCAAAGGCTTGCAAAATTGAATCAAGGGGAGCCATCTGTAGACACCAAAAATTCTCACCCCTTAAAGCAAGATATGGAAAAATAAATACAATAAAAGGGTCGTCGCCTTTCTTTTTTTTCATAACGAATCGATGTGCATGCCGAAATGAAGCCATTGTTTTATTGCATAATTTTCAAGCCAATTTCCAAAAATTCGAGAAAAAAAAATTCTTTTCAGAAATAACTTTCAAGCAATAATTTGGTTTTAAACTTACCGTTTTATTTATCTATCTTTGTGTTAGTTTATTTTACATTCTTTCAAAAGAAAACAAAACATTTCTAATTTCCTTGCGTTTTCATTTTAGTAGCATTTTTTTAGAGATATGCGGTCGACCATGCACTTTCTGGTTATGCTTGTGCAAACAAAGTATAAGCGTTACTAGCTTAAATGGTGAGTATGCACTTGTCAGAGGCTGGAGGTAATGGGTTCGAGTCTTCTATGCCCCTTTGTGAGCAATTGTATTTTTCTTTTTGCCATTCTCCTCTTTCCTCAACCAAGACCAATTGAAGCCCACGTCTGTCACCCATACCAAGAACAAAGAAGGCCCAATCCCATACTGCTTGAATCCACAGAAAACCTAACAACCACACAGTGCTTATAAAAACAAGCTAAAGAACCCTGAAAAGAGGAGGGCGGACCATTCTCAACAGTAGCCGCCGCCTCTCATTTCTTTTCAATCATCAATCCCAAGAGCACCTATCTCCCTCATTATCTTCTTCTCACGGGATCTTCTCCTTCTAAAAAAAAAGAACGAACAGAGAAACAAGGGAATTAATGCTCTGCCTTGTTCATTCTTCATTTCCGTAAAATTGTAATCCAACAGACGAATCACAACATACATGCTCCACCACCTCTTCAATCTCCTCACGCCGGTGCCAACGAGCAAAGAACGCACCATGTCCGCACTTTCATTTTCTTTAACCGACGAACAAGTTTTTGCCCCTCCATTGAAGAACAATGAACTTACTCTGCACCTCCCTCAAGTTTTTCAATGACGGTAATCCTCAACCCAAAACTGGCGACAAGGAACCGCACGCTCTGTATCAACCTCATCCTCTCATTTACGCATCTTCACCGACAAGGATCTGCTCTCTTCCTCATCTTCCCATCGATTTTGGCAACTCCTGCGAGCGAACGAGAGTGGATACTTGCTACTGTATCTCTTCTCCTCTTCATTCACGACGGTAATGTTGCTACCCAAACTGGCGTGACAAAGAACATCCACTCTGAGCCTTCATGCACTCTTCACTCATGGCGTTTTGCATCCGAACCGGCGAACCAGGGTCATTCACACTTCACCACCTTAAGTCCGTCACGTCGCTGCCGTACATTTGCAAGCTCGGTTGTCGAACAAAGACCGTACATGTTTATGGCTCTTTCATTCTCTTCACTCTCGGAATGCACAAGCCCGGTGCCTCCTTCATTCTCTTTATATACAGTGTATCTGTAACTCACTGGCGTGCTTGGTGCATACACACTCTGCTATGTCGTGTTCTTCACCCCAGCTCATGAACAAGGGCGTACATGGTTCCTCTGTCATGCTTCCCACTTTCACTGGCGAATAAGAAGCATCAAGCTCCGTCACTGTCATCAATCTCTTCTCTCATGGTTTCGCAAGCAACAGATGAACCTGGAGCGTACTATGTACCTTCTTCAAGCTCTTCACCATGGGTTTGCAAGCAACTGCCAAACAAAGAACATCACCATGAGTCCTACCCTCTGAGATAGCTACTGAGAATTCAATCTCCTCTTCTCTGCATCGAAGTCATGCCTAAGCCGTGCTCCAGTCTGTAGCCTTCTCCACTCCCTTCAACATGGCGAGTGGAATGGGAACACGCATGCTTCTCCTCTCTTCATAGACGCTACCAAACAGGCAAACGAAGAATATTCTCTTCACGATTCATTTGCTGATAAGAAGAGGGGAGATTCAAACTCCACCAGAATCTTGTTTCCAAGAAAGGAACTGTTCTCGTTCCTGGAAATATATGCTTTGCGCTTGCTGCATCCTTTCACTCACGATCTACACCTCTCTTTACTCTGGAAAACATACATGCTCTGCGCCTCTTGCAACTCAGGGTGTAACTGCACACCAAACTAGCGAACAAGGAGACTGAGGTCGAAGCAGAGCCAATAATTTCTACCGGGCATGTGAATCTTTCCATATAATTTCTTCTGGGCTTGGTGTCGAAACGGGTATACTCTGTTGTATTCTTTTTTTTAAATACTTTACAGGAACCCCTACTATATTTTTCTGGTATATATCTCTAACCGGATTCAGTTTACTGTGTCCTCTCAAATTGCTGGCACATTTCAATGTTCTGTTATGTGCATGCTCTATTTTGTGTTCTGGTCCTTCCAATATTTGTTTAAAATTTGCACGAGTATATACGTACTCTCGTTTTGGTTATTTCATGCGAGTGATTATGATAATTTTGTATTGTTTTGCCTGAAAAGTCTCCTACAATTCAGGAATAAGTGATGATAAAATAATCTTGTTTTTCCTGTAAGGTATGGATTAACAATTGTCTACAAATAAAAGTGGGATGAGTCTGATTTGATTCCAAATTCATAGTCGTAGAGGTGAACAGTGAAATGATTTGATTGTCTTCCCTCTGGGTCTTCCTGACCAAGTGTAGCTTTCTGGTTTAAGGATTCAATAATGAAAGAAAAAGTTTGATGAAATCAGGAAAAATATGATTCTGACCGGAAAATTTAAAACCGTAACTTGATTTAGGAGTTTAAGTTTTTCATAATGATTTTTGTCTAGCTCATCTGAATTTGGACATAGCTTTATTCTTTCTCTGCTTTCGGACCAATCGTTAAATTCAGTATCCAATTCCTTTTACAATTTCAAGCATGTTCTAATTCTCATTTGAGTGTTGTATTATACGTCGAAGTCTTATCTCGTGTGGCTTTTGTTTAAATTCATTAAATCTCCATGTTTTGCCCATATTTTTTTTCATGACCGAGGCACATACATGACTCACCGGATTGGAGCTGAAATGTACACAAATGGATTTCTTTGGCTTGGAGTGGGCTTCAAACTATGCTGATGCTTTTCTGACCTATACCGTTTGGAGTCTTTGATTACAAATAGCATTGACGGGATTATGAGCAAATTCGGTTGGGACTTATTTATTATATTCGGTTGAATGATAAACCGGGGGCAGGCCACCCCGACGGTTAGCTTTCTATCACTTAAAATTCCTCTTGATCTTGCCCAACAACTTGTCTACATTTCTAGCATTGTTGATTGTTGTTTGCTGTTTGTTCCTTGCGCATAGATTCATTTTCGAAATTGATTCAAAAAACATGGTTCTAATCTAGTCTTCACTTGAAACCAACTCATTTAGTTGTAAAGTCTTGCTTTGTATTCTAGTTGTCTCAATATCATCTTCAATTTTTATAGCGGTTCTGTTTTGCCTTTGTTATGCTTTCGTTGCTTTTGCTCCATTGTATATGCTCCATTGTACACGTGTTATCTCGCTTCCATGCCCTTCTCGCAACCCGGCAATTGATTGATTTGTTAATCCTGACCTCTATCTAAGCCCTAGTTATTTACCCACTAGGATCCTCCCATTGACAGAAAAGTTTTGGATGTATTATCGCTCCACACCTAACGAGTCTCTCATTCGTTTCGTGGGGCAATAATCTCCTATAACTTCAGAAAACACTCAAACCACCATTATATGTATATAAGAACAAAAACTTCAAAAAACAAGCCCTTAAGGCCATTTTAGGAGGGCTTAGGATGTGAAACCACCCCATGCCTAGCGGATCTCTCATTCGTTTTATGTGGGTGGAATCCTCCTTCGCCTTCAACGCACCCCTAATCAAGATTAATTGGTTAATAAACCTTATTATTCCATTTTTGATCCAAAGCCCTCCTCTCTGATCATCATCTCAATAAAAAAAACAAGGCCCAAACCAAGGTTGTCTCTCGGTTTTCCTCGTCACTCTTCAATTTCCAAATCTTCCTTCGGTTTTAACTAAAAAAAAACAACAAAACAAGATTGTTATTGGCCCATCTCCAAGGGGCTAAACCGGCCCACTTCTCAGTCCGGCCCAAATCCCCATCCGGCCCAAATCCCCATCCGGCCCAAATCCACATCCGGCCCAAATCCACATCCGGCCCAAATACCCATCCGGCCCAAATACCCATCCAGCCCAAATACCCATCCGGCCCAAATACCCATCCGGCCCAAATACCCATACGGCCCAAGTACCCATCCAGCCCAAACCCATCCAGCCCAACTCATCAGCCCGATCCAAATTCCATACTCAACCCAATTTCCAACAAAGCCCAGAGCAGGCCCAATTTAATTCCAAGGCCCAATTCAAATCCCACTTCAGCCCAAATCAAAAGACCACTCTAAGGCCCAATTCAAAGCCCACTTCAACCCACAGTTCATAAATCCCATTTCAAGGCCCAAGCCCATTTTGAGGCCAAAGCCAAAACAAGGCCTAAGCCCAATTCGAATCCGGCCCTAGTCTCAAAAATCAACCCAAAAGTCTAAGAGTTGACCAGCTTTGACCACCTGACGTTGACCAAGCTTTGACCCACTTGGACTTGACCAGCTTCGACACTTCTCGTTTTCCAACCTCAACCCAAACTCAATTCAAATGCATCGCAGTTTCAGCCAAATTCAATTCAAACCCAATTCAATTCCAAACTCATTCAAATCCAAATTCAATTCAATTCAAGCCCAATCCAAATTCATCTCAATTCTAAACTCATTCAAATTCAATTCAAACCCAATTCAACTTCAATTCCAATTCAACTTCAATTCCAATTCAACTTCAATTCCTTTTTAAATTCAAATTCAATCCCAAATCCAATACAAATTCAATTTCAACTTCAATTCCAATCCGATTTCAATTCCAATTCAATTTCCCCTACACTTCGAATGTCTCACAGACCCGAGTGTCTCACAGACTTTGTTATTCCAATGATTCGAATGTCTCACAGACTTGAGCATCTCACAGACCCGAGCGTCTCACAGATCCGAGCGTCTCACAGACTTCGACATCCCAAGGTTTCAAACGTCTCACAGACCCGAGCGTCTCACAGACTAGCATCCCAAACCCGAAACTTCTCAAAACTCCGAACCTTTCTAATCTCAAACACCTCAAATATCTTCAAACCCCACAAACATCCAAACTTCCAAAACCCAAATACGCTGAACTACGTAAGGTCTGATCTCAACAGGGAGTTGAGTACGTAGGCAGCCCATCTAGGGTGCGACCCCATTCCAAACAAAAAAAAATCCTTTTCCCCCTCTAAGGTGTTCTTCATACCTTTCGAAACTCTCAAACCTTCTTCGGCTCCTACAAACTTCAAACCATCAGACTCCAAGTCTTGTCTATTCACTCAACCCAACTGCTCCCAAACCTTCATTCTATATTCATCCGATTTAAGCGATTCCTCTTCTTGGCGCTAGCTTGGAAGAAAAGTTCGCCTCATCCACTCTCTTTCTCCCTTCACATCCTAATCCTATCCTTTGGCTTTAACTGAATCTCTTTAATAAGGTTTTGAAAGAAGGCAATCCCGACAATTGGAGACCGAGGTTTCCTCGGGCACCAATCCGAAGTCGTGGTCGTTGCCACTTCTAAGGGGTGTAACCCAGTGCGAACCCACAACAGAATCTCTAGTATGATCAGATAAGTCCTATCCATAGGCAACAAATCATCATAGTCAACTAACGGTTCTTAGAACCCTCATTCCCTTCCTTCCTAGTATCTTAGGTCAAACTAGGTGGCGACTCTAGTCAATTCCGCCTTATAGAGGCATAAGTCCGCGTGGAGCCCATTGAGAGCGGGTGTAGTGTTCACTAACACTCCCCATATGCTTTCTGGGAAAGACGGACGATGTAGTAGGTATTTGAGGGCTGCCATGAATAACGGGTTTTCACCCTCCACAGAATGGCAGTTTCTAGGATCTAGGCTTCTCAGTCAGACCATATTTAGATAGACCCCCCCTCATACCGAAAAATCACCCTCCACAGAATGGCGACTCTGCTGGGGAAAACTTGAGTAAGTTTTTCTCAAACTCAAGGAAGACTGAACTCCATTCAAAATTGTCAGGATTTCCCCACTTCTTTCGAAACCTTCAAGAGATTCTTTTCAAAGCCTCTAGGATTATTCTACTCCACACTTAGAGTGTGTATCTGATGAGGACAGATAGGACTTATTAGATCCTCAACAAACATTACAACAATTGGGTTAATGATTAGCTCACGATTAGAAAGAGACACTTAGGACTAAATGAAGCTAACTTCCCTTTAGGTTAATAACAACCAATTTGGAATCACTAATCTCAAGATAAAACACTTAGTAAATAGGTCGGTGCTAACTTCGTTTGTTTCACTTATTGCTTTCATATTTATGTTACAATTGTGGGGTGCATGGGGTGGGTAACTTAGGACATGCATTCCTTTGTGTCACCCGATTTACCCACGATGTCACGGGATCCCGACCGGTCCACGGTTGATTCCCCATGAGCTAGGGTCACTCTCTCAGTGAACAAACCCACGAGGCGGTACGATCTCCGATCAACACCTCGGGCTCATGATCCAAAAATATCCTCCATTATCCGAGTCGAAGCCAGCATATAGTGAACTCTGAGCCTTCAGTGTCCAGCTACCTAGTCCAGTGTCTAAGATGGGTTTATGGGAGTCACCCCTTTGTATGCCGCCTGTCTGACCGTCCTTCTGCCTTACCCTGAAGATTGTATGGGCTCAGTTCTCCATTATTCACCTGCACCACGAGTGTCTCTAAAGCCCAATGTCACGCTATACGTCCATAGAGGATCCCGTATTTACCGGATACCCATACATGGCACAACGTAGTCAGTGAATAATTTGGACTTTAGACACACTTGACCGTGCAGGTGACGAGAGACCCGTTCCCATACAATATTTCCCCGAGTTTTCCGAAAAGTGGGGTGTTGTCGGATCATCACTGGCCGTGGCGTATGTTTCCTTATCAGGGTGTCCTGACCTTTCGAACTTAAGCACTCCGGACTTTCTTGATAACGTGCCCCGCAAAGGCATACCAGAGAAAAACCCGAGAGATGAACAGTGAAGGGACGATGGTTCCCCGGTGAAACGGAATCATAATTGACCTGGAAAGTGATTATCCAAACATTAACACTTACAGCTCCACATCAAATATAGCTACGATTTACTTTATGCTATACATGTGTGCAAACCACTTTTTCAAACCAGTCTGTTTTAGAACGTTCGGAATTCTCTTTCACATATCTTTTAAAGAGGTTTTACAAGCTCGTTCAATTTAAAGTCTCACCTCAGTTTTGCTCCTAAACATTTGGGGTTTTAAAACCCGTCACTTCATCCTTTAAAACCTTGTTATTTCCTAAACGATTTTCAGAAATAGATTTCGAAAAACCTACTTTCTACAAACGAATTTCAAACAACTTTTTCACCAACATTATTTCAAAATAGTTTTCAAAAACGGTTTTCAAAGTTGATTCTCACAAACGTATTTCAAAATAAATGATTTAGTCCCCATGTCGTGACCCGCTATTTTTGAAGTTCTACCCACCTTCAAGAGCAGCGGTCATTACTGTGGAGTGTACTAGTCATTTCGTGTTTTCACAAAAGTGGTGGATTTTCACATAAGATTTTGTGCTTGATCATTCACCTTTTCCTTTCTCAAGAATATCCCTCATCTCCCTCGTCGGAGCGGGTCGAGCTAAAAATCAGAGGCGCACCAACCCGTGGAGCCAGCCGAGCGACATGAAGACCGACGCCAACCGTTTAATTACAAAATCAGATGCGTACCAACCTGAACCAAACGACATGAAGACTAAGACACCGGTTCGAGTTCAAACTATTGAAAATCAGAAGAACACCAACCCGCTTTGTTTGATCACAGTTTTGCTTCGCTGTGAAAGCCTGAAAATGAGCCAGCAGTCGGTCAAGCACCCGAAGACAAGCGTGTAGCCGGTCAAGAGCCCGAAGACAAGCGTGTAGCCGGTCAAGAGCCCGAAGACGAGCGAGCAGCCAACCAGGAGCTCGAGCGTGAGCAATCAGCCAGAAGCCCGAAGACGGACCAAAAGAGTTCAGAAGAAGTTCAGCTCAAAATTCCCCGTTTTAATGACTTTAAGGATTGATGATGTATAGGTTTTTCCCTATGATTCTTTTCTCGCTTGTCCATTTCTGAATAGATTACATGTATAGGTTTATACATTCCCTTCGAGTTTATTTAGATCAATGTGTATAGGGTTCCCCACTCCCTACTTTATTTGCGAACGACCGAGCATCAAAATTCCTACTGAGAAAATCCACCATTTCGAAAACACGTGTTTTCAAAACTGTTTTTCTAAACACTTGATTTTTTTTTTAGCACATACGACTTGCTTCTTCCCATTTTCAGTCATTTTCCATTCATCAATCATGCATAAATCACACCCATCTCAGAAAAATTACATAATCACATGTTGCATTCCCAACACATCACACAAAAGCATTCATCCCATTTTTTTCAAAGCATGCTAACATTCACATTTGTCATATTCTTTTTTCTGTTATAATGACTGTGTTTGCAGGTGATTAATCGCGTTTGCCCATAAGTGAAAGCGTGACCCTCGAGGTGATAGCGAGAAATACCAAGGATTCAAGTATCTTCCCATTCGGCATGCCATGTACATAGAGACCAACAACCACAAAAAAGCAAACCCCCAAAAAATCATATTCCAAAAAAAAGCATACATCCAAAAAAAAATCACACATTCAAAAACCAAAAAAATCATATTCCAAAAAAAAAAATCCAAAAAAAAGATCATACATCCAAAAACCCCAAAAACGCAGGCAGTCACTATCATATCGTGGGACTACCATGCGGGAGTTGTCACTCCCTAAAAGTCCATAACTCCAGGAGCCAATAATCAACCGAATATCATTCCAGAACAGCTTCTCTCACATCACACCTAACAGCTAGGCCATCTGCAGGGTCGATATTGACAGGACGAGCTTCATGGACCATCAGCTGGAATTGATTCAAGCGAGACTAGGTGTAACCTTACCATGCATTGCATCCAAGAAAAAGCATACAAAAAAAACATTCGATCAAAATCCAAAATCAACCATCTCCATTCATCGTTGTCAGCATTTTATGCATCTATACATAGTAATTCCATATTACCACAACATAATCCATTGTAGATAGTTGCATTTGCATACTTCCGTATCGAAATGACATCTTTGAAAAAATCTTGAGAGATTGATTGAACAGATTGCGTGAACCACTGAACTCTCGACCCGTCAATGAACACAAGGGTCCAATCAAAATCGGCACCACAAACCAAGTGTGTAGTGTGCGAAGAGCGGTATTTTCCCTTGAATTTCAAATGAGAGTACTGGACAATCCATTGAGTGATGAGGGCAGATAGAGAGATCCAATGGAGGTAAAACCCCGAGCGACATGTGCATTCCTTCAGCACATGGAGAGGCACAATACATAGAGAGATCAGTGTTGATAAACAAGATATGAACTATGATTCATGCAAAGATCTGAGAATAGTAAGAAAACAATCATTGACTAATGAGAATGACGAGGCACTTAGGAATAAAAATCTCCACAAAACCAAAAAGCTTTGACTGCCCTGTACATAATCCCTTAGTGAGCCCCGCTGAGCCTTTCACGATAAACCTTTTTCTGCGAGCTCCACAACATGCCAACTCACATACACATACTTACTCACCTTTGCAATAGAGGATCTCGAAGGAGCCAGAGCCATGGTCTCTCCCCCACCATCTTTCACAAAAACAACAAATGAAATGTTTGAAGAAATCAGTGAGTCAATGCAACTCCAAAGCCAAACACTAAAAAAGAACATCGAAAATGTTCAAGAAGATCGATGAGTCAATGCAACTCCAAAGCTGAAAGCCAAAATACGAAGAAGAGAATGCTTGAGAAAGTTGATGAGCCAAATGCAATTTCAAAAAACAAAATGAGAAGAAAGTTCAAATCGAGCACCAGAAGAGGCAAGAAGGAGAAATCCAAATCAGAAGGACCAATGATGTCCCGTAGAAATCAATAAAGGTTATCAAAACCAGTCTAATCATTCCACCCATGGTGAAGGCGAAACATGTCCTTTATTGCACAAAAGCTCCACAATTCCTAAACAAATCCTCCAGTCCCATGTGACATACATCATACCCCTCAGTCCCGTTATAACCCAATAAAAGACCTCTGACTCGTTAGTTGGTGAGCGTTAACTGAAAGTACCGGATCTGAAACATGAATCATAAGCTTCGTACTTGTTATCAACATGTCCCGTCATACCAAAGGGACCATGAGCGAATGAGCGCAACCTTACCTTACAAGGTTTTTCGAGTGCGAGTGACTCTTTGATCGAAGCACCAAATCATAAACAGCCTACCCCATTGCAGGTGAGAAATTTGTAAGGATCAGAAAGTCCAGAACCTCAAAAGGAATGCTAAGGAAAATACTGTTCTGAGCATCAAGAGTATCATCACGACATTAGCACACACGGCCATACTCACGAGAGATTAACCCGCATCCCTCCATGAGAGGAAAGTGATTCACACATTCCAGTTCAACAATCACTCAAGATCGAAACGAAGATGTCTTATATTCGTAAACCTCATAGTAATAGAGATAGAATCGTACCTTCTCTTCAAAAAACTGCATATGCATTTTGCATCTCTTCTAGAATTTAGTATTTGCATGCATCATAACCACTTCATTTTCAACATCCGACTGGTAAGAACTCTGCCTAGTCTCGCTGAAAGTCGACTTCAGTTGCAGTTGTTGAAGCATAACTTTTGATCAAAAGATGACAATCGAAGCCATCCCGAGCCATTATCAAGCTACATCGAATCATCTCAGAGCCATCATGGGCTATCCTCAAGCTACATCGAATCAAACTAAAGCCATCCAAAGCCGTACGAAGACTATCCCGGAGCCATCCACTATCATACTCGAGTCTCATTGGCACCCCTCCCAAAGCCAAGCTAGAGCCATCATCCGACATTGAAACCATCCTTGAAACTACACAGGGGTCATCCCAACAGTCCGAGAACAATATGGGAGCCACCTCAAATTCATACCGAGGCCATTTCGTCACCAGGGTCTTGCCTACAGAGTTTCGAACTACGTCAGGTCTGATCTCAATACGGAATTGAGTACGTAGGCAGCCCGCCCAGGGTGCGACCACCTTAAAGGAAAAATGCCCCTTTCTTCCTCGCTATCACCAAATTGAGCCATCTTGTAGCCCTTTCCGGAGCCATCCCGAGCTATCCTGGAGCCATCATGAGAGAACCCTGAAGTCATGATCGGGCCGAAGCCATCCATACATGACTAAGAATTTATCTACCACATCAAAATACGTCAAACACGACACAGTCCACCAATCACATCAACCCACCATTCGACTCAATATCTCAATTCAAATCGAAACCCACCAACCACCCCAGAGTCGTTGCTCATAATGGGGTCATGAATCATGTCGGAGCCCTCCGACCACACTGGAGCCACCCGACCGCACCGGGGCCATCAACGTAATCTGGAGCCATCAGTTCATACCGGAGCCATCACCACATGCCAAAGTCATCTCAAAATTTGAAACAACTCTGGAGCCGTCTGCTCACACAGAAATCTACATCCACAAACAGGGAGTTTGGTTCAATTAATACATTTATTCTTGAACATATTACATCGCAGATCATTTGCATGTACCCACAAAGTTCGTTCACAATCAAATACTCACGACCTGCTAGGCAGCTATTACGCTACTAGTACGGTCCCACATTTTCCTCCACTAGGCAGCTATTACGCTACTAGTGCGAGATCGTTTCATATCCGCCTGCTAGGCAGCTATTACGCTACTAGTACGGTCCCCATTTTCCTCCACTAGGTAAGCTATTACGCTACTAGTGCGAATGTTTCACATCCACCTGCTAGGCAGCTATTACGCTACTAGTACGGTCCCACCACTTTTCCTCCACTAGGCAAGCTATTACGCTACTAGTGCGAGATTGTTTCACATCCGCCCTAGGCAGCTATTACGCTACTAGTACGGTCCACCACTTTCCTCCACTAGGCAGCTATTACGCTACTAGTGCGAGATTGTTTCAATCCTACTAGGGCTATTACGCTACTAGTGCGAGATCGTTCATTTCAAACCCGCTAGGCAGCTATTACGCTACTAGCGGTCCAACTTTTTCCTCCACTAGGTAAGCTATTACGCTACTAGTGCGAATGTTTCACATCCGCCTGCTAGGCAGCTATTACGCTACTAGTACGGTCCCACCACTTTTCCTCCACTAGGCAAGCTATTACGCTACTAGTGCGAGATTGTTTCACATCCGCCTGCTAGGCAGCTATTACGCTACTAGTACGGTCCCACCACTTTTCCTCCACTAGGCAGCTATTACGCTACTAGTGCGAGATGTTCACATCCGCGCTAGGCAGCTATTACGCTACTAGTGCGGTCCTAATTTTCCTCCACTAGGCAGCTATTACGCTACTAGTGCGAGATCGTTCATTTTATAACCCGCTAGGCAGCTATTATGCTACTAGTGCGGTCCTAACCTTTTTCCTCCACTAGGCAGCTATTACGCTACTAGTGCGAGATCGTTCATCTCAAAACCCGCTAGGCAGCTATTACTACTAGTGCGGTCCTAATCTTTTTCCTCCACTAGGCAGCTATTACGCTACTAGTGCGAGATCGTTCATCTCATAACCCTCTAGGCAGCTATTACGCTACTAGCGCGGTCCCGCCGTTTTTCCTCCACTAGGCAGCTATTACGCTACTAGTGCGAGATCGTTCATTTCATAACCCACTAGGCAGCTATTACGCTACTAGTAAAGTACTCAATCAAAGTATTATAGGCTCGTCATAAGTCCTATAGCTAGATGTCAAGAGGTCTAGTTGAGGCACTCCTAAGTCCTCGTACTCTCAATTGCATTCTAGGCCCGTCATAAGCCCTAGGACTGGATATCAAGAGGTCCAGTTGAGGCACTCCTAAGTCCTCGTGCACCCTAAACAACCCTATTGTTAGTATACTAGGCATCATAAGTCCTAGGGTTAGATGTCAAGAGTTCTAACTGAGGCTCGTCATAAGTCCTCGTACTTTCAATCGTCTTCATACACTCATAGTCGCATCCCAATACACCACAAAACCGTTGTGAGAATTTTGGCGCCTCGTCAACCTTGATCCAATTCTGCAAAGGCTTGCAAAATTGAATCAAGGGGAGCCATCTGTAGACACCAAAAATTCTCACCCCTTAAAGCAAGATATGGAAAAATAAATACAATAAAAGGGTCGTCGCCTTTCTTTTTTTTCATAACGAATCGATGTGCATGCCGAAATGAAGCCATTGTTTTATTGCATAATTTTCAAGCCAATTTCCAAAAATTCGAGAAAAAAAAATTCTTTTCAGAAATAACTTTCAAGCAATAATTTGGTTTTAAACTTACCGTTTTATTTATCTATCTTTGTGTTAGTTTATTTTACATTCTTTCAAAAGAAAACAAAACATTTCTAATTTCCTTGCGTTTTCATTTTAGTAGCATTTTTTAAAAGATATGCGGTCTGGACCATGCACTTTCTGGTTATGCTTGTGCAAACAAAGTATATAAGCGTTACTAGCTTAAATGGTGAGTATGCACTTGTCAGAGGCTGGAGGTAATGGGTTCGAGTCTTCTATGCCCCTTTGTGAGCAATTGTATTTTTCTTTTTGCCATTCTCCTTTTCCTCAACCAAGACCAATTGAAGCCCACGTCTGTCACCCATACCAAGAACAAAGAAGGCCCAATCCCATACTGCTTGAATCCACAGAAAACCTAACAACCACACAGTGCTTATAAAAACAAGCTAAAGAACCCTGAAAAGAGGAGGGCGGACCATTCTCAACAGTAGCCGCCGCCTCTCATTTCTTTTCAATCATCAATCCCAAGAGCACCTATCTCCCTCATTATCTTCTTCTCACGGGATCTTCTCCTTCTAAAAAAAAAAGAACGAACAGAGAAACAAGGGAATTAATGCTCTGCCTTGTTCATTCTTCATTTCCGTAAAATTGTAATCCAACAGACGAATCACAACATACATGCTCCACCACCTCTTCAATCTCCTCACGCCGGTGCCAACGAGCAAAGAACGCACCATGTCCGCACTTTCATTTTCTTTAACCGACGAACAAGTTTTTGCCCCTCCATTGAAGAACAATGAACTTACTCTGCACCTCCCTCAAGTTTTTCAATGACGGTAATCCTCAACCCAAAACTGGCGACAAGGAACCGCACGCTCTGTATCAACCTCATCCTCTCATTTACGCATCTTCACCGACAAGGATCTGCTCTCTTCCTCATCTTCCCATCGATATTTTGGCAACTCCTGTGAGCGAACGAGAGTGGATACTTGCTACTGTATCTCTTCTCCTCTTCATTCACGACGGTAATGTTGCTACCCAAACTGGCGTGACAAAGAACATCCACTCTGAGCCTTCATGCACCTCTTCACTCATGGCGTTTTGCATCCGAACCGGCGAACCAGGGTCATTCACACTTCACCACCTTAAGTCCGTCACGTCGCTGCCGTACATTTGCAAGCTCGGTTGTCGAACAAAGACCGTACATTTTATGGCTCTTTCATTCTCTTCACTCTCGGAATGCACAAGCCCGGTGCCTCCTTCATTCTCTTTATATACAGTGTATCTGTAACTCACTGGCGTGCTTGGTGCATACACACTCTGCTATGTCGTGTTCTTCACCCCAGCTCATGAACAAGGGCGTACATGGTTCCTCTGTCATGCTTCCCACTTTCACTGGCGAATAAGAAGCATCAAGCTCCGTCACTGTCATCAATCTCTTCTCTCATGGTTTCGCAAGCAACAGATGAACCTGGAGCGTACTATGTACCTTCTTCAAGCTCTTCACCATGGGTTTGCAAGCAACTGCCAAACAAAGAACATCACCATGAGTCCTACCCTCTGAGATAGCTACTGAGAATTCAATCTCCTCTTCTCTGCATCGAAGTCATGCCCAAGCCGTGCTCCAGTCTGTAGCCTTCTCCACTCACTTCAACATGGCGAGTGGAATGGGAACACGCATGCTTCTCCTCTCTTCATAGACGCTACCAAACAGGCAAACGAAGAATATTCTCTTCACGATTCATTTGCTGATAAGAAGAGGGGAGATTCAAACTCCACCAGAATCTTGTTTCCAAGAAAGGAACTGTTCTCGTTCCTGGAAATATATGCTTTGCGCTTGCTGCATCCTTTCACTCACGATCTACACCTCTCTTTACTCTGGAAAACATACATGCTCTGCGCCTCTTGCAACTCAGGGTGTAACTGCACACCAAACTAGCGAACAAGGAGACTGAGGTCGAAGCAGAGCCAATAATTTCTACCGGGCATGTGAATCTTTCCATATAATTTCTTCTGGGCTTGGTGTCGAAACGGGTATACTCTGTTGTATTCTATTTTTTTAAATACTTTACAGGAACCCCTGCTATATTTTCTGGTATATATCTCTAACCGGATTCAGTTTACTGTGTCCTCTCAAATTGCTGGCACATTTCAATGTTCTGTTATGTGCATGCTCTTTTGTGTTCTGGTCCTTCCAATATTTGTTTAAAATTTGCACGAGTATATACGTACTCTCGTTTTGGTTATTTCATGCGAGTGATTATGATAATTTTGTATTGTTTTGCCTGAAAAGTCTCCTACAATTCAGGAATAAGTGATGATAAAATAATCTTGTTTTTCCTGTAAGGTATGGATTAACAATTGTCTACAAATAAAAGTGGGATGAGTCTGATTTGATTCCAAATTCATAGTCGTAGAGGTGAACAGTGAAATGATTTGATTGTCTTCCCTCTGGGTCTTCCTGACCAAGTGTAGCTTTCTGGTTTAAGGATTCAATAATGAAAGAAAAAGTTTGATGAAATCAGGAAAAATATGATTCTGACCGGAAAATTTAAAACCGTAACTTGATTTAGGAGTTTAAGTTTTTCATAATGATTTTTGTCTAGCTCATCTGAATTTGGACATAGCTTTATTCTTTCTCTGCTTTCGGACCAATCGTTAAATTCAGTATCCAATTCCTTTTACAATTTCAAGCATGTTCTAATTCTCATTTGAGTGTTGTATTATACGTCGAAGTCTTATCTCGTGTGGCTTTTGTTTAAATTCATTAAATCTCCATGTTTTGCCCATATTTTTTCATGACCGAGGCACATACATGACTCACCGGATTGGAGCTGAAATGTACACAAATGGATTTCTTTGGCTTGGAGTGGGCTTCAAACTATGCTGATGCTTTTCTGACCTATACCGTTTGGAGTCTTTGATTACAAATAGCATTGACGGGATTATGAGCAAATTCGGTTGGGACTTATTTATTATATTCGGTTGAATGATAAACCGGGGGCAGGCCACCCCGACGGTTAGCTTTCTATCACTTAAAATTCCTTGATCTTGCCCAACAACTTGTCTACATTTCTAGCAGTTGATGTTGTTTGCTTGTTTGTTGTTGCGTTCTTGCGCATAGATTCATTTTCGAAATTGATTCAAAAAACATGGTTCTAATCTAGTCTTCACTTGAAACCAACTCATTAGTTGTAAAGTCTTGCTTTGTATTCTAGTTGTCTCAATATCATCTTCAATTTTTATAGCGGTTCTGTTTTGCCTTTGTTATGCTTTCGTTGCTTTTGCTCCATTGTATATGCTCCATTGTACACGTTATCTCGCTTCCATGCCCTTCTCGCAACCCGGCAATTGATTGATTTGTTAATCCTGACCTCTATCAAGCCCTAGTTTATTTACCCACTAGGATCCTCCCTTGACAGAAAAGTTTTAGATTTATTATCGCTCCACACCTAACGAGTCTCTCATTCGTTTCGTGGGCAATAATCTCCTATAACTTCAGAAAACACTCAAACCACCATTATATGTAATAAGAACAAAACTTCAAAAAACAAGCCCTTAAGGCCATTTTAGGAGGGCTTAGGATGTGAAACCACCCCATGCCTAGCGGATCTCTCATTCGTTTTATGGGGTGGAATCCTCCTTCGCCTTCAACGCACCCCTAATCAAGATTAATTGGTTAATAACCTTATTATTCCATTTTTGATCCAAAGCCCTCTCTGATCATCATCTCAATAAAAAAAAAACAAGGCCCAAACAAGGTTGTCTCTCGGTTTTCTCCGTCCTCTTCAATTTCCAAATCTTTTCTTCGGTTTTAACTAAAAAAAAACAACAAAAGCAATTGTTGTTGGCCCATCTCCAAGGGGCTAAACGGCCCACTTCTCAGTCCGGACCAATCCCCATCCGGCCCAAATCCCCATCCGGCCCAAATCCACATCCGGCCCAAATCCACATCCGGCCAAATACCCATCCGGCCCAAATACCCATCCAGCCCAAAAATACACTGGGCCCAAAACCCATCCGCCCAAATACCCATACGGCCCAAGTACCCATCCAGCCCAAACCCATCCAGCCCAACTCATCAGCCCGATCCAAATTCCATACTAACCCAATTTCCAACAAAGCCCAGAGCAGGCCCAATTTATTCCAGGCCCAATTCAAATCCCACTTCAGCCCAAATCAAAAGACCACTCTAAGGCCCATTCAAAGCCCACTTCAACCCACAGTTCATAAATCCCATTTCAAGCCCAAGCCCATTTTGAGGCCAAAGCCAAAACAAGGCCTAAGCCCAATTCGAATCCGGCCCTAGTCTCAAAAATCAACCCAAAAGTCTAAGAGTTGACCAAGCTTTGACCACCTGACGTTGACCAAGCTTTGACCACTTGACTTTGACCCAGCTTCGACACTTCTCGTTTTCCAACCCCAACCCAAACTCAATTCAAATGCATCGCAGTTTCAGCCAAATTCAATTCAAACCCAATTCAATTCCAAACTCATTCAAATCCAAATTCAATTCAATTCAAGCCCAATCCAAATTCATCTCAATTCTAAACTCATTCAAATTCAATTCAAATCCAATTCAACTTCAATTCCAATTCAACTTCAATTCCAATTCAACTTCAATTCCTTTTTAAATTCAAATTCAATCCCAAATCCAATACAAATTCAATTTCAACTTCAATTCCAATCCGATTTCAATTCCAATTCAATTTCCCCTACACTTCGAATGTCTCACAGACCCGAGTGTCTCACAGACTTTGTTATTCCAATGATTCGAATGTCTCACAGACTTGAGCATCTCACAGACCCGAGCGTCTCACAGATCCGAGCGTCTCACAGACTTCGACATCCCAAGGTTTCAAACGTCTCACAGACCCGAGCGTCTCACAGACTAGCATCCCAAACCCGAAACTTCTCAAAACTCCGAACCTTTCTAATCTCAAACACCTCAAATATCTTCAAACCCCACAAACATCCAAACTTCCAAAACCAAATACGCTGAACTACGTAAGGTCTGATCTCAACAGGGAGTTGAGAACGTAGGCAGCCCATCTAGGGTGCGACCCCATTCCAAACAAAAAAAAAATCCTTTTCCCCCTCTAAGGTGTTCTTCATACCTTTCGAAACTCTCAACCCTTCTTCGGCTCCTACAAACTTCAAACCATCAGACTCCAAGTCTTGTCTATTCACTCAACCCAACTGCTCCCAAACCTTCATTCTATATTCATCCGATTTAAGCGATTCCTCTTCTTGGCGCTAGCTTGGAAGAAAAGTTGCCTCATCCACTCTCTTTCTCCCTTCACATCCTAATCCTATCCTTTGGCTTTAACTGAATCTCTTTAATAAGGTTTTGAAAGAAGGCAATCCCGACAATTGGAGACCGAGGTTTCCTCGGGCACCAATCTGAAGTCGTGGTCGTTGCCACTTCTAAGGGGTGTAACCCAGTGCGAACCCACAACAGAATCTCTAGTGATCAGATAAGTCCTATCCATAGGCAACAAATCATCATAGTCAACTAACGGTTCTTAGAACCCTCATTCCCTTCCTTCCTAGTATCTTAGGTCAAACTAGGTGGCGACTCTAGTCAATTCCGCCTTATAGAGGCATAAGTCCGCGTGGAGCCCATTGAGAGCGGGTGTAGTGTTCACTAACACTCCCCATATGCTTTCTGGGAAAGACGGACGATGTAGTAGGTATTTGAGGTCTGCCATGAATAACGGGTTTTCACCCTCCACAGAATGGCAGTTTCTAGGATCTAGGCTTCTCAGTCAGACCATATTTAGATAGACCCCCCCTCATACCGAAAAATCACCCTCCACACTACCATAACTTCATCACTACTAAACATACCTACTCAATCCAATGTACACCTTGGTTCTCCCATTCACCAAGTCATTCATAAATGTACAATTCCTACCAAAATTTCGCCATAGTTCGCCTACAATTCTTACATCCTCAAATACACATTCTCTCATCAAATTCAACCTAAAGCTAGCCACACCCAACAAGGGTCCTACCAGCACACAAGGTTCATACAAATTCCTCCAAAGCATATACACAATTCTCCAAGCTCAATACAATGCATTAACATAAATACATGTCACTTTGGCTCTTACTTTGAAATTCTATTTCACAACTTCCTCCAATACCAAGCAAGCTGATTTTTCTCACATGTTTTGGGTTCATTGATTCATTTACCCATCCCATTATCCTAATACATATAGGTAGTGCATTAAGATAGGTTTTTCTTACCTTGAGATCACAATTCCTCTTTTAAGTTCTCCACCTCTCTCTTCTTCATTCTCGGTCAAGTTGAGCAATGGGGTTACCAAACCCCAAGCCAACATTCAGGAACACAAAATAGATACAATTAAACTCCTTAACCCATTGGATAACTCTAATTCAATGAAAGGGCTTAAATGCCATTAGTTAGGGTTTTACCTTGGAGTTTTTAAGAGAGGTTTTTAAGCCTTGAATGCAAAGGAGAGTGCCTCCACCATTGGAGAGTTGAACCAATCTCAAATCAAGAAGAAGACAAGGCATTACAAAGGGGGCAAAAATCGGCCACTATAGAGAGTGAAGAAAAACGGATTTTTCTTGAAACTTTTTACCTTAGGAGGAAGAGGAGACTCCATGCTTTGAAATGGTGTCATTTATTCTTCAAATGCTCAAAACCCATGGAGATGAAGTTGCTCATTTTCGGAGTTTGAAAAGATAGAAATGTAGAGCTTGAAGAGGGGAGTTCAAATATGTATTTTATTTTACATTTGGAGCTCAAATGGAGCTAGAGCATGAGGAAGAAAGGAGGCTTCCATGGGAGCCATGAGAGAGCTTCAGAAATCGCTGCAAGGGGGGAGAAGAGGAGTCTCACGATGGGGGAAGGAAAGAATAGGACAGGGAGAAGGAAATGAGGGGAGAGAGAAAAGGTGAGTGCTTTTGTACTTTATTTGCTCTTTGCTTTTTGACTCCCTTATTTAATTAGCTAGTTATGTGTGTGAGAGAGAGGGTTATTTAACTTAATAAAACCGCCCCCTACAGTATACTAGTTGAAGCGTTTTTCATCTTTTACAAAAAACGCTCGTTATTGTACCCGGTTTTGGTACTATTCACTAACCGGGCCTGTTTTCCGGAATTTTCTCGTTTACTTATTTTTGTTAGTTATTAAGCTTCCATAAATGCTTAATAATTGTTATTTAATGATTTATAATTTTTACGGGTCCGTTTGACCACTTAAAGTCACGTTTTCGGGTTTTCTCGAAAAACGTGCACTAAAGCTCTATTAGTGTTATAATGCATTATTTGGATCCGTTTTCTTCGGGAGTTGTTCCCATATATTATTTTGGCATGCATAAGCCTTTAGAATCCATATAATACGCTAACCGAGGTCTCATACTTCCTATGGCTATTTAACGCTTATTTAGCGTTTTTCGTTTTTTAAGCGTTTCTTTATTTCTTTTGGATATATTTTTCCCTTACCAATATTACGTAAGCATTATTAGGCTCTTAAATACGTATTAGATTAATTTTAATCCCTATATTTAAGTTCGGGGTATTTCAATCTACCCCCTTAAGAACTTTGTCCTCAAAGTTGTTCGAGGTTATAGGTTTACGATGCATACTCATTCCTACATGTCTAATACCAAAAGTCACACATTCTTCCTCCTTAAAATTCCCAAATCCATTAATTAAGGTTTCTTCATTCCATACCATACAAATGTACCATTATTACTCCAATCCGCATTACTACTAACCATCTGGTTCCACATTACAAGATTTATACATACATACAGTGCAAAGCTATCCCCAAAGCAATGCAATCCACATTACAATCCCGCAGGCACTCAGGTCATCTAGACTCAGGACTCCTCTATGTCCCGCTGCCCTTGGAATAATACAATATGCTACACTACTATCTCTCCGGTATAAGCTTCTAGCCAAATCCTTATTCTCAATCTATGGAAAATCCTTCCCAACAGCTAATTAGTCATCTTTCTAAAGCATCCAACTCCAAGCTCCCATTTGTATTCATTACTTCTATCCTATGTGTGATTCTTGTGACCACTTGAGGGGAGCTTCAAGAATCATTCAACCCTGATGTGATCAGTATCAGTGTTGAACTATCTTTCCACCCCAATTTGTGTTCGGTTTCCCTTGATCTGATCAGGATCAAGTTCTACTTCCCACATCAGTTTCAAACAACACATAATTTGATTTTGTCCATTTTCTATCTTTTACTCATCTAGTCATAAATACAAATTCATACAACTCCAAGGGATGGAATTTAATCCATCAATCATCCTCACTCTACTTCCCAAATACTTTACTTTGAGATTCAATACCTAAGTGCTCATTTCATCAACCTTCACTACTTCCATCCATCACTCTCCATCATTTCAATTATTCTAGCTAGGGATTACCACACTTGTAAAATTTAGTTATCCTCAATTTGCTTCAATAACTTACCTACGAATACGCTACTCATGTGCTTCATTCATCCATTACTCACAATCGTTTACCACTATTACTTGACGGACTACTATACTTGTGGAACTCCGTCCACTACTCATTACTCTTCTTTACCAATATTCTTACACTGGGGTTACACGATGGTATTTGCATCCCTCATGCCTAATTACCATAATTACAATATGAATGAGTACTTATGTTTATTTAACATAGTATCGATCATCAATTTGATTCTTATTTGTGCTATGCACATTATGGTTTATGTGTTTTATTCATAAAACCTACATTATGCGGTTTTCGCTCTACCCCCCTTAAAAGGGATTACGCCCACGTAATCTACCATATGTTATTATTGAACATTGGTTATTTAATTCGGGCACTCTGAAGCGTTTTAGCCTATTTACGGTTTGTTACAGAATATACCCTTGTCAAAGGGTCCAAATCATAACAATGGTTTAGTCTTTGCACCAAGGATTTCTATATGAGTTTATTTAACTCATAGTTAATTCGGTTTCAGCCTGTTAGGCTTCAAGGCATTAATAGCCACTTCTCATACGTACTAGGTGTATTACATTCCTTAGTTAGGGCCCACTAGCTTCTGCTGCGCGACCCTGATAACCTTAGTGCTCAATTCGCTCTTTGGTTATTCTAAATATGATACTTATCCCCTTTTTTCCCTCTATTGTGGAAGTAAGGTTTACTAGTAAGTGGGGTATTCTTTTACCTTGCTTAAACTCAATGAGTTTTAGATTATAACCAACTGTCTGGTAATTTATTATACATACTATTCGTACTCCCACGATTATTCACTAAGTTCCTCCGACTTATTGTCAGGCGAGGTTAAGTCACTACTTAGTTGTAGTGCTTTCTCGATTGTCACTAGCTTCTAAATTATACCAGCTCTTCTGGTTCAATACAAGTGTCCTTTACTTGTATGACCTTGCATTTTCTATGCGTTGGTCCTAGTGACTTTCTTAAGTCTCTTTTCACTCTTTATTCCATTGGAATTCACATTTTGTGATTGTTAGTGTGTTGTACACTCTTCGTGCTTCTTTGGCCTTAGGCCGCACGGTTTGTTTCTAAGCTTGCTTAACTGGCTCATGCCATGTTCGTTAGCGAAAAGAAGGGTTTACTACGATTTACATTCTCCATATTCCTAGCTATCTCATTAGATCATCAGCTGCACAAGTGCAATACCAAAACACTCAGTCATACAGAGTGCAGAGGCGTAAACGCTTGACAGTAAGTCACTTATGTGATAGGAAAGAATATTTCTGCCTGTCTTCCAAACTTATACTCCGTGTTGTTATCTAACTACTTCCTCATAGCGGTCGCTTGTTGCACACCACCCTCTTACTCATTGTACAACATTGTGTTTACTGTTTCTGTTACTGTGGTAGTTCCTCTTTACTTATCGCCATAGTTATTGGCACCATTTCCTTATGGTATGAACGTCGAGGGTTTCCTCTGTTCGTGTGTATGACGGTTGTCGAAACATACCGCAATATGATTATTTCCCATGTGGAGATGTTTCATTTCAACTTAGGTTTCCAGTGTAGGTTAGCTTACCTCACATTCTATCATCATTTATGATACAATTTACCAAGTATCTTGGTTGATGATGGATGAAGTAATTTATCGGGTTACAAGCTCTCTTGAGCGCTGATCATTTGTGGTGTTCAATGTGCCTTCACATTGGTTGTTCTTGACAATTACGGTCTCCCTATGCTGAGCATTGGTTATAGGCTCTAGCTATGCAGTTTCACTTTTATGTGTATATCGTCGGGACATCCCAAGAAACTTCAAGGGTTTTCTGGTCCCGTTCTCTAATGAAGAGTATTCTATCATTGGTAGATGAAGGTTCTTGTTGAGAGGTTAGTTACCACTCATAGGTCTTATGACAGGGTTTACCATGTTGGTATTTATATAATGGTTCACCACATGCTTGGGTGCATATGGAGTATACCTACTCCTTTGAGTAGTAATGGTTTGGAAATCTCATTTCCTTATTCCATCGCCCCTTGGCAATATCCATAAATGTAGGCTTTACTGTTATAATAGATGAGGCCTTTCTAAGGGTTCACATCTTCACCACATTGGTGGTCTTCGGTTATTGAGAGGTAGCTTTCCTCGAGTTTCCCGTAGGGTCCAAGTGTGGACTAGGCCAATGTTGACACTATTACGATTTCTATGCCTCTGTGTTATCATTGATACATGAAATACCCCTAAATTAATTTAAATTAATTTAGGGGATTTCTTTTATTAAACCTTTAATAATACTATTAAGTATTAAATTATTATATGGAATTATGAATATTAAATTATTATATGGAATTATGAATATTAAATTAATATAAGGGGTTGTGAAATTTATTTAGGGGTTTTCTCCTAATTATTATATATTATTGTATAGTATTATGAATTTAATAATAAGATTATAATTCAATAAATCTTGGGGAAATTTCTAAACACTCCAAATATATTATAAAGATTTTAGGAAGTGTTGGAACATGGTTTTGAAACATAAAAGTCAATATAAAATTCTAGAAACCTTAAAGCTTATTAAGCCTTGCTAGAGTTGACTTTTTGAGAATGGTCAAACTAGCCCATGAAACCTATACCAATAAATAGGTTATGGAAAACCATGAAGATCGATAAAAAGAACGTCAAAAACGGATCGTCCTAGCCAAAGTTATGCTAGTTTGAAGTTTAGAGCCAAAATTTTATAACTGCCATGTGTCAGCCTCTCGTGCGCCCCAACACTTAGTTAATTCTATCTCCTTGTTTTTCTCCAACAATCATCCGATTCTGACCTAACTTGTGACGGCTATATCTCACTCGTTACTTCGAATTTCCCAGTGTCGTCTTCTCTATTCTTTTCTCCTTAATTCCCTCTTTACAACCATAACTCATACAAGCCCTAAATCAATCTACATCGACGGGAAAGTTGATCCAAAGTTGCCAGCTTTCGAGTTCGTAACCCAGATTCCAGTTTTCATTCGATTTCAGGTAAAGTTCGACTTGCCATAACTTCCTCCTCGTCTTTCAACCAAATTTCGATTTCTATAGCTCGTTGTGTAGATCTCTAATCCAGCTACAACTTTCATGTTTATTCCCAAGCCTGATTCGTAACCGTTTGGAAGATATAGTCGCCCAAAGTCTCTGATTTTTCAGCACATAAAATCATAGAAACACGACAGGTAAACTCGTAACTTTCGGGTCAATTTTCTTTCTGTATAATGCAAACTAGATTGAGTTCTTATTATCATTGTGTAGATCTATGTCCCATATTTCGATTGAGCCAAAGAACACAGTCTAACTCAATCTGTACCGCAAGTTATAGAGTCGCAAAGTAGGCTACCCAAACGGTCAAGCTCGAACAGTTTTCCAGAACCCGATCTTGAAATCGCTTCGATTCGAGCAATTCCGGTGAGTTTCCGATCAAATTGCTCCGATAATGTTGTTCGTAGTGTTGTTTTCGACCTAACCCATGTTTTAATTGACTCAATTACGTGCCATATTAAGGGAATTCGTCGGATTTGTTTTCGAATTGAACTCAGAAACTAATAAGAACCCTAACTCTTGAATCAGATTCGAATCTTAATGAGCTCTGCATTAAAATTGGGGAAATCGGTACCAATAGAACCGAAATTTGATTACGAATCCATAGAAACAAAAATCACTCAATTTCGTTCTGTAGATTTGGAGTTATAGGCGATTTAGTACTCGATCTGTTTAATGAGCTCGCTGATGAACTCGTCGTACAGGAGCCGTCCGATCTCGGTTTAAGAATTGGACGGCCGAGATTAAAACATACCAGAATTAGTTTATAAGAGTTTTAATAAATTCCAGTAAATAGTCTTAACTTGTTGGGTTAATTTAAATATCTTCCCGAATGTATTTGACTTGAAATTTTAACCATAGGTTCTTATTTAATCTAGTTTATTTTGATGTAAATTATTATGATTTTGGAGTTTTTAAACATAAGTTATGATTTTTACAAGTTACGGGTTTTCTGGAATGATTTGGCTAAATTAAAAAGATATTTTTATGAAATAAAAATTTTATAATATGTCTAAAATGTTATAGTTTACTGTATATTAAGTTTGGGAATTTTGGGCAACGGGAAAAGGTTTTAAAAATTGTGTTTGTGAGTTTTTCCATAAGAATAACCTATAATATATGGTTTTTTATAATCAAAAATTAAAGTATAGTTTTAATGAATTTTATAGGTTGGGGAAAATATATAAGACCAATTAACATTTAATACAGTATGTTTATAAATTTTGGGTATTAACTTTAAGTGAGGTAAAAATTGTTACATATATTTATATATATATATATATATATTTATATGAGAGAAATAAATAGAAACTTATATTAAATCAAGGAATTTAACTAAACTACATTTTATTATTATATATAATTGGAAGCTAATATGTTTAACTAAAACTAAGGAAATACTCTATTTTATAAACCATAAATCAGTTGTGGATATGTCTAAAAGATATATAATTAAAAACAATAGAATTTCTTAAAGAATGTTCTGGATAAATCTTGATATATGTGGATATATATATATATATATATATATATCTATATATATATACATAAATACAATAAATAGATAAAGGAAATAACATTCCTTGTGAGAAATTAATAGGAAGATATATATATATATTATACGATAATATAATAAATAATAAAGGAATAAAATACCTTATAGAAAATAGGATATGAAGGAATTAATGAGTTAAACTAAACCTCTACATGATACTAATAAAAGAGTATTATATGAGGTGGTATTAATTTGGTTATAGGTTGAGTTTTTAGTTATCATTGAGTTTCTAAGATGATTATATAAACCGTATTTAAACACACGTATTTATTTAGTCAATGACCACAATGTAAATCTATAATTTGGTTAAGAAATTAATAAGTTAAAATTTAGGAATATTTGTAATTAGTCTACATAAAGGGTTACACAAATAGATATTCTTATATATATACTAATATAAATAATGAAATACTTTACATTTAAATGTTCTTATTATATAAACAATAGTAAAATAAATGAGTTACTTTTACATCTACATGTGAAGAGGATAAATAAGTCTAGATTTAATTATTTCTTAATATTTATAGTATTGAGTAATAACTTAATATTTTAAGATAAAATCATTAAAAGGATTATGATATAAAACTATATTAAACTATGATTAGGAGATTAATCTAAATAATAATCCTTAAGTTTCTTGGAATTAGTTAAGCCATATAAAATACATTCATTATCAATATTCAGGATGTGAGTTTATAAATAAGTGATGTACATAATAGTTAAAGATTTACAAAAAGGTTTGCAAATAGAATTTGATACTTAAAATCATAGAACCTTTAATTAGATGAAACTAGGTTACATAAGAGATTAATACTGATTTACCTTTTGACACTGGAAAAATTAATGTGTCATTTGAATATAAGGTATGGGGATTTCTCAGAATATGTTATCTTATTAAATAGTTAACAGTTTCACTTACGATCCATAATTTAATTCTTTGATAATTTCTACCTTATGTAGATATATTGTCCATCCTAAATACAATAAAGGAAATTAATTTATTAAAGTTATACCTTTGAAACCTTTAGGTTTTGTAAACAATTTAAAACGTATTTAAGACTTAAGTTTAGTGAAGTTTAGTATAAAGGGTTTATACATAGCCTACGGAGGGAATGTGTGTAAAAATAGAACATTTAGGAAATTAAATGTAAGTAAGGATACATAAAAGATTATCTTAAAACACCTTATTATATAGTTATGATAAAGTAAATAATATATACCCTGTGGATACTAAATGTAAGAGTTCTATGAGTCTAAGTTAATTATAATATGGTTATTTCAAGATGAAAAGTAATTTAACATCTTATGACAAGATTTTTAGATGGTTGTAATTAAAGTTATTCTGAACTAAAGATAAGATAAATGAGTTTAGTAACTCGATTAAGTTATAATAAAATGCGTCTACAACACTATGATTCCCATATACAAGATGTAGATCTTAAATAGGTTAAGGGGAAGACTTAAACATAATGGATTATCTAGTAGATATTGGTAACTTACATAATCATTGCATTGTGAAATAATAGTATAGTATTCTAAGATGAACCCATCATAGGTCATAATACAATGTTTATTCTGAATTAAGGATAAAAGTATTGAGCCTAAGTTTATTATTTAAAAGTGAGGATTATGGTTAAGTATGAATAAAGTGGATAAGAGTGGAACAATTAACAAGTGTTAGAAGAATACATTCCTTGGTCTTACAACCTTGAGTAATACAACATTCTCAGACAAGTCAAAGGTTATACATAACATTTAAGTGAGGGACAGTTGGGACATAGAAATAAGAGTGAGGAGTTTATTTAAGCTTAACGTAGGCTACCAGTGATTGATGATAGACTACCTTTAATATTCTTCAGAGTACTGTTGATTGTTTGCGCAAGTTGACTAGAACGCTACAGCGTTATCCAGGTACGATTTCTCGTACTCAGCTTGTTGTTTTGGATTCTATGGAATGTTTTGTACGATTTCTCGTACTCAGCTTGACGTGTTTTTGTAACACCCCATCCAACATTAACATACTTACAATGAACTGCAGCGGAAGAACAACCTCATCACATTACTTAACTCGTTGGTGTGTTACACGCCGTAGCCACCCCGTGGCTAACAAGGCTAATACATACACATTGTACCGGTCTGATGGCTAAATTCCCGAGCGTTACACATTACTATCCCTTTCCATTAACACAACAACAACATACACCATCCAACTATACTGAGTATTTATAAACTGGTGCCGACAACAATTTCGGTTAATACACCTACGTATACATACACTTAAAAGTTTACCATGCACAATGACTACCGTCCTACTCGAACGGCTTCCAGCACTTCGTACCTGGAATAGGAAAAGAAGAGAAAGGGGTGGCCCCAAGGGGCTCAGCACCTTTGCTGGTATGGTAATCCCGCAGCCCACATGCTACCGGGCCACGCACAACTAATTGTCGTCTTAGCATGTGCAGTTGATTATATTTTAATCTGCATGTGACAATAACACACAACACTTAACATTTCGCCTCAATGGGCTAACAATCGGATAATACATCCTACTTAACAAGTCACCCATGGTATTCATCATCCCTAGAGTGTTTCTCTCCAACGGAGCTACTTCCTTAATAGACGACATACCCTTAAATCGGGTTATCCTTAAACCTCTTATCACAACTGGGAATCATACATGATCCACACATCCACATTTTACAAATATAACATACACCTACATAACAACACTTAACAACACTTTGCACGTTTCCACGTGCACAACACACCGCAATAGATATTGCACACACCAAAGATACATAACATAACGGGAATGGTCATCTTAGGTACCGAACCCAAACTCACTACCTGGTGAGCCTAGAGATTGTTGCCAGTCTCATGATAAGCTCGTTACATAACTCGTTACCGTCTCTGTTAAATGAACGGTTAACTTAACACAAGGTGTCTCGGATATAGTGATCCAAGCACACCGAAACAAACATAACAATAGTATGCCCCTGTGGCCCGACGTGAGTCAGTATAGCCCTTGGTTAAGCTAAAGGGAAGGTTGGGAACCAAATTGGAAAACAACCATAACATACAGAGGATCGAACCTGCTATGACAACGACCCATACTCACACGCGTGGCCGGAACAACCGACTCCTCATTCCCCCCATTAGCACTTGTCAGAAGTTCGTCATTGAACTTAGTTAAAACAATCACACATTGGGTTAAGTCTTGTTAGACCACACAAGGGAAGGGAGAGTTGTACATTCACATATAAACACACACAAACATCACATATCCAACTCACGCAGCCGTGGTTAGAACATTCCTTAGGTCGGAAACGTTATTACCGGATACCGTTCTCTTACGTTTACCTAGTAGTGGTTAACTAGCCCTTAAGCGCATTAGAGGTTACCGGTATCGGCACGTAAACATACAATAACAATAACGACTGTAAACTCGTTTCATGATTTATCTCATAACGTGGCAAACATACAGAAAAACACGTTGGCATACAAGCCGGTGTAATCCGGTAGGACACAGGTTGCAAGAAAACCATACCTGTCACCGGAGTCCACTTAATCAACGTCCATTTATGTACCTCGAGCAATTCTCGAACAACTGTTAACATCACATGTGTTTTCATTAACATCGGGGTTTGCTTGATTATTTAATGTCAATGCTTAATTTTTCCCCGTTAACTTAGTTACATAACTTAACATTTTTAACTTGTTTTACTTTCACATTTTATGACAACTTTCACCCACAATCACCATTAAAACTCATTATCATGTCCTTAACAACCTTATAACATCATTACCTACCAATCCCCATCATCACAAACATTTCATAACTGAAACATGTTTTGGTCCGACCGACCACCGTCCGACCACTTCTGGGTCGGTCCATTACAGAACCCTTTTACTTCCTTATAAACATGCCGTCCGACCCACGTCCGACTCACTCGACTGGGTCGGACCATGTGCGAAAATTTCTTCCTTTGAAACTTGACCGGACCGACCCATGTCCGACCCACCCTTTTGGGTCGGGGACCATTACCGGAAAAATTATACCACATTCCATTTCCTAACATCTAACAGAGGCTCGACCGACCCAAAACTGGGTCGGACCCCTGGGCGGTCGCCTTCTAAACTTACCCACTTTACCAATGTCTTCACCAAAACTTCTCCTAAGGCCTCTTAATGTTTCCTAAAACATTTGGTAACCTTAATCCACATACAACACCACTAAACTCATCTCTAACTCCTTAAACCTTTACTTATTTCCTTGTAAAAATTCCTTAAACACTTTCAACATTTGTATAGGTTCCTAAATGGTGTTTCTCACCTATATAAACTACTATCCCAAAAACACTTTCTTCTCATCTTAACATCATCTCTTAAGCATTATTTCTTACTAACTAAAATCTCCTTTTTACATCATACCTAAACATCACTTGTTCCTTGAAAACACCACCTTACCTAACCCTTAAACAACTCCTCCAAGACTTTAATACATTCAACAAACACACATTGAATTCCTAGAACTTCCAAGATAACACCTAAATCCTTGCATCACTCTAAATCACCTTAACACATGTTTCCTTCTCAAGTAAACATTTATTCACCTATAACACTTCCTAGATCACCAAGACCATTTAAAACACGTAGAACTTCTCACACATCTTTCCCAATTTGGCCATAGCTTCTCTTGTATATACTCACATCCAAACACTTGGTTTTTACCTTATTTCATTCAAAACACCTAAAATCCATCAAACACATTTTTATACACAACTTCAACATTAAGCACTACATCACAATATAGTGCATAACTAAATTGCTTGGCACTTATGCCCTTAAATAACATGGCTTAGGCCCTTAAATTGCATAAGCCATAAACACTGAATTTCCCACATAAATAATGCCTTTGACCTGCAAGTACATACACCAATACATATTTTAATAAACTCCTTGAGAGCATTTTACTAGCTCATTTGCCATTGGCTCCTTAGGAATTTTATCAAGCAAATTAAGCTCATTTTCCTAAGGCATTTAAAACACATTGAGATAGCTTGTTTACTCTTTCCTCACAAATTTCTTTCTTGATTCCTTGAAAACCGGTAGGGCATTTGGTCCCTTTTTAACTATTAAACATTATACAAACAATAGAATGAGTATTCAAGCATTATGCTTCTCCTCATTGTAAACCCTAGTTACACATTTGTTTTAACACATTAAGGTAATTGGTTTTTACCTTGGAATTGGAAGAGAACTTGATAAGTATCAAGAGAGGACTCCTCCTAGCCCTTGGAAGATCCAAATGAAGCTAAAACAAGCAGGTAAATACACCCATGGTGAGGTGAATTTCGGTCAACATGAAAACATGGAGGAAACATGGATTTTCTTTGAGTTCCTTACCTTGAGCAAAGGAGAGTAATAATATGTAGAAACACAAGCTCAAGCTCCATCAATGGTGATTCTCCATGGCACCAAAATTGAGCTTTGAAGATTTGAAAAGGTAGAAGTGTAGAGCTTGACCTAACTAAGACAAATATGGTCTTAGAATTTGATTTGGAGCATGGAGTTGGATTTGGCAAGGAAATGAAGATGGAGAAGAGAGGGCTGTTCAAATTAAATGGAGGAAAGGAGAAGGTGAAGAACCGTGTGAAATGAAAGAAGAGAAGGAAATGAGAAGATGAGTTTGCTTTTTGGAGATATTTATGTTATAAAGCAAAATAGTACTTTACTTTAAGTTTTACTTTACTTATTTGATTTCTTTTACAACTTGGGACTCACTACTACAAAAACCGGCCACCATTATGCTAGGAGGGTATACTAGTCTTGTTGACCAATTTAATTACTTATAACATTATATGTTACAAACTAGCTTATAAAAGTTACTATTCACAAACTAAGGCACATAGAAGGGAAATTTTGATTTCCCACTAATATGGCCACCCAAATGTGATACTATATAGTACACATGTTAATTAAGAGTAATGATGGACATTTAGCCATTCAAAACTCATTTACAAGACAATTTTTCAAAAACGTGCTTTAAGACTCCTTAAAGCATTTTGTGTTTTTAACTTGTTTTCAAGCTTGGTTTTCTTTAGTAATTGATTTAATATGTTCATAACATATAAATAAGGCTAGGTATGACCATTAGGCCTTATACACATTTATCAAGTTAGAGCACATTTTTGCTCTATTGACTTTAAGGTATTACCTTGTGTTTGTTGGTTCATTGTCTACCAAAGTTTCCTAAGGACTTAATTAGCCTTATAAAATCATAATTAAATGTTTATTAAGTCTTGGTAGGCTCTTTGGGTCCTAACCAAGATCACTCATGGCTTAGAGCATGTTTTTGCTCAAACTGTGTCTTAATGCTTTATTGCATTTATTATGGTTAAATTGTTCACTGATGTTACTAAGGCACTTTTTAGCCTTTACATACCATAATTTGATATTTAAACCCACATATCAAGGTTTGGGGTATTTCAATCTACCCCCCTTAAAAGAACTTCGTCCTCGAAGTTCACATTTCCCACACATCATTAGATTAGAAACACAAGAATCACTTGGAAATAACTTCCATAACCAAACCACTTTACATCACAACCTCGGACTTAATGGTCCGGGCAACACAGTCACATCCACACATAACATAAATATCCACATGATAACCTCGGACTCTATGGTCCGGGTATCTAACAACACTTACACATACATAACAACCCCTTTGACTCACTGGTCTTGGGAACATAACAACATTTGGACACGTAGGTCCTGGTAACATAACCAGTCTTTAGACACATAGGTCTATGTACACAACACATTTAGACTCATAGGCCTTGATAGTATACACTTTAGGAAATCCAAGTCAAAACAACATTCTCACGCATACCACACAACATGTCAGAGCATGTATAGCATCACAAAATATCCTTGATATACACTGTGATCCGCAGAACCCGGTCGCGATGGACACCTTCCGTCCCCGTGCCTTTGGGAGTTTAAAACAATCACTTAAATTTAAAATTCTTTGTGAGGTTAAGTAAGAGAACTTTAATTACGTAAAGTATCCATCAACGTTTTATAAATACCAATTTAAAATCCTTTTGAAAACACACACAACTCCAAGTCCAACTTAAGCTCTTTGCTTTTTTATTAGCGTGGTTATTCGTGACCACTTATAGGGAGTTTCAAGAGTCATCCAACCCTGATGTGATCAGCATCAGTGGAACTATCCTTCACCCCAATTTGTGTTCGGCTTCCCTTGATCGCATGCAAATCAAGTTCCACCTCCCACTTCATTTTCAAGCATCAAGTAAATCACTCACTTCCAATTTTCTATCTTTTAAATCATTCTAATCATGATCATACATCTCCAAGGATAGAACTCCGTCCATCAGTTACCTCCATTCCTTTAATCTGTTGCCTATGGAATCTCATTCCCACTAGGTTCTATGTCGGTTTCATACCCTTTTATGCATCATAAAGGTATATATATATATACACATATTTTATCAAAATACAACACCTGGTTTTAACCTTTATACACTGTCGGGGCTTTGTTTCCCCGGAGTTTTCTCTACTCCCCACACTTGTACTATCACACACCTGTTAACAACACACACACTTACACAATGGTATTCGCATCTTCTGTGCGCAATTACCACAATTAGACCATGAATGAATGTGTATTTTTACGTAACACACACACCAATCATCAAACAAACAATAATTTTGTGCTATGCACAATATAAGTCACATAACTACGTACACTTGTACGGTAATAACACTAAGTGGTTTTGCGTCTACCCACCCTTAAGGGATTATGCCCACGTAATCAATCATTAAACATTAACTTAAAATGTTCTGCCGTCGTGAAGGTTTTAACTTCCACCGGTCTATTACACAATGGATTCTGATTAGAGGATCTTAACCATATAGGCAGTTTTAGTTCTTAAAACCAAGAATTCCTCATTGGAGTTTGTTTTAAACTCTTAGCGGTTTCGATTCTGGCCTGTTAGGCTTCTAGGCGTTAATATTAGCCATTCACTCATGCTCATCATTTACATTCAACACTTGCATCACTGGCTCACTAGTTTCTGCTGCGAACTCTAATAACTGTAGAGCTTAATTGCTCTCTTTTGTTATTCTTACTGTATTGCACATCCCCAATTGTCACCTTCATCTTGGTAACAATGGTTTCTCAACCGACGCGTGGAATCTCTTACCGTTAGCGAATTCGGTGAGTGTTATACACTTCCTATCCACTTTCATAACAATTTACTGTGTATACCACTATGTATTTCACAATGATTGACTTGCTTCTTCCGACTTACTGTCGGTTGAGATTGAGCTACTACCTAGTGTGTAGTGCTCTCTCAGCTATTTCCAATATTTGGGGTATATTCCATACCGATATTTGGTAGTTAGTGCTACTGTAGTCATTACTGTTAATCATGTCTTCACATTCGGTTTTGTACAAGCACTCTTTATTGGTGCGGCCTTGCATTTCCTATGCATCGGCCATTATAACATTATTGCTCCCCAATTAACATATTTCCAATTCCTAGCTATCTCATTCGATCATTACTGCACAAGTGCAATACCAAAACACTCAGTCATACAGAGTGCAGAGGCGTAAACTCTCGACGTAATCCCTTATGTGATTCCGCCATGGAATTCACACTGTGTTTCACTGAATTCTGATCTTGTACTACTGGCTACTGGCTTACTGCCGAGTCTGTCTAACATCAATTATCTTGCATCTCCACTGAGTTTAACTCGATAACTGGTCTTATCTGTTATTTCGTTTCGTTTACTAACAACACTTACACAACGGTCGCTTGTTGCGCACCGCGCTCTTACCCCTGTATAACATCAGCTTATATCGTATCTACTGTCCTCAACTTCCACACATAAACTTACATTATTCATATACGGTTCATCCCTCCTTTGGATGACTACTAAATGCTCTTTGAGCATCGATCATTCGAGCCACAAGCCGGCATTATTCAGCCAGGTGCTTCACTTTATACACATATACTACTAAGCTAACTGCTCTCTTTCAATAATAACATCGTCCATCCTTAACATATTTCTTGAACTTGATTCACATAACTACCGCGCCTGCGGTCCACAATCGAGAGGTAATCCCCACTCTTAATGCAGTGGTTCGTTTACCACTCTATTCACTTATACAACATAAACTTCTACCATCAATCGTATTTATATAACATATCTTGCTTATGGCTTATAAGCCTTGAGCTGAGCTCATTTTAGGCTGTCCACACACATGTACTTCTCTGTACAATATTACATGGTTTGGATATTATATTGGGCTCCATGACAAGTCGTTGCATCACGTTTCCTTTCATGGGATGCCCTTTAGGATTGTCAGTCCGTCTCCTGACAACTCATGTCTAAACTGGGTGTTAGTTTCAACCCTTGTGTTTCTGTCATGTATTTCATTCAACAATTGTTGATGCGAACACCCCTCAAGGATTGCTCCTGGGTGTTGTTACGTTATGCCTTACATTTGTTTCACACTTATTGGTACATTCCGTTAGCTACGCCTTTCGCGTTCTTTACTGGTTATTATCTTCTTCTGTGAAGATTAACATTTCCTGGTAGTGTAGGTACTTATTCTGGGAATTTCATCCCGTTCACTGCACATTAATGTGTCCACATTAGGCATTTGCTTGCCATGTACAAGCTGGGTCACCGTTCCAGCTAACATGTTTTATCCCTAAGGATCCTTAAGACATATGTGATGTCTTTACATAACAGTTTGTGCCCTTCGCACTTGCCAACTCTTGAACATTTCCTTGAGAGGAATTCACTAATCCTTTTAGTCTCGTTAACTTAACTGAGTTCCTTAGCTTCAACTATTCCTTGTAATCCTTAGCTCTTGCTTGATTTATACTGCTGACCGTAGACGGAGTCGACTACTCCCCGTGTTTCGGACTCCACTCGTATACATATGTGGGGTACCATACTGATACATTACTACTTACCCAACTAACCCATAAGTAGGTCTGTCAGGCCCACAAGCTCCTATCGGAGTGCGGTCGTCCCACAATTCAGTTAGTACACTCGTAGTGTCTGTCACACGCCTAGGTGAAGTATTCTGTTGTCAACTCCCTTATATTGTCCCGTGACAATATTCATTCCATGCTTCCCGAACTTAATCGAGGGAAAGTTTATCCACTGTTGCATCCTTGTCAATTGCTCCTGGTTTCACTGGTCTGGTTTAAAAGAAGGTTGGAAAGAAGTGTTGGTTTGAAAGAAAATCTGGTTTTGAAGGAAAAAGGGTTTGAGCAAATCTGAGTTTGAAAGAAAAATTCTCATGGTTACACAACATCTTCTTACCTTAGCCAAGTCTAGCTTCTTGCTGACTGGTGTACTTCCAATTACAAGGGTCAGACTGTTAAGCCCTTCCATGGTTATAATGTTCACACTTAACTTCGTGGTACTTTACTAAGTACTTGCAGTGGTTATAAATTTCCCGAACAGCCCTGTTATAGCAGCACTTGCTACGGCAAGTGCGCCATGCTAACTGGCTATCGGTTTAGCACTTACCGGTTGTGGTATTGTTTTTACCTATACTGTCATCAGGGGCCTTGTTGGCCCTTACTGATCTTACTGTCTTGATAATAACTCTTCTAGGTGATTTCTCACTGTCTTCACATGACGATCATCAACTAGGGTGTTTCCCATTCTGGGAGACCCCTTTCCCTTGGTATTGTATTCTCTTTGTAGCCCGTTCCACGTATTTGGGCACTACATTGTAGTTCCCTTGTCGGTTGGTATACCGTTGGTGTATTATTTATCAACTGTGGTTCCGTAGACACTCGTCTCGGGTTTTATTAATCCATTTCTTGCCTGTTGCACGGTTGGTGCGTTGCAAGTTGGTTATTCTCGACTGCTTAGCATGTCGACCCAGGTTGCCGGAAATTCTATTCCTCTATGCACAAGATCCTTCATTCATTGCTATGAAATGCGGTTAACATCGTTCAGATGGAGACCGTCTCCGGGATTCCCAGTTTCCGGGATCTACCGTATGACAGGTTCTCCGTACCCTTAGAGGTTTTCAATAACAGCCAGATCGGTATTTCCGAGTATGAGAGGACTTTCGTCTCTCTGGCGTTGTTTCCCCAAGTTATAAAACAGGGATTGTGGATGGCGGGAAGGATACTGTAGGTTTCCAGTATTCACTGGTAGTTCCTATCTAGCGTATCTCTCACGCTATCACTCAACCCTTAAGCCAAAGTACTTAAATCCTAACTCGGTATTTCCTAAGCTCGGTAATTCAGTCATCAGAGCGATACTTCGCTCTGATACCACTTTTTGTAACACCCCATCCAACATTAACATACTTACAATGAACTGCAGCGGAAGAACAACCTCATCACATTACTTAACTCGTTGGTGTTACACGCCGTTAGCCACCCACGTGGCTAACAAGGCTAATACATACACATTGTACCGGTCTGATGGGCTAAATTCCCGAGCGTCTACACATTACTATCCCTTTCCATTAACACAACAACAACATACACCATCCAACTATACCGAGTATTTATAAACTGGTGCCGACAACAATTTCGGTCTTACTACACCTACTGTATACATACACTTAAAAGTTTACCCATGCACAATGACTACCCGTCCTACTCTCGAACGGCTTCCAGCACTTCGTACCTGGAATAGGAAAAGAAGAGAAAGGGGTGGCCCCAAGGGGCTCAGCACCTTTGCTGGTATGGTAATCCCGCAGCCCACATGCTACCGGGCCACGCACAACTAATTGTCGTCTTAGCATGCAGTTGATTATATTTAAATCATGCATGTGACAATAAACACACAACACTTAACATTTCGCCTCAATGGGCTCAACAATCGGATAATACATCCTACTTAACAAGTCACCCATGGTATTCATCATCCCTAGAGGTTTCTCCTCCAACGGAGCTACTTCCTTAATAGACGACACATACCCTTAAATCGGGTTATCCTTAAACGCCTCTTATCACAAACTGGGAATCATATCCATGATCCACACACTCCACATTTTACAACATATAACATACACTACATAACAACACTTAACAACACTTTGCACGTTTCCACGTGCACAACATAACACCGCAATAGATATTGCATCACAACAAAGATACATAACATAACGGGAATGGTCCTCTTAGGTACCGACCCAAACATCACTAATACACTGGTGAGCCTAGAGATTGTTGCCAGTCTCATGATAAGCTCGTTACATAACTCGTTACCGTCTCGTTAAATGAACGGTTAACTTAACACAAGGTGTCTCGGATATAGTGATCCAAGCACACCGAAACAAACATAACAATAGTATGCCCCTGTGGCCCGACGTGAGTCAGTAATAGCCTTGGTTAAGCTAAAGGGAAGGTTGGGAACCAAATTGGAAAACAACCATAACATACAGAGAGGATCGAACCTGCTATGACAACGACCCCCATACTCACACGCGTGGCCGGAACAGACCGGACTCCTCATTCCCCCCATTAGCACTTGTCAGAAGTTCGTCATTGAACTTAGTTAAACAATCACAACATTGGGTTAAGTCTTGTTAGACACACACAAGGGAAGGGAGAGTTGTACATTCACATATAAACATCACACACAAACATCACATATCCAACTCACGCATAGCCGTGGTTAGAACATTCCTTAGGTCGGAAACGTTATTACCGGATACCGTTCTCTTACGTTTACCTAGTAGTGGTTAACTAGCCCTTCAAGCGCATTAGAGGTTACCGGTATCGGCACGTAAACATACAATAACAATAACGACTGTAAACTCGTTTCATGATTTATCTCATAACGTGGCAAACATACAGAAAAACACATTGGCATACAAGCCGGTGTAATCCGGTAGGACACAGGTTGCAAGAAAACCATACCTGTCACCGGAGTCCACTTAATCACGTCCATTTATGTACCTCGAGCAATTCTCGAACAACTGTTAACATCACATGTGTTTTCATTAACATCGGGGTTTGCTTGATTATTTAATGTCAATGCTTAATTTTTCCCCGTTAACTTAGTTACATAACTTAACATTTTTAACTTGTTTTACTTTCACATTTTATTACAACCTTTCACCCACTTAATCACCATTAAAACTCACTTATCATGTCCTTAACAACCTTATAACATCATTACCTACCAATCCCCATCATCACATAACATTTCATAACCTGAAACCATGTTTTTGGTCCGACCGACCCACCGTCCGACCCACCTTCTGGGTCGGTCCATTACAGAACCCTTTTACTTCCTTATAAACATGCCCGTCCGACCCACGTCCGACTCACTCGACTGGGTCGGACCATGTGCGAACATTTTCTTCCTTTGAAACTTGACCGACCGACCCATGTCCGACCCACCCTTTTGGGTCGGACCATTACCGAACACATTCCTAACATCTAACAGAGGCTCGACCGACCCAAAACTGGGTCGGACCCCTGGGTCGGTCGCCTTCTAAACTTACCCAAACTTTACCAATTCTTCACCAAACTTCTCCTAAGGCCTCTTAATGTTTCCTAACAACATTTGGTAACCTTATATCCACATACAACATCCACTAAACTCATCTTCTAACTCCTTAAACCTTTACTTATTTCCTTGTAAAAATTCCTTAACACTTTCAACATTTGTACTAGGTTCCTAAATGGTGTTTCTCACCTATTATAACTACTATCCCAAAACACTTTCTTCTCATCTTAACATCATCTCTTAAGCATTATTTTCTTACTAACTAACTCTCCTTTTTACATCATACCTAAACATCACTTGTTCCTTGAACACCAACCTTACCTAAACCTTAAACAACTCCTCCAAGACTTAATACATTCACAAACACACATTGAATTCCTAGAACTTCCAAGATAACACCTAAATCCTTGCATCACTCTAAATCACCTTAACACATGTTTTCTTCTCAAGTAAACATTTATTCACCTATAACACTTCCTAGATCACCAAGACCATTTAAAACACTTAGAACTTCTCACACATCTTTCCCAAATTTGGCCATAGCTTCTCTTGTATATACTCACATCCAAACACTTAGGTTTTTACCTTATTTCATTCAAAACACCTAAAATCCATCAAACACATTTTTATACACAAACTTCACACATTAAGCACTACATCACAATATAGTGCATAACTTAAATTGCTTGGCACTTAGGCCCTTAAATAACATGGCTCTTAGGCCCTTAAATTGCATAAGCCATAAACACTGAATTTCCCACATAAATAATGCCTTTGACCTGCAAGTACATACACCAATACATATTCCTTTAATAAACTCCTTGAGAGCATTTTACTAGCTCATTTGCCATTGGCTCCTTAGGTATTTTATCAAGCAAATTAAGCTCATTTTCCTAAGGCATTTAAAACACATTGAGATAGCTTGTTTACCTCTTTCCTCACAAATTTCTTTCTTGATTCCTTGTAAAACCGGTAGGGCATTTGGTCCCTTTTTAACTATTAAACATTATACAAACAATAGAATGAGTATTCAAGCATTATGCTTCTCCTCATTGTAAACCCTAGTTACACATATTGTTTTAACACATTAAGGTAATTGTTTTACCTTGGAATTGGAAGAGAACTTGAATAAGTATCAAGAGAGGACTCCTCCTAGCCCTTGGAAGATCCAAATGAAGCTAAAACAAGCAAGGTAAATACACCATGGTGAGGTGAATTTTCGGTCAACATGAAAACATGGAGGAAACATGGATTTTCTTTGAGTTTCCTTACCTTGAAGCAAAGGAGAGTAATAATATGTAGAAACACAAGCTCAAGCTCCATCAATGGTGATTCTCCATGGCACCAAAATTGAGCTCTTGAAGATTTGAAAAGGTAGAAGTGTAGAGCTTGACCTAACTAAGACAAATATGGTCTTAGAATTTGATTTGGAGCATGGAGTTGGATTTGGCAAGGAAATGAAGATGGAGAAGAGAGGGCTGTTGCAAAATCGTAAATGGAGGAAAGGAGAAGGTGAAGAACCGTGTGAAATGAAAGAAGAGAAGGAAATGAGAAGATGAGTTTGCTTTTTGGAGATATTTATGTTATAAAGCAAAATAGTACTTTACTTTAAGTTTTACTTTACTTATTTGATTTCTTTTACAACTTGGTGACTCACTACTACAAAAAACCGGCCACCATTATGCCTAGGAGGGTATACTAGTCTTTGTTGACCAATTTAATTACTTATAACATTATATGTTACAAACTAGCTTATAAAAGTTACTATTCACAAACTAAGGCACATAGAAGTGAAATTTTTGATTTCCCACTAATATGGCCACCCAAATGTGACTAATATATACACATGTTAATTAAAGAGTAATGATGGACATTTAGCCATTCAAAACTCATTTACAAGACAATTTTTCAAAAACGTGCTTTAAGACTCCTTAAAGCACATTTTGTGTTTTAACTTGTTTTCAAGCTTGGTTTTCTTTAGTAATTGATTTAATATGTTCATTAACATATAAATAAGGCATAGGTATGACCATTAGGCCTTATACACATTTATCCCAAGCTTAGAGCACATTTTTGCTCATATTGACTTTAAGGTATTACCTTGTGTTTGTTTGGTTTCATTGTCTACCAAAGTTTCCTAAGGACTTAATTAGCCTTATAAAATCATAATTAAATGTTATTAAGTCTTGGTAGGCTCTTTGGGTCCTAACCAAGTTCACTCATGGCTTAGAGCATGTTTTTGCTCAAACTGTGTCTTAATGCTTTATTGCATTTATTATGGTTTAAATTGTTCACTGATGTTACTAAGGCACTTTTTAGCCTTTACATACCATAATTTGATATTTAACCCACATATCAAGGTTTGGGGTATTTCAGTTTTGGACTTTATGGAATGTTTTGTACGATTTCTCGTACTCAGCTTGTTGTGTTTTGGACCTTATGGAATGTTTTGTACGGTTTCTCATACTACGTTATTTTGGCTGATTGACTTGTGGAATGTTTTGGAAAACGCTAACTGGCTTTAAGAGGAACTTCTAAAAAAAAGGAAATGGTTGTGTGACTGACCCAGCTTGTGTGACTAACTGAGCCTTGGATGTGGAACTCACTTGGGTATTGGTTTCTTCTACTTGGTTGCCCGTTAGACATTGGCTGCTTAGGGTTTACGCTTCTGCACTCTGTAGGACTGAGTGTTTTGGTATTTGCTCTGGGTAGTTGGTGATCTAGCGGGATTTTTGGAAAAGATCAATCTGGAAATCTTTCTTTCGACGTGCGCGCGTCTTTAATGGTAACAGTAGGGGGCTGTATATCCCTCGCCCATAGGGGCATTGATATTTGACAGTGAGGGGCTGTATATCCCCTGTCCTTAGTGGACGTGATAGACAGTGAGGGGCTGTATATCCCCTGTCCTTAGTGGACGTGATAAACAGTGAGGGGCTGTATATCCCTGTCCTAAAGGACGTGATTGGCGGTGGGGGGCCATGTCTCCCAGTTGAATTATTCACTCTCGAGTTCTTGGTTCTTGGATCTACTTTATCATTCCTAGTCCTTTGTGGCTATCTGGGTTTTCTATCCTAACGGGAATTGGTTCTAACATCAACAATGGATGCTTGCTAACTATGGGTGGACTACTTAAGTGGATGACTTGGTTTGGAAGTTCTTTATCTTTGTCTTGTTTCCTTTCTCTTTAAATTGATTGTTTTGAGGTGCTTTATCTCTGTTTTACTTTTAAGAGTTGTTTTCATGTTACTGTTTATTTTGAAGAGTTATGTTTTATAAGTTTGTTTTTGGAGAATTGTACCAGTTCATTCCAGGGAACTGACCCGCCCCTTTCGGGGTGGGCTGCTTGGTTTCATCTTGCAGGTACGAATTGATTTACAGGTGGCCACGAAGAGAATGAGCGTTTGGGATGGGACTAGGTTTTGTGGAGAGAGAATATGTTTAATTTCTATTATGTTGTGTTGAGTTTTTCTCAGGTTCAGACCGTAGCTTTTGTGGATTGTAAGTTGTAAATTGGTGAGGTTTGGTGCCGGGTGTTTTGGAACCCGATGATCTGTACGCCTTTAGTATTTTATTTCCGCTGTAATTATGTTAAGTAGGGGCGTTACAGAAATTAGTATCAGAGCGTAGTTACGCTCTGAACCCGAGAAAACAAGCCAAGTGAAATACTTAGATTAGGTGCACTTAAAACTGGGGAACTGGGGTAGTTGGGTAGAATTGGGAAGGAGGACTCCAGTAAGGCACGACTCCTAACCTTTCTGGAATTGTGAACGATTCCTTTACACACCTTTCTTGTGAATGTCTATTTAGTGTGATGTGTTGTTATACCGTTCCAACAATAAACTACAGAATAAGATATATTATATATAGTTTGGAACACCCTATACTAAGTACGATAAGATTTTGGTTGATAAACCAAATATTAAGCTATTTTTCAAAAGCATACTCATGGAGAATACATTGCTAAAAATGCAATCCTTTAAAAGCTAGTACACAAATTCCTAGAATTTTAAAGAATACTTTTGGTTGAACCAGTATACAAATAGAACTTTACATAATTAAATTAGTATTTATATTATGTGAAAGTACTTCAACTCCTTTAAAGTTTGAAAAAAAATCTCATTAACTACTTGGTATCAATTTATTTCCTAAAGAAATGTTTAAGATAAATCTTAAGTCAGAAAATTATTAAGCTAACAAGAACTAGTAGCGTATTAGAAAGATCAACATCTGAACTTGTAAAACACATTAAAACTCTATGTTAACTTGAAAGAAAAACAAAAACCTAACACCTACGGGAAGTGCCTGGTGCGACGAACTCCTAGGGCTGAAAGTAGTGGGGGTGACACCACTTCTGGAAGTTTAGGGGCTAGACAAGCCTTGTCATCTGACCGGAAATAATCTTCCATGGAAGTGATGCATTAGTTGAACTTGAGCAGGATTGGTGGTAAGACGTTACCATCATGAAATCTTGAGCTAGGCAATATTTCATTGCTAGCCACAATGAACAATCAAAATTTATATCTTAATATCCAGTATTAATCATACATGTAAAGGATTTATTGAGTTAAATCTTTGGTGAAAAATACTATATGGAGGAAAGGAATTTAAAATTTGGGTACTTCAAGGAGGAACATCTCACCTGTGGTGAATAAAAACCATTAAAGGAAGTTATAAAGAGTGAGTGAAGAGAGAGTACACTAAACTAATATCATTGAATTTAAATACTCGGAATATTGAGCATCTAGTGAGAAATTGGTAGTTACTTAAAGGTTGGAAATTATCATGTTTATTTGGAAGTTTAACATTATATATAAAATTTTAAAAGTTCACATAACGTGATATTTGCCAAAAGCCACCATTATCTAAGGGAGTACTAGGATTTAATTATCACGAGAATACTTACATAGAATAAACCTTAAGAAAAATAATTATCAAGAGTGAGTGAACTTTCACTAGACTAATTCATTTGACTTAAAGTTTATATAGAGTCCCTACCTTGGAAAATAAATTTTAAGATAAAGAAATCAGATTTTGGAGCTACATTATAATTAATATGAACTTTCTAAAACTCTGCCTTGTGTGAAATTGTGCAAATATATAACAAGTAAATTTTATGAAGTAAATACTTAATGGTTCGTCTAAAATACTATAGTTACTTATAAAAACAATTGAAACTTGAAAAGTCACAGAAAATATTTATTTTCTAGAATTTTAACATATGGTTGGCTATAAACACTTGAAGATAATTTTGGAAGATTATTAAATGATCTGAAATATTATTCTAAACTACTCAGGTATGTTACACCTGATTTATAGCTAGTTAATACAATTGATATGATAAATGATCATATATGGACATATAAATTTGTATCAGACATTAAACGAATGGATAATAATCATAAGATAAAATTTTATAATCACCAAGGAAATACAAATACATAACAATCAAGAGATACAGATATATGTAACGATCATAGATAAAATCAACGGTGCAGTAAAATTTACAACAAACCTGGTTAATAAGGTGTTGAATTCTTTGAATGTGCCATTAGTAGCGGTACGAGGGCGTACCTTAGCTCTTTTAAGGGGATATGCTGGCATACTCCTCCTTCGTTATCTCATCCGGATTATGCCTCGTTGCATTATTAGCAAAGGGAGAACAGTATTAGCAGAATGAGAGGTGATTGTATGTGCTTGGTTTTTGCATTATAACTCAGTATGTGACTTTTGATTTTCATCATGTTATATCTTGGTATATCCTGATTCAGTTTGATTTTGAGTAATCTTGAGTGGAATGTTGTTATGGAAGTGGATGGAAATAAAGGATTGGTTTGGTATGGAACTTCATTGGAACCTTTATTGTCTCAGCACACCCGAAGCGGTGTGAGTGCTTATTAGTTGATTTTTAAACTTCGAGGCGAAGTTTCTTTTAAGGGGGATATGCTGAAATACCCCTAAATTAATTTAAATTAATTTAGGGGATTTCTTTTATTAAACCTTTAATAATACTATTAAGTATTAAATTATTATATGGAATTATGAATATTAAATTATTATATGGAATTATGAATATTAAATTAATATAAGGGGTTGTGAAATTTATTTAGGGGTTTTCTCCTAATTATTATATATTATTGTATAGTATTATGAATTTAATAATAAGATTTATAAGTCAATAAATCTTGGGGAAATTTCTAAACACTCCAAATATATTATAAAGATTTTAGGAAGTGTTGGAACATGGTTTTGAAACATAAAAGTCAATATAAAATTCTAGAAACCTTAAAGCTTATTAAGCCTTGCTAGAGTTGACTTTTTGAGAATGGTCAAACTAACCCATGACACCTATACCAATAAATAGGTTATGGAAAACCATGAAGATCGATAAAAAGAACGTCAAAAATGGATCGTCCTAGCCAAAGTTATGCTAGTTTGAAGTTTAGAGCCAAAATTTTATAACTGCCACGTGTCAGCCTCTCGTGCGCCCCAACACTTAGTTAATTCTATCTCCTTGTTTTTCTCCAACAATCATCCGATTCTGACCTAACTTGTGACGGCTATATCTCACTCGTTACTTCGAATTTCCCAGTGTCGTCTTCTCTATTCTTTTCTCCTTAATTCCCTCTTTACAACCATAACTCATACAAGCCCTAAATCAATCTACATCGACGGGAAAGTTGATCCAAAGTTGCCAGCTTTCGAGTTCGTAACCCAGATTCCAGTTTTCATTCGATTTCAGGTAAAGTTCGACTTGCCATAACTTCCTCGTCTTTCAACCAAATTTCGATTTCTATAGCTCGTTGTGTAGATCTCTAATCCAGCTACAACTTTCATGTTTATTCCCAAGCCTGATTCGTAACCGTTTGGAAGATATAGTCGCCCAAAGTCTCTGATTTTTCAGCACATAAAATCATAGAACTCGTAACTTTCGGGTCAATTTTCTTTCTGTATAATGCAAACTAGATTGAGTTCTTATTATCATTGTGTAGATCTATGTCCCATATTTCGATTGAGCCAAAGAACACAGTCTAACTCAATCTGTACCGCAAGTTATAGAGTCGCAAAGTAGGCTACCCAAACGGTCAAGCTCGAACAGTTTTCCAGAACCCGATCTTGAAATCGCTTCGATTCGAGCAATTCCGGTGAGTTTCCGATCAAATTGCTCCGATAATGTTGTTCGTAGTGTTGTTTTCGACCTAACCCATGTTTTAATTGACTCAATTACGTGCCATATTAAGGGAATTCGTCGGATTTGTTTTCGAATTGAACTCAGAAACTAATAAGAACCCTAACTCTCGAATCAGATTCGAATCTTAATGAGCTCTGCATTAAAATTGGGGAGATCGGTACCAATAGAACCGAAATTTGATTACGAATCCATAGAAAAAAAAATCACTCAATTTCGTTCTATAGATTTGGAGTTATAGGCGATTTAGTACTCGATCTGTTTAATGAGCTCGCTGATGAACTCGTCGTACAGGAGCCGTCCGATCTCGGTTTAAGAGATTGGGCGGCCGAGATTAAAACATACCAGAATTAGTTTATAAGAGTTTTAATAAATTCCAGTAAATAGTCTTAACTTGTTGGGTTAATTTAAATATCTTCCCGAATGTATTTTGACTTGAAATTTTAACCATAGGTTCCTTATTTAATCTAGTTTATTTTGATGTAAATTATTATGATTTTGGAGTTTTTAAACATAAGTTATGATTTTTACAAGTTACGGGTTTTCTGGAATGATTTGGCTAAATTAAAAAGATATTTTTATGAAATAAAAATTTTATAATATGTCTAAAATGTTATAGTTACTGTATATTAAGTTTGGGAATTTTTGGGCAACGGGACAAGGTTTTAAAATTGTGTTTGTGAGTTTTCCATAAGAATAACCTATAATATATGGTTTTTAATGTAATCAAAAATTAAAGTATAGTTGATTAATGAATTTTATAGGTTGGGGAAAATATAATAAGACCAATTAACATTTAATACAGTATGTTTATAAATATTTTGGGTATTAACTTTAAGTGAGGTAAAAATTGTTACATATATTATATATATATATATATTTATGAGAGAAATAAATAGAAACTTATATTAAATCAAGGAATTTAACTAAACTACATTTTATTTATTATATATAATATGGAAGCTAATATGTTTAACTAAAACAAGGGAAATACTCTATTTTATAAACCATAAATCAGTTGTGGATATGTCTAAAAGATATATATTAAATACAATAGAATTTCTTAAAGAATGTTCTGGATAAATCTTTATATATGTGGATTATATAATATATATATATATATGTATATAAATACAATAAAAATAGATAAAGGAAATAACATTCCTTGTGAGAAATATAATAGGAAGGATATATATATATTATATATATACGATAAATAAATAAATAAAAGGAATAAAATACCTTATAGAAAATAGGATATGAAGGAATTAATGAGTTAAACTAAACCTCTACATGATACTAATAAAAGAGTATTATATGAGGTGGTATTAATTTATGGTTATAGGTTGAGTTTTTAGTTATCATTGAGTTTCTAAGATTTATATAAACCGTATTTAAACACACGTATTTATTTAGTCAATGACCACAATGTAAATCTATAATTTGGTTAAGAAATTAATAAGTTAAAATTTAGGAATATTTGTAATTAGTCTACATAAAGGGTTACACAAATAGATATTATTATATAATTAATAATAAAATAAATGAAATACTTTTACATTTAAATGTTCTTATTATATAAACAATAGTAAAATAAATGAGTTACTTTTACATCTACATGTGAAGAGGATAAATAAGTCTAGATTTAATTATTTCTTAATATTTATAGTATTGAGTAATAACTTAATATTTTAAGATAAAATCATTAAAAGGATTATGATATAAAACTATATTAAACTATGATTAGGAGATTAATCTAAATAATAATCCTTAAGTTTCTTGGAATTAGTTAAGCCATATAAAATACATTCATTATCAATATTCAGGATGTGAGTTTATAAATAAGTGATGTACATAATAGTTAAAGATTTACAAAAAGGTTTGCAAATAGAAATTTGATACTTAAAATCATAGAACCTTTAATTAGATGAAACTAGGTTACATAAGAGATTATACTGATTTACCTTTTGACACTGGAAAAATTAATGTGTCATTTGAATATAAGGTATGGGGATTTCTCAGAATATGTTATCTTATTAAATAGTTAACAGTTTCACTTACGATCCATAATTTAATTCTTTGATAATTTCTACCTTATGTAGATATATTGTCCATCCTAAATACAATAAAGGAAATTAATTTATTAAAGTTATACCTTTGAAACCTTTAGGTTTTGTAAACAATTTAAAACGTATTTAAGACTTAAGTTTAGTGAAGTTTAGTATAAAGGGTTTATACATAGCCTACGGAGGGAATGTGTGTAAAAATAGAACATTTAGGAAATTAAATGTAAGTAAGGATACATAAAAGATTATCTTAAAACACCTTATTATATAGTTATGATAAAGTAAATAATACCCTGTGGATACTAAATGTAAGAGTTCTATGAGTCTAAGTTAATTATAATATGGTTATTTCAAGATGAAAAGTAATTTAACATCTTATGACAAGATTTTTAGATGGTTGTAATTAAAGTTATTCTGAACTAAAGATAAGATAAATGAGTTTAGTAACTCGATTAAGTTATAATAAAATGCGTCTACAACACTATGATTCCCATATACAAGATGTAGATCTTAAATAGGTTAAGGGGAAGACTTAAACATAATGGATTATCTAGTAGATATTGGTAACTTACATAATCATTGCATTGTGAAATAATAGTATAGTATTCTAAGATGAACCCATCATAGGTAATACAATGTTTATTCTGAATTAAGGATAAAAGTATTGAGCCTAAGTTTATTATTTAAAAGTGAGGATTATGGTTAAGTATGAATAAAGTGGATAAGAGTGGAACAATTAACAAGTGTTAGAAGAATACATTCCTTGGTCTTACAACCTTGAGTAATACAACATTCTTAGACAAGTCAAAGGTTATACATAACATTTAAGTGAGGGACAGTTGGGACTTAGAAATAAGAGTGAGGAGTTTATTTAAGCTTAACGTAGGCTACCAGTGATTGATGATAGACTACCTTTAATATTCTTCAGAGTACTGTTGATTGTTTGCGCAAGTTGACTAGAACTGCTATAGCGTTATCCAGGTACGATTTCTCGTACTCAGCTTGTTGTGTTTTGGACTCTATGGAATGTTTTGTACGATTTCTCGTACTCAGCTTGACGTGTTTTGGACTTTATGGAATGTTTTGTACGATTTCTCGTACTCAGCTTGTTGTGTTTTGGACCTTATGGAATGTTTTGTACGGTTTCTCGTACTACATTATTTTGGCTGATTGACTTGTGGAATGTTTTGGAAAACGCTAACTGGCTTTAAGAGGAACTTCTAAAAAAAGGAAATGGTTGTGTGACTGACCCAGCTTGTGTGACTAACTGAGCCTTGGATGTGGAACTCACTTGGGTATTGGTTTCTTCTACTTGGTTGCCCGTTAGACATTGGTTGCTTAGGGTTTACGCTTCTGCACTCTGTAGGACTGAGTGTTTTGGTATTGCTCTGGGTAGTTGGTGATCTAGTGGGATTTTTGGAAAAGGTCAATCTTGGAAATCTTTCTTTCGACGTGCGCGCGTCTTTAATGGTAACAGTGTGGACTTGGAGTTGTATTGAATTTTCAAAAGAATTTTAAAATTGGGTTTCAAATTCTCAATTGGTATTTTCAAGACATCAATTAATATTTTTTAAGATTCTTAAACGGTATTTTCAAAGGAAGGACTACTTTTGTGTGACCTTGTAAAGGATTTCGATTAAGATCCTTCCAATAAAGGATTTCGTTATACTTAACCTTGTAGAGGGTATTTTCCTACTACTTGCTCACGAGCTGAGGACGTATGAGCCTTTGTCTTAGGACCGGTGACATGAGAAGTATATTTTGAAGATGTATGCAATTGTTTTTGATCTCCCAAAGGAACGGGGACCAGAGTGTCCATCGCGACCGGTTCTGCGGGATCACAGTGTATATGTACTCTACATGGGTCTCGAACTCATGAAGAGATGGAAAAGGAATTTCTGGTTGATATACATGCTATGACATGTTGTGTGGTATGTGTAGTAATTATTATTTTGGACCTTGAGTCCTAATGTGATTGAATTCCGAAAGTGTTATGTTACCTAGACCATGTGTATAAAGGTTGTTATGTTATCAAGACCTAAGAGTCTAAATGTTGTTATGTTACCCAGACCTAAGAGTCTAAGGGTTATTATGTATGTACAATGTTGTTAAGGTACCCGGACCATTAAGTCCGAGGCTACTAAGTAAGTATGTTATGTTATGTATGGATGTGTATATGTACCCGGACCGTTAAGTCCGAGGGTGTGATGTAAAGTATGTTGTTATGGAAGTTGTATGTTGCAAGTAATCCCCGTATTCTAACCAATGATGTGCGGGAAGTGTGAACTTCGAGGACGAAGTTCTTTTAAGGGGGTAGATTGAAATACCCCAAACCTTAATATGTTAATTAACTATGTAATTATAATTTTCTAAGAATAATTAAGTCCTTAAGATTATTGGTGAAGAAATAAAAACCAAAAAGAAAAAGAAAATGCGTAAAAGTCACAAAACGTGAAAACGCGTATTTAATTATTTTAGGAGATATAAAACCTTCGCTGGGTTTATAAATATATTTTTATACCCTAATTACACATTAATAACATGTGGGAAAAATTCCGGAAGAAAACAGATCCAAATAACGCGTTAAAACGCTAACGGAGTACTAAAGCGCGTTTTTCGAGAAATACCCGAAAACGTGACTTTAAACAGTTAAATGACTTCGTAAAAATTATAGTTGATTATATAACTATAATTAAACATTAATGGGAGCCTAAGAACCATTAATATTAAATAAACGAGAAAAATCCAGAAAACGGGCCCAGTTAGTGAATAGTGTCAAACCGGGTAAATTAACGAGCGTCTTCTGTAAAAGACAAAAAAAACCGCCCCAGCTTATATTATATTGGGGACCGATTTTTATAGTGCCAGCACACCTCACCCACACTCAATTAGCTAGTTTATTTGCTAAAGAACAAAAGGTGAAAAAGTGAAAGTACAAAAGTACTTTTTCCCTCTCTCCTCACTTTTCTCCTCTCTCTCTCTCTTTCCTTTTCTCCTTCCCCACCGTATCCTCTCTTCTTCTTCTCCTTTCCTGGTGATTTTACAGAGCCTCCATGGATGCTCCTCATCCTCATCTTTCCTTGCTTGCCCAAGTCTCATCTATACTCCAAATCAAAAACTAACCACATATTATTACTCCCCTCAACTTGGAGATCATTTCCCTCTTTTTGAAATCTCAAAACCATGAAGTTGAATTCCATGGGTGTTGCCCATTTCAAGATAAAATCAGATTTTAAGGAGATAGAACATCTCCTTTTTGCCTTAAGGTAAGAAAATGCAAAGAAATCCCTCCTTTTCTTCATGTTTTTCTTGTGGGCGATTTTTCCAGATTTGTGAGCCCCTTTCCTTCTCCTTCCAGCCGTTTTTTTTGGCATTCAAGTGTGCTGGAGCTTACCTTTTTCAATCACCAAGACATTTCATTTTGAAATGAGAAGGTAATTCCCTCATTTTGTGCTTTAAGCAATTCCTTGTATTCTAGAGCTAAACCTAGAATTTAAGTACCTTCTTGATGCTTATAAGCTATTGGTGATTATTGGTTTAGTGTGTTGGCAATGATAATGCCCATGACCGAAAAATCTAGAGAAGAGAAGAAGGAGTAAAAGAGCAATTTATGGGCTTAAGGTAAGAAATCTACCTTAAGAACCATCTTAATGTTTTAAAAGTTTGGGTTAGGTAAGTTAAATTGAATGAATCAAAAATTGTGTTGGAAATGTGTTTAGTGAATATAAGAGGAAATTTTGTGATGATGTTTAATGTTTGGTGCTATGGTGAGTGGTGTTATGAATTAAGGGCCTTGGAGCCAAGTGATTTGGGAATTGTGTTTATAGTGTTGTTGGTGAATTTTGGATGGATATTATGTGCTGGTAGGACCCTTATGGGTGTGGCTAGATTAGGTTTGAAAAATGATGACAAGATGAGGTTTGGGAGATGCTAAGTTTATGGGGAGGTTATGGCGAAATTTTTGTAGAAAATGAGTGTTTTGATGAAGGCTGGATGAATGGGAGAACCTTGGTGTTTGTAGTGTTGAGTAGAGTGGTTTAATAGCCTTGAAATGGTATTTGGGAAGCTAGGAAGAGAAGGATGAAAATCTGTAGCAATTACATAAGAGGAGCTTAGAAATGCTAGAAAAGGATTGATGTTTATAACTTGTTCAACAAGGAGTGAATGTGGGTTTTGGGAGTGATTTTATGTAGGAATGATTTGTAATGGTCATTGGTGGATTTAGTAAGGTTGGTGGAAGGTTGTGAAACGTCTAAAGAAGTTTAAATGCACTGTTGTGCATAATGCATCAGAGGGAATACAAAATGTTGTGAATTTGAACAAGAATTGGGTGGTGAATTGGACCAACGTTTTAGGAGTATTTAAGGAGTGTTTTAGTGTGTGTAAACATGTAGGAAACATGTGGAATGTTTAGGAAATGATTGGATGTGGATTAGGGGTTGAAAACTGATCAAAAACTGTAAATTTTGTCTGTTCCAGAGGTGGTCCGGGTTGCAAATCCGTTTGCAAACCCGGACGATAGCACAAACATGGCAGAAGACCATCCCAGGGGGTGGTCCGGGTTTGTAAACCCGGACACAAACCCGGACCACATGAAAAGTTGTCTAGAAAGTGAAATCCGTGGTTGGTCCGGGTTTGTAACCCCGGACACAAACCCGGACCATGCTAAAAACTTACCAGAATGTGTTTTAAAGTGTTGTTATGATGGGGAAGTGAATGGTAATGGTTTTAGATGTTGATTAGGCCTTGTTTGGTGAGTTTTGAAGGCCATAGAAGGTGTAAACAAGTGTTAGGTTGGATAAGAGAAAGTTGTGAGTTAAGTACACTAAGTTAAACCAAAACAATGGGATAACGGGGTAAGTACGGGAGTAGCAATAATGTACCTACCGTAACACCGTAATAATAATTGAACCATTTGACATGTAATTAGTGGTTCAAGAATATGATTCGAGGAACAAGGGTGAGCCAAAGAACATGAGGACCCCCGGTAAAGATAAACCCATGGTGTAAGGTATGGTTTTCTTGCAACCTGTGTCCTACCGGATTACACCGGCTTGTATGCCAATGTGTTTTTCTATGTGTTTGCCACCTTGCAAGATAAAGCATGAAATGAGTTTATAGTAATTCATTATTGTGGCGTAACTAATTCCGATACCGCTTAACCTTAGTTATGTGTTAAATAATAGTTAACCGACCTTAGGTTCACATAAGTGATCGGTATTCGGAATAAACGTCCCAACCCATGGGAACGTTCTAACTACGGCTATCCGTGCGTTATTGTATGTTGTGACAATGCGTGATGTATGTGACTTGTTTAATATGTTGTTGATGTTGGATACTGTTATCCGTGTTGTTGAAATGGGATATGATTTCCCTTATGTGTCTAACCGAGTTAGTGACACTATGTGATGTATGTATGTGATAAGTTCCATAAGGGAACCTCTAACTAATAAGTATATGTATGTATGGAGAGGAATCCGGTTGTTCCGGTCGCGCGTATTGTATGGGAGTTAATATATATATATGTGAATTAACTCCCATCCTGTTATGTTAGGGTTGTTTTCCTTCATTGGATTTCAACCTCCCACTAGCTTAGCCAAAGCTTACCTACCAGACCTCCACATCGGGCTAGGAGGGAAATTATGTACAATGTTGGTAGGGTGTTGAAGCCTAAGTTCGCTTCGACTCCCTCTTTGTTATGTTACGGTTGTTCTTCCTCCTTGAATTACAACCACCCACAAGCTTAACCAAGGCTTACCTACCTCATCACTATTGGAGCTAGGGGGAAATTGTGTATGTCGTGTACGGTCTTATATGAGGCCGCCACTGAAGTAAAGAAAATGTATGTATGTTGTGCTCGGGCCTATATCACCTCGGCACTCCCTAAATGAAGTTCATGTACTCTAAGAAGAGTGAAATTAAGTTGTGTATGTCATAAAGTGAAGTGTGTTGTTATGTTGAGTGTGCTAACCTTGTGTATGTATTCTATTAATGGATGTTTGCTTATAAGCATGATATGTGTGTGAGTTTGTGCATGTTTGAAATAAATCAACCGCATGCTAAGACGACAAATAGTTATGCGTGGCCCGGTAGCATGCGGGCTGCGGGATTACCATACCAGCAAAGGTGCTGACCCCCTTTGGGGGCTCCCATACTTTTCAGGTACAAGGAACTAGAAGCCGTTCGAGAGTAGGACGGGGTAGTGTTTGTATGTGGTAGTCATGAGAATTGTGGATGTATTATAGGTGTAGTAAAACCGAAAATGTATCGGCGTTAGTTGGTAATTACTCGGTACAGTTGTAACGTAAGTGTATAATGAATGTTGAACATGGAACGGGATTAATGTGTAGTTGCTCGGGAGTTTAGTCCATCAGACCGGTATGATGTATGTATGTTAGCCTTGTTAGTCACGTAGGTGGCTAACGGCGTGTAACACCAAGGAGTTGAGTTATGTTGTGAGTTATGATTTCCGCTGCAAGTGTTGTTAAATGTGTTGTTTGTAGCTAGGGTGTTACAGTCTGTAACAATTACGAAGTTGTTTGGGGCCTAAAATTTTGATAAAAAACTTAAATACGTGGGCTATCAATGGGAAAGAAGTTGGGAGTCAGATTAAAGAACCATAAGAGAAACAGAAGAGAATAAAATCAGTTTATGTTCCAGTTTCAGTCTTGGGATGTCTCAGTGAGGTTAGCAATATTACTGTGGGTTCTTTGTGAGGATAGAACCACGCTAAGACACCTAAGTAAGAAGCTAAATGATTTAGGGGAAAAGAAAACTGAAGAACCAGATTTAAAATTTTAAAAAAGGAAACACTGCAGTTTAAGTTTTGATTCAGTTTTGTTTTCCAGGTTCTATGTAAAAGAATTTTCAGGGACGTAGCCCTTGTTGCCTTCGGTTGTTTTATGGGTTAAATTATACTAAAACACATAACTAAGTAACCAAAGCAACTGGGATAAATTGATGATCTGTAAACAAAGAACATAGATAGAAGAAGATGTGGCAGTTCCCCCCCCCCCCGCTTTAAATTGTCGAATTCTCAGTTTCATATTTCTGTTTTGATGTGATCTATACCATTTTGGGTCCGTTGGGAATTAACAACTATCACACCCTAAACTACTTGGGTGGTAATGAGAGAAAACTGAAGATCAAACTCGTGAGCAAACCAGAAAAGAAAACAGAAGAGGAAAGGGATATCAGTTTCAGTGTTTCAGTTTCTGAAATTCCTTGTTTCGGTAAGAGTGAGTTTCTGTAGCCTTAAAATAGTGCCTCGGGTTGTCTTAGAGCTAGAAAGGTATCAAACATATGAATAAGTAACTAGGCAAGTTGGAGAAGGTTAAGAAATGGTTTAAGTAACAGAAAACAAAACAACAAGAATGAGTTACAGCAGTGCCTAAGTTCAGTTTCAGCTTCTTTTTGTTTTCTGTGTAAAGGGCTTCCGGGGTTGTTAACCATGTTAATTTGGGTCTATGTCGAAATGAAAAACTGGTAATACACTTAACTAGGTGGGCTATCATGTTGAGGAGAAATTTAAAAGAATATTTATGAACAAATAAAAGCAACAGAAGAGAGCACATCAGATTGTTTGTTTCAGTTTTCTGAAATTTATGTTTCCGTATAAGGACTGCACTATTGAGTTTAATGGGACTGCCTAGGTGGTTTTGGGTTTAAAACACAACAAGAACACATAATTAAGTAAGTGAGTATCTTGGGATAAATTGGGAGGTCGGGATAAGCCATAAAAAAAAGATATAAGTAAAGCCATATGAGGGTTTTCTGTTCCAGCCTTACAGTTTCTTTTCTGAAGCAATGGTTTCTGTACAACCAAGTGACAGAGGGTGTGTATGGGATTGTATTGAGGGGGCTATGAGCTTAAAGCCTTTCTATCTCCTCTAACTAAGCGTGATAACACTTTGGGGAAACTGGAAGTCAAAATTCAAAAGTATAGAGATGGAATAGAAGTGAGGATATCAGATTGGTATTTCAGTTTTCGTTGCTGTCTGTTTTCTGTATAGTCAAATTACAGAGTTGTTAACAGGTTGTAGAGTTTTAATAATGGAATTAAATCTTGGCTAATACACTTACCTAAGTTGGTATACACTCTGGGAGGGTCATAAATCTTTTTAAGAGAAGTTTAATGGAAGTTCCACTAGAGTGCTGTTCCTGATTTGGATAATCTTTTGCTCCTGTATAACTGATATACCAGTGATATAAGGGTACTGTGTTGACTTGTTTATAAACTTGAAATCTACCTAATACACTTATCTAGTTGGGTGGAGGTGTTGGGTGGAATTAAAAACAGATTGATGGACTGACATAAGAAGATGAGGAGATGCACCGATTCTGTTTTGGATTGCAGATTTTTAACAGTTGTAGTTTCTATATAGTTAAGTGCAGAATGTAGATGAGTGTTTCATTGAATTAGTTTTGAGTTTAAAACAATGTTTACACCATAACCAGTTGGGTAGATGCTGTGGGAAAGAATTAAACATCAGTTGAACTAACTAGAAACATGAATCAAGAGATAGATATAGATTGTGGTTTCAGATTTCGGTGAATTGTAAATTCTGTATAACTGGTTTCCAGAGGTGTTAAGAGTGTGGAATTGGTTTAATAATGAACCCAAAACAGTACTAATGCATCTAACTAAGTTGGTGAAACATTTTGGGAAGACTAAACCTCAGTTGATACCCTAAATGTGGGGTTAGTGAAGGTTAAACACCGGAAGGGTGTTAGGCTTTCTAAACTTTTGGGGTTTCTGTATAGATGGACATTATGAGTATTTTACAGAATCTATTCTGGTGGTAATGAATAAAACACATTGCTAATCTATTGATATAAGGAAGAAATACAGTCTAGGGAATAAAAGTCCACCGTAGATAAGCTTGTTACATGTTAGTGCTTAGAATACCTTAATACGTTAGCAAGAGGGTGGACTCAATTAACGTGTGAATTGACTATGTAAATGTCCTAGGAGTGAGATAAAGCCTAAGGTTTTTACTTGGAAGATTTCTAAGGGCTAATATAAGTTGAACAATCAAAAGTTCACCTAGGGAATAACACCCGGCATAAATGAGATAAACTAGAAAAGTGTCGTCACATGAAATCATGAACTGACACGTTATTTTTAATCAACGTTAGGGTCGTAACGAACGCCAACCGGTAACCCGTGCGTGAGTTGACATTTACTTCTGTTCCAGGTATGGACATGTGTGGTTCGTATGTTGCCGTGTTACACGGCTTGTTTGCTGTGTGCCTTGTGTGAAAATGACTATAAGATTAAAGCATGAAATTAGATTGCTTGCTCATCTTGCTTATATGATTGCTATATCATGGGGGCATATTATTTGCGGGCACACAGTAGTTTAGTCCCTTCTCGTTTATGGAACTTGAGATGAAACACGACGAACTACGCAAACAAAACAAAACAACTAAACAAGAAGAAACCTCCTCTTAAACTATAGAGGACTTCTAATGACACCCACTATGGTGTCGAACTTACAATGATAATGAAAAGTAAAATACCTATTGGTGGAACACATCCTGAAGCCTAGAGATGACCCCGCTTCCTCGACGCACGACGCCAGGAATGGAGGATTAGCTATGGAGAAGACGTTCTTCAACTTGTGGTGATAAGAGAACTCACAAATAATCCTTAAAGGAACAAGGAATGATTAGCACCTACATGATATGGTCACGGGATGTGAACCATATCCTTAAACCCGGTGCAAGGAAAGAGAAAGAAAATATACATTATAGAAACAAGAGAAAAGAAATGAAAACACACAACGCACGAACGATCCCATAGTGAGGATCATTGGTAAACATACCTATGCACGTGTTTGATGACTTACATAATTGTGGTTTGCCATGCTAACAACTTGTTGTGCTTGGTTACGTGTTTGATGTTGCTATGATGCCAACATGTTATGTTTGGATGCTTGTTGCTAAGGTTTTGCTACCTTTGAGTGTGTATGAAACCATGATGTATTGTGGCCTGCTTTACTGCTTTATTATAGCATGTAAATTGACTTAATAATATTCGACCAAGTAGTCGTGTGGCCCGGCAACATACGGGCTACACACGTTCATACTCAGCGTTTACTGAGTCCTTTACACCCAATTTTTTTTCAGGTATTGTGCCGGACGATAACGGAGTGTTGGCGGGATGGCTACCATGGGGGTTGTCCATCAGGGCATAACTTTTGAATTGTGTAGTATGTTTAGTGTATGGGTTGCTACTAAACCCTAGATGTAATTCTCAGATTATGATTTGGTATTTTTATTGTAGACACTCGGTATTTGGGAATTATATTTTGAGTTGTATATGAGTTTTGCTTGAGGGCGGTTCCCAGTCATTCAGACCGTAACTTAGTGTTGGTAATGTGGTCTGTCAACCACGTGGGTGGTTGGCATCTATAGCACCCGGATGAAGTTGAGAATCCGCTGCGTAGTTATCTTGTAATATGGCTAGGAGCTTGTTTGTGCTATTGGATGTTCATTCGGGGGTGTTACAGAAAGTGGTATTAGAGCGTAGTTACGCTCTGATGACTGGAACAGGAAATACCGAGGTTAGGAATTATGACTGTGAGTTAAGGGTTGGGGTAGTTCGTGAGGCACGTTAGTTATGGTTTTCACCAGTGTTTACTGGATATCTACAGACACCTACACCCGACCTCCACATCCCTAGTTAAATTCAGGGAAAGAATGCCAGAGAGGTAGAATCTCTTACTCGGGGAAACCCGATCTGGCATATACTTAATGTTATACAATTAACCCGTGAAGAAAAAAAAACCCATACTATACAATAGCCCAAGTCTCGAGGCCCTGACTAGAGCGTGAAGTTCAAAGACGTCGCCAAAAGAATAATACCCATTGAGGGACCAATTTTAGAGGCAACTTGGGTCGACATGCTTCACAATCGATAGGACCCTACCTCACAAACGAAGAGGACCAAAACACCCAAAAATTTGTGAAATAAATAAAGCTTACATTAGTAATTAATTAAGCCAAGGACGGGAATGAGATAAATTCTTCAATTCGTACACTTGAGAGATTATTTTTAGTAAACCCCTGGTAGAACCATGAAATGAGAGGATATAGTTCGAGACGAAATTACTCCATAAAATTGGTACAATCTATAATGCTTAATGAAGCATGACACAATTTTACACAATAAAGTATAATATTACGGAATTCAATAAAATCCCTACTCCCTCTCACGTTTATCTTCATTCTCTGACTGAAATTCCCCAAACCTTAGTATGCTAAGTAAACATCAAATTATGATGTGTTAAGGCTAAAATATGCCTTAGAAAGATTGGTAGACAATTTAAACCAAGGAAAACATAAGAAAACGCCTTAAGGGAAATTTAGGCAAAAATGTGCTTTAAGCTTGGAGTGACTTTGATTAGCACCCAAATACCATTATAAGACTTTGGTAATATGCTAATGGACATTTTAAATCAATTACCAAGGAAAACCAAGCTCAAAAACAAGCTTAAACACAAAATGTGCTTTAAGACTCCCTTAAGCACCTTTTTGAGAAATTGTCTTATAAATGAGTTTTGAGTGGCTAAATGCCCATGATTACACCTTAATCAACATGTGTACTAATTGGTATCACATTAGGAAGCCTAAATCAATGGGAAACCAAAAATTTCACGAATATGTGCACTAATTAGTGAATAGTGCTCAAATAGTGCTAGTTTTGACTTAAGTCAACCTTAATTAGTTAAATGGCCAAACAAGGCCTTATGTATGTTAATTAGTAAGGGGGGGGGACAGTTTTAAGGGGATGAGTCACCATAGACTTCATTAAATAAGGAAATAAGAAGAGATAAAGAAAAAAAAGTTACTATTTGCTTTTATAAAGCAAAATATCCTTTATTAGCCTACCTCTCTCCTCTCTTCTTCATTTCACTTCTTCACCAACGAGTTCCTCTTCCTCTTCTCTGTTCTAAACCGTTCCCAAACAGCACCATTGTTGCCTAACCTTGCTTTGCCCACCAAATCTTCATTTTAGCTCCAAATCAAAAACTAAACACATAATATTCATAGTTAGCTCAAGCTCTAGCTTCCTATCTTTTCAAAATTCGGAAAGCTTCACTTTGGAGCCATGGAAAAACTTCATTGATGGAGGAAAATCAAGTTTGAAGAGCCCATTTGGTTCTCCATTCATTCAAGGTGAGAAAAATGTAAGAAAAATCATCTTTCCATCACTTCTTCACATGTCTGAAAATTACACTCATGGGGCTTCATTTTTATGCCTTGTTCTAGCTTGTTTTATTCACCAAGGACTAGTGGAGGTCCTATTTCATTCAATGCCCAAGTCTACTGCAGAGTGTTCTTTTCTGAGTGGTTAAAGTGGTGTAATTAAAAGAAAGGAAAAGAAATTAAAAACTCAAATTAAACGTCAGGCTGCAAACAAAATCCCGGTCGTAGTAGTAAAACAAGTGTCGTATCCACAGGGAGATTGTTCAATTTACCCTAGTCTTGGTAGTTACTTAAAAACTGTAAAAAGGGGTTTAGCCAGAGGCAAGCTTGATTTGTTGTTAAATTAATACAGAAATAATAAAAACAGTTAAAAGGTGAATTAATTGATGTGGATGGAAAAATGTATCCTAGGATAGCGGGGGAATTTTCCTAAATTACTTAAACATATTTATAACCTTGTCTCAATTATTTATTGCCTATTAGAGTTAATAATTGTCAGTTACGAACTCTTAATAAAAGCCATAATATTTTCCTGCTCAGTCCGGAGTGTAAATACTAAGATTAATTCCTTTGTGGTACTTAGACTATCTCAAAATCATATGTTGATAGTTACCAAATAAATGTAGTCGTTTGTCGCGCAAAGCATTTAGCAGATTTAGTTGAAAGGAATTAAAAAGTTAAAATAAGAGAGACAGGTGATAAATATTAATTTACGTAATATTAGAAATAAACCCCCATCCTAGGATACAAAAGAAATTACTCAGACATTAACGGAGATAAGAAGATTACACAGATAGATTTTGACATTAATTCAGAGGAAGAACTGGTCTGCTCTAGCTCTCACTGCTGCTCTTCTATTTCTTTTGTTACTGCGTGAGTACGTACGTGAGTAAATGAGGTGAAGTGGTGAAATAAATAAAAGATGGAGAATTGTGGAGTTATGGGAGGAATTTAATGGAAGAGAATGGAGTTTGGTGTTTGTGTGAATTCTTCAGCCTCTGCACGTACGTGTGTGTCTGTTTTGCAGTTATGGTGTTGGTTTATATAGAGGATTGGAGGAGGCAAAAACAGAAGAGCTTGATTGAGCATTGATTGCTTCATTTATTGCAGGGGACAGACATGAACGCGTGATGGGAGTAGATGGATAAGTTGTAGAGACAGTGGGCGAGTTGGGCGAGTTGCAGACGACGACGGGCGAAGAAAACCGGTCGCGACTGAAAATTAGTCACGACCGCCTCTTCTGTCCGCGTGAGATTCATGCGGTTGGACTCACGTCCGCCTCATTGTGTCCGCCTAATTACCTGGCGGTTGCACACTTGTGTCCGCCTGTGGTACCACCTGCACGTCCGCCCCGCGGTTGCAATGTAAGTCGTCCGCGCCTAGTTTAGGCGGTTGCCCATGTGGTCACGACACCTATTTTCCTTCCAACTTTGACCGGCTCTAGATTCTTCATTTGGGCTCCGTTTTTCGAGCCGTCTGCGCCTATGCGTTCGTCTCTTCGTGTACTTTCGTCCTAGCTTGGCTTTTCCTCATGTTTAAACCAATAAATTTGTGAGATAATCAATAAAACATAAACTAGAGGAAAAACATACGATAAGTGAGAAATGAGCAGAAAAGTGCTGATATAATACATGAAATACACCCATAAAACATGCTCATTTAGACACTTATCACACCCCCACACTTACCTTTTGCTTGTCCTCAAGCAAAACCATGTACCCAAACAAGTAGGGAATGCTCAATATTAACAAATACTATTATGAAGGGTAGGATAAAAAAGTCAATAGTACACGATCTTAAACTTTTAAGAGGAGTGTGATCCATCACCTACTGGTGGCATAGGTGTACTCAGGGCAAAAATAAAAATTAGAGTTTCGGGGTATGATCCGGAGTACTTCAATGCTTCTTGATTTTAGGTGACTTTGAGAACTTTTACCATGGCCAACTTCTCTCAAGAATGGGTATTGAGGAGAAAACAAAAGGAAAAATAGAATTAAGCATTTGTTTCACTTTTGCATAAGAGATGAGAAGATAATATGTAGGCATCAAGCCTTTGTACTAAGAACACTCAACTCTCTTGTTGGTTACCAATGGTGTCTCGCAAGTCCCTTATTTATTCTATATTTTTCTTTTTCTTTTTTTTGACAGAGAAGCACCCCTTAGCAATCCCTAAGAAAGAAGACAGAAAGAACCCCTGAGTAATAAAAATCCAATCATTTCAGATCATTTGGTCACACCGCATAAAAATGCTCCTCAAAAGTAATCAAAATTTTAAAATTTTTGTACATTTTTGTACCATTTATCCCACAATTCATAACAATATTTATTCCTAAAGAGAACAACCTATATAAAGGGTTCACGATATTAAATTTGGACAAACGCAAGATAAGCAGAGAGATTAAGCATTTAAGCATAAAATGTCATCGAAAAGGGCACACTCCCCCACACTTAAATTGAACAATGTCCTCATTGCTGACTAGAAAAACAAGGGAAAGTCTCAGAAGGCCTTTTCGGTAAGTAGATAAAATAGAGAGAACACGAAGCTCACGAATATTCATTTAAGCATATAAATTCTCTCTGCATATTTTATTTAAATAAAAGCAAGGTTAAAGAAACTGGTACTCCCCTGATATTATTTTTGCTAGCGTGTATTGAACTTCCCCCACACTTGAGCTTCAGCCTCAAGTAGCGTAGCTTGGTTGCGGTGTAGTCATGAAATTGCACCTGCAAAAGACACTAGAAGCAACCATACTACAAACGGGGTTAAGAGTTAGCAAAAACAAAATTTAAAGGGAACCTGAAATTAAAAACAGCATAAAAGCATATAAAAGATAAGTTCGTCCGGGTTGCCTCCCGGAAAGCTGCCCTTCTTTAACGTCTTTAGCTAGACGCTTTTCGTTAGATCGATCCTGGGGGGTGGTTATGAGGAGTAGATCCAAAGCATGACTCGATGGTTTTTTTGAGAGTCCACCGGATGCATGTTTTCTTTTCTTATCCCGCTCTTCGTCCGGGATTGGTGGTGGTATCTCTGTAATAGACATGCCGTCTGGAAGGGTGATAAACAGAAGTGGGGATGATGGTGATTGAGTGTCCCTCACAACTTAGATCTTTGGATTTGCTATCTGGAGATCTTCCTGATGCAAACTCCAGTTTTCGTTATGCTTGAAGGGTGATTTTCCCCTGGGCTACCCAATATGCACATCGGCTGTGGCAAGGAATGGTCGTCCAAGGATGAGAGGTGTAGTGGGTTCTCTTCGATGTCTAGAATGACAAAATCGCATGGGAAGTATAAGTGCTCCACTTTAATGATAACATCCTCCACCACTCCGCTTGGGTATGTTACCGAACCATCTGCCAGTTGCAGGGTCATCTTAGTCTTTTTCATCTCTCCAATTCCCAGCTTTTTGAAAGTGGAGAGGGGCATCAAATTAATGGAGGCACCCAGATCGCATAAGGAGTATGGAAATGAGGTGCTACCAATTGTGACTGGAATGTGAAGCTGCCCGGATCATTGCATTTGAAGGTAGTGGTTTTTGCAGAGTAGCTGAGCAAGCTACATTGAGAGGTACCGTACCGACTTCGGCCAATTTAGTTTTGTTGGATATGAGGTGTTTGAGGAATTTGGCATAGTTTGGCATTTTGGCAATGAGGTCTACAAACTGTACATTGACGTTTAGTTGCTTCAGCATTGCTAGAAACTTACCATATTCATTATCCAATTTCTGCTTCTGGAGTCGGCGAGGAAATGGTATAGGCGGTTCTTGTGAAGGAGGTTCTGAAGCTGGTGGAATAGTGAGGACGCTTGGAGATGTCTTTTCTGTTGGAACCTCAACTTTTCCTTCACTATCCTCTTTGGATTCTTCTGATTGTTGCGGGATGTGAATCTCGTCGGTATTCTTACCGCTTCTCAAGGTTATCGCCTTAACCTCTTCTTCGTCTTCTTCAAATTCGAGCTTCTCATGTTCATAACCGGCTACCAAGTTCTCAAGGTAGGTATTCTCAGATTGAATGCGATTTTTATAGACTTTGGCGGTGCTTTCAAGTTCAGCTACATTCCTTTTGGAAGTTTCGATTGCTACAACCCACTCTTGGAGGGAAGGGTGTAGTTCTGGAACTTCAGCTGTTTTAGCCACCTCCGTCTTTTCTTCATCGTGCTCCTTCACATAGATGCACTTGGCTTGCTCTCTTGGATTAGGTTCATTTTGGCTGGGGAGAGCCCCTGGCGGTCTTCGAGCAAGATGTTCTGCAAGTTGATTGAATTTACCTTCGATTTTCTGGTTGAAGGCTTCTTGTGCAGAGAGCTGGTTCTGAGTTATGGACATGAATCCCTTCATCATCTCTTTGAGTTCTGCATTTGGATCAACAGAGGATGAAGATGGTTGTTGTTGTTGTTGTTGTTGGAAACCTGGAGGGGCACCTTGTGCTCTATAACCCATATTAGAGTTTGGTTGGGGTCTGTTCCCCTGATAGGTATTAGAATTGTTGTTCTGCCCTCCTTGGTTCTGATCATTATTTTTCCATGAGAAATTCGGGTGATTTCTCCATGGGTAGTTGTTGTTGAAGTTGTTGTTGTAGGAATTACCGGGGCGGTTTCCTATGAATTGTACTTCCTCGTACTGGCCTTTGCCTTCGCATTGATGAGTTTCATGAGGACCGGCGCATATGACACATCCTTCTGTAGGTGGAGCTGGTGGTGAACTTGTAGGTGGGGAAGCTATTGTTTTTACAATTTCGTTTTGAGATGTTGTTAGCTTTTCCACCATCTTTGCAAGGGACGAGATCTGAGCTGATAAATGATCTGTAGGCTCAACATGGAGTAGGCCTGCTGCTCGTGGCGTTCGTCCTTTGGATCGCGTCCACTGTCTGTATTGCTCGTCATGGTTTCGAGAAGGTCCATTCCTTCTTTAGGAGATTTCATCATGAAACTTCCTCCTGCAGAGGAATTGACGAGTAGTCGGTTCCCATCATCCAGACCGTTGAAGAATGACAGGCAGAGGATTGATCGTCAAGACCATGGTGGGAACATTCATTAGCATATCTTTGAATCTATCCCATGCGTCGTACAACGTTTCTCCCGGCTCCTGACAGAAAGTGTTGATTTCACCGATCAATTGCCTCGTTCTACTGGTTGGGTAGTATTTGGCAAGGAATTTTTGGGCCATTTGAAGCCATGTGGTGATTGATCGGGAGGGAAGGCTTCGACCACCGGTTTGCTGAATCCGATAATGAGTGAGGAAATAGTTGGAGTCGAATTCTTTCTTGACGTTGCCGGTCTGACCAAAGGAATTGCAAAGTCTAGGAAGAGACTCAGATGATTTGGGGCTTCATCTGGGTTCGCTCCACTAAACTTGCCTAGATCCCGGACGGCGGTGATGTAGTGGGTTTTGAAAACCCATCGTCCGGCTTCTTCTGGTGTTAGTTCAGGGAGAACTATAGCTGACGCTCTTCCCTCGGTGTTAGGTTGGTGGTAATCAGATAGGGCACGGTGTTCTGGTTGAATTGCATGGTCCATTTCATTTATAACTTCGTTATTGGCCATGGCTTGATTTCTCAGGTTTCTTTGTGCTTGTAATAAAGTACGCTCGGGTTCGGGGCTCGGACTGATCGGTGGAGAGCCTCGGGTTCGAGTATTTGGCATGCACAGAAGATAACTTGTGGTTTGTCAGAAGCTGCAAAATTAGTTAGTAAATAAAATAAGAAAGGCAGAGATATTGGTTAGGCTGATAAACGTTAGGAGTTAGTATACTGGAAATTATAAGTTAGTAGTTAGGGACAATGGAAAGAAATGACAATGGAACGAAATGACAGAAAATTTAAAGTTAGTAGTTAGAGACAATGGAAAGAAACAATGGAACGAAATGACAATGGAACGAAATGACAGGAAATTTAAAGTTAGTAGTTAGAGACAATGGAAAGAAAGGACAATGGAACGAAATGACAATGGAACGAAATGACAATGGAACGAAATGACAATAATATTAAGATGTTAGGAGTTAGATGTCCAAAGTCCGAAGTCAAATGTCCAAGTCAGGTCAGAAGTCCGTGTCCAAGTCAGATTATAGTCCGATGTCCAAGGTTAGATTATTAACAAGATAATATTGACAGATTATTATAATAAAACAGGTGAACTACCGGAAACTAGGGAAATTGATGGAATCAATCTCCCCGGCAACGGCGCCAATTTGCAGAGTTTTTTCTGAGTGGTTAAAGTGGTGTAATTAAAAGAAAGGAAAAGAAATTAAAAACTCAAATTAAACGTCGGGCTGCAAACAATCCCGTCGTAGTAGTAAAACAAGTGTCGTATCCACAGGGAGATTGTTCAATTTACCCTAGTCTTGGTAGTTACTTAAAAACTGTAAAAAGGGGTTTAGCCGGAGGCAAGCTTGATTTGTTGTTAAATTAATACAGAAATAATAAAAACAGTTAAAAGGTGAATTAATTGATGTGGATGGAAAAATGTATCCTAGGATAGCGGGGGAATTTTCCTAAATTACTTAAACATATTTATAACCTTGTCTCAATTATTTATTGCCTATTAGAGTTAATAATTGTCAGTTACGAACTCTTAATAAAAGCCTTAATATTTTCCTGCTCAGTCCGGAGTGTAAATACTAAGATTAATTCCTTTGTGGTACTTAGACTATCTCAAAATCATATGTTGATAGTTACCAAATAAATGCAGTCGTTTGTCGCGCAAAGCATTTAGCAGATTTAGTTGAAAGGAATTAAAACAAGTTAAAATAAGAGAGACAGGTGATAAATATTAATTTACGTAATATTAGAAATAAACCCCCATCCTAGGATACAAAAGAAAATTACTCAGACATTAACGGAGATAAGAAGATTACACAGATAGATTTTGACATTAATTCAGAGGAAGAACTGGTCTGCTCTAGCTCTCACTGCTGCTCTTCTATTTCTTTTGTTACTGCGTGAGTACGTACGTGAGTAAATGAGGTGAAGTGGTGAAATAAATAAAAGATGGAGAATTGTGGAGTTACGGGAGGAATTTAATGGAAGAGAATGGAGTTTGGTGTTTGTGTGAATTCTTCAGCCTCTGCACGTACGTGGTGTGTCTGTTTTGCAGTTATGGTGTTGGTTTATATAGAGGATTGGAGGAGGCAAAAACAGAAGAGCTTGATTGAGCATTGATTGCTTCATTTATTGCAGGGGACAGACATGAACGCGTGATGGGAGTAGATGGATAAGTTGCAGAGACAGTGGGCGAGTTGGGCGAGTTGCAGACGAGACGGGCGAAGAAAACCGGTCGCGACTGAAAATTAGTCACGACCGCCTCTTCTGTCCGCGTGAGATTCATGCGGTTGGACTCACGTCCGCCTCATTGTGTCCGCCTAATTACCTGGCGGTTGCACACTTGTGTCCGCCTGTGGTACCACCTGCACGTCCGCCCCGCGGTTGCAATGTAAGTCGTCCGCGCCTAGTTTAGGCGGTTGCCCATGTGGTCACGACACCTATTTTCCTTCCAACTTTGACCGGCTCTAGATTCTTCATTTGTGCTCCGTTTTTCGAGCCGTCTACGCCTATGCGTTCGTCTCTTCGTGTACTTTCGTCCTAGCTTGGCTTTTCCTCATGTTTAAACCAATAAATTTGTGAGATAATCAATAAAACATAAACTAGAGGAAAAACATACGATAAGTGAGAAATGAGCAGAAAAGTGCTGATATAATACATGAAATACACCCATAAAACATGTTCATTTAGCACTTATCATCTACCTTGAGACTTCAAAGGTAATCATCCACTTTTATACCTTAGAACCATTTTTAACCTAGGTTTTCATTCCTTAAGGTTGTATTGTTTAGCACTCATGTGAGTCACTGAATATTGATTAGAACATTGGCAAAGGAAATTTAATGGGTGGCCGAGATTCATTCAAGAAGAAGGTCTAAGGAGGAAGTTAAGATAAGCTTGGAAAAACAAGGTAAATTGCTTACCTAATGGTGGTTTAAGGTTTAAGGTTTAAGGGGTGGTATTTAGATAAGTACTAATGTAGCTTAAAGCTTACATTATGTAATGGGTTATATAACCTAGGAAAAAGGAATTTAACCAAGCTTTTGAACTTGTGACTAAGGAGCCAAAGGAAATGAGTTATTAAGATAAGTTTAAGGTGGGTTTTAAGAGCATTATAACTACTATGAGATTGATGGGTGTATTTGCAGGTTGAAAGCTTTTATATGTGGGAAATTCAGTGTTTAAATTCATGTCCTTTAAGGGCCTAAGAGCCATGTCATTTAAGGGCCTAAGAGCCATGTCATTTAAGAGCCTTAGTGCTATGCAATTTAAGATTATTGCACTATATTGAGTTTATTATGAATGAGTTGATTTGTGTGAGAAAATATGATGTGATAGGACTTGATGTGTGTGAGATGGTTGAATGAGGAAAACAATATATTTGGGCATGATAATATACTAGAGAAACTATGGCGAAATTTGAGTAGGAAACTAAGTGTTTAAGGTGTTCTAAGGAGATTTTATGACTAAGGATGTTCTAGTGATCACTAAAGGTTATTTTGGTGAAAATGGATAAACCATGGTGTTCTTGAGTACTAGGAAGACCTAGGAATGTATAAGAGGGACTAGGGTTATAATGGTGAGTTTTATGCACCAAAACCATGGTTAAGGAGCTAGGAAACTTGTACAAAGTTTGAAGGAAAAATAAGGTATAATGACTTATAAGGATGTATGCATGTGCTAGATTATATGGCTTTGAGAAGTTTGAGTAAAGCAAATGGGTGTGCAAAATGATGCTTGAGGAGTAGTTAAGATGGTGGTGAAGAAACATAATGATTAGTTGAGGTCTTAGGCAAAGTCACAAGAGGCAATGTAAGGAATCAAGTGTTAAGTGTAAGAATTTCGTAGAAATTGAGTGTCAAGTTGGTGATTTTTAAGGAAGGTTTCGTACATGTTTTAAGGTGTTTAAACATGTAGGAAACATGTGGAAAGATTATGGAATGAGTGGGAAAAGATTGGGGTGAATTTGGAGTTCAAAATGAGGAGAAAAGCACTTTGGAAAATAGGTTTTGCTGTGGACCGCCCCTAGGGACCGCCCCTGTGGGGAGGTCCAGGCAAATCGTGCAGGAAATTAGCTTCTGGTTGGGACCGCCCCTGGGGACCGCCCCAATGGGGCGGTCCAGTGCAGAGGAAAAGAAAAAATTTGTTTTGGCTTCTAATGATGGGGGATTGAATGGTAATGGTTTTAGATGATGTTTAGGCCTTGGTTTGTTGTGACATGTAAAGGCCTTAAGAGGTGTAAACAAGTGTTCAAATTCCTAGTAACAATTGAGAAAGTAGCTAAGGAGTTTTTAGTGGATGTTTAAAGGTGAGTTTAAGTGCCTAAATGGTATTAGGACACATGGGGGAACTTGTGGTGAAGTTTGGGCTGAATTTAACACTTAGAAAAAAGTTTTTGGAGCCGACCTACCTTAGGACCGACCTTGGAAAGGTCGGTCGGGCTCAAAATACACTAGCAGAAGAACGTTCTGAATGGACCGACCTTGGGGACTGGACTTGCAAGGTCGGTCGGGCCTAAACTTTCAACGGGGAAGAACTCTCGGGAATGGACCGACCTTGGGGACCGGACTTGCAAGGTCGGTCGGGGTAAAATTTTCAAACGGTGATATGTTCTGGAATGGACCGAACTTGGGTAAGGTCGGTCGGTAAGGTCAGTCGACCCTAAAGAAAAAAAAAAGTAACCCTAAGGAAGTTTTGGTATTAATGGTACCCCATTAAGAGGGCATTGATGATTAGAGGTATAAAGACCTAAGGGATTAAGTTAAGTATAAATTTAAAAGTTTAAGGGTTAAGTTGTAAGAATAAGTTGTAAAACTTAAGAGGTCTTAGGGGGGAAACATTATGGGTTGAGAAGTTAATTAAGTTGAATTAAGTTAGTGATTAACACTTAAACTGAATCAATGTTTTAGGACTTGAGAGTTTGGACTCCGGAGGATAGCAACACAAACGACCAACGGTGAACGGTACAGTTCTTCTTGTGACCTGCTTGCTAACGAGGTGTCCCTCGGCTTGTGTGATATTTGTTTATGTGTGCCGACTAAACAAGATAAAGCATGCAACCGGAACATTATGTTTATTGCATTGTTGTGTTTTTGGAAACTAACACAACTTACCGTGAGAACTTACTAAACAAAGTTTAGTAAGGAATTGAGTGAGACTAAGGACTCGCCCTAATATTAGTTTGTTAATAACCGAAAGAGGTTTAACCAACAAACATTGTCTTGAGACTTCTACTAACTGGAATTTAAGGGGGGAGTTGAGGAACCCGGGACTGACTCCGTCATGTATGCTAAGGAAAAAGGGGCGTATCTATAGAGATCCGACTTACCGCTTAAGGACTTGTCTTCGGACTCCGCTTAAGAGGAAACATAACTTAAGGAGTTAAATAATTAACTTTCTAATTAAGGGAACGCATTTAAGTCGTTCATATGTTTGAACTTTGATTGTTCATATTGGATTGTGTTTACTGCGCTTTCTATTATGTTGTGCATCTAATCAACCTCCATGCTATCGACAATTAGTCATCGTAGCCACGTTAGCTTGGGGGCCATGAGAGGATCGTACCAGCATTCGTGCTGACCCCTTTGGGGGCTGTTTTTACTACACAGGAACGTCAGGAGGCGGCCATCGCGAGAGAAGAAGGGGTACAAGCGTTACGGGTTAGTGTGGCTACGAGTTGTGCGTGATACTCGTACGGCAATTTGAGTTAGTAAGATGTATAGGAGTGAGTGGTTGTAAAGGATATGTATTGGTTAAGATTGTAGTACTACATGTTCGGTATATTCTGTCAATCAGACCGTGGCAAGGTCATGGAGTGTATTGAATTCCGCTATGACCATTTATATATATGTTGTTAAGTTGCGAAACAACATTTGGATTGAGATGGGGTGTTACAAAAAGTGGTATCAGAGCGTATTCGCTCTGAAGACAAGATTACCGAACTTAGGAGAATACAGAGGTTGGTTGAGTTAGGGTTAAGGGTTGAGTGATAGAGTGAGAGGTGCGTTAGTTAGGACTTCCCGGTATTTACGGATATCCATAGTACCTAGACCCGCCCTCCACATCCCTAACCCTGAATATGTGGAACAAACGCCAGAGAGAAGAAAGCCTTCTCTTACTCGGGGAAACCCGATCTGGCAGTTAGTTAACAGTAAGCAATACGAGAAACATCTTGTTGCACAACAGTTATGGAGAACCTGGAGGTTTTTTAATGGAGCGACAAGAAGCATGCGCTACCTATGGAATTTGTATCAATAAGGGAACGTAATTACCGGCAACATGGGTCGACATGCTACGCAGTCGAAAATACCCGCCATACCAATGATAAGAAAAGCACTAAAGGTGCAATGGGTTAAAAAGATAAGTGACGTGAGTAACGGACAGTGGACCGAATAAGCATAGCAGTGGGATAATATAAACTTAATGGATAAGATTACTTGAAAGTCCAGTTAAGAACGGGAACTCCAAACCCCATACAATGAAGAAGGTTTGCAAAACCTGGCCGACATAACGCAGCGACGGTAGAAACTCATACAACTGGTACACCAGAATAGGACTACGATGTAGTGCCTCTAAAGGAGGATCATTACTTAGTAACCACGACAAAATGGTGTGGAACGAGAGCGATGATTAAGACATAAGAAATAATATAGGGTTCCCACAGAAGAGGAACGCCCGGATAAGTGACAGTACGGTCAAAACAACAGGAAACTGCCGGATGGCTGTTATCCAAAATGGAAGAACAGAAGGATTCCCGAGGACTATCAAAGATGTAAAAGATCAGGTGGAAAGTGTACCACTTACCGACGCACACAGTACCGGTAACCCATCTTGCATGGCGCATTGCCATAGCAAGTGCTACCTGGTTAAATAGTACGGACCGTTCCATCCTGGCGAGGTAATAGAACGCTACAGTTGTAGTACACACAAAACCGGATTGTAAATCTATAAGACGGGAGAATGACGACCTTGGAAGGGCCTGACGGCCAACCATGATGAGATGAGCGGATACACCAGTCAGTAGGGAGCTGAACTTGGACAGAATACTAAACGATATGAATATTAGCAACGGTACAGCCTACTACAACAACAACCGACAATGCGGTAAGAACATCAATCCCAAACCCCGAGAGGAAAACATAAGAGATCGCTCAGTAATGCGAGCAAAACACTATGCAAGTGATAACGTACAAGGAATGCATTACGGAATACAATGGAGACCGTCGACATAAAAACATTCAACAAGAATGGGATAAGACTCCCAGATTGATCACTAAGAATACCAGTAATAAGCATTCTTCAATGAAGATGTTGGAAAACCCAGAAAACAAGGGTAAAAGAAATGAACATAAGTTATAACCTACTAAGGATTAAAGACGTACAACCCTGGAAAAGGAAAGCTCAGAGGACTACCCCCACAGAGCGGGCATAGTCGAGCCGAACAAACTGATGAATGACAGTTAATACTGTTTGTCTAACTTATTAACACCCAAGTATGATTGATCATCAACGGGTGGCGTAGTCAACGGAAGTTGAACGAGGCGCTGAGATGGAAGTATAAGATGACAGAATGATATCCAACTTGGACACCGTAAGGCAAACACCTAATACGAACCTAACCTTGATTGCTAAAAGACATAAATCTTGTAAAATGACAGTATTGTCAAAGACACTATGTAACCTTAGATCACCTGAATAAACTCTTCCATAGCAGGAAGCAGGATGCAACAACTTACCTTGAAACCCGATACTACATTCAATATGTAACCTAACGGTGGATAATGTTCAAAGAAACAAAAACCTATAAGGATGACCTACAGATGAATAAGAGTACAAGTAATGGACTGAGGCATTAAGCACTAAGAGCCTACGAGCCAAGGATGTTAACCACATCAGAGCCCGAGGCGCAGTAAGTTGTAAGAGAGCTTATTTAAGCCACGAAGGAACTACAATTCGTAGATATGAACGATTACCAAGCCTATAACTTAGATTGTGGAAATTATTGCCAGGAAAAGGCACCAATGAGAATAATGAGATAGTACATTGGCAGGGGCGGAGAACGAACCATGCCTTTTAGGGTGGGGATACCTCTCCTTGTTGTGAGGCAAAGAGTGGGAATAAACCCCTCAAAAAGGGCTTTCACTTATTAGAGAAATAATACGCTTGTTAGAGAATGGAAACTGTAAACCTTGAAATTACCTTAGAACATACCAGATACACTTGAGTAATAAGGAAGGCTGCAGAGACAGACCTCATATCCAACACCCATGATTTAGGAATCAGTAATCATCAGAGATAAACATGGTGAGTGCACAGAATGACACGTCAAGTGACCAACGCTCAGAAGAGCTTGTGAGTAAACGGATGACTTCTTCAGTAACCGGTAAAATTACTTGGTAGATAACATCATAAAGGATGAAAGAATGTGAGATAAAAATGCCTATTTATGAACCTGAGATTGAAGCAGAACACCTTCGTATTAAGAGATAACCATTTTACAGCACGGTATGACAACCGCAAACACCGAAATTAGAGAACTCCTAGTGTGTTTACACCAAGAAGGGATTGAATGTAAGATAAGATGTTAGAGTAAATGTGTAAGTAGTTGCGCCATCAATGGGCAACATGGTAAAGGCCAGCTACCACGGTAGTCGTGGTCGTGAGTACAATATTTATATAAGGGGATTAAGTCATGGTGCACGGTAAAGCGACCGTTATGTATAAGCCGTCAAATATTGACACTGAGGCAATTAAATTTATAAGCTAGGACCGATATAAGTAAGGAAATAAGATGGTATACGAATTGTGCATTGATGCCAGTAGTCTGGACCTGGTTAGATAAGATTTCACAGGAAGCACACTACCCATTCCTTAAGGAACTAGAAGTGCATTCCTAGTAGAACGAAAATGAGAAAGAAGATAAGAGGCTCTATGGAAAGAGACCTCAGTTACTAAGAGACCGAATCAGTACGGGATACAGAAAGAACTAGAGCATACCATACTTAAGAACACAGTAAATAAATTTCCCTTGATTAAGTTCAAGAAGAACAATAAATGTTATCATGGATTGATGAAGAGGAGATCGACAACAGAATACTTCATAATTAGCAATAGCTAAACGTGTGACGAACACTATGAGTTTACTAAACGAGACGTGGGACGACTGCACCTCACAGGGGCTTGCAGGCCTAACACGCTCATTTATAAGTTAGTTGGGTAAGTAGTAATGTACCAGTAAGGTACCCCATGCATGTAGACGAGTGGTGTAAGGAACACGGGAAGTAGTCGACTCCGTACCACAGACAACGACGCCAGACCAGACAAGAGTAGCTACTACCGCAAACAGTCGAAGAGAAGAATTCAGTTGAACCAACAACACAAAGGAATTAGAGAAAAAATAATTAAGGACTATGAAGTGCGAAGAGCACGGAATGTTAAGCACAGACATTGGACATGTCTTAAAGTGTTAAGGATAAGACTGTAAAGCGCAATAAGCACTAAACAATAGTTTCAGATTAAGGGTCATCCTCAGACCAAAGGTCAGTTGGAGAGAACAATTTACAAATTCGAGAAAACACTAAGAGTATGAACATAAGATCTTCAAGGAGAATGGATAGACGAGTTACAACTCATTAAGGCCGTGTATATAAAAAGATAACACGTGTCCACTGAGAGACCAATATTCCTAAACTGTAAGGAGGCAGAAGGATATACAATACTATGAATGATGAAAGGCAGTTAAGCCTAAGATTATCAGAGTCGCGCAGCTGAAGCTAGCAGACCACTACCTTTGAGATTAGACCAAACTAAGTTAAGAAAATGGTATAAGTACCGTTAAGAATCCTCGATACAGAGACTAAGCCATTAACATAGTTATGACCCTCTAATCCAATTATAAGTGAGATAGATGACATGGAAGCTAGAATGCTTGGTAAGAATTAGACATATTGAACTTATGTTCAAGGATGATATAATGTTGATTACGTGGGCGTAATCCATTATAAGGGGGGTAGAGCGAAAACCGCTTAGCGTATGTTACATAAACTACAGTGTGCGTAGCACAATAGAATATAAGAATATGTTTTACATAAACATTTTGAGATAAATCATGGCTATTGCACACAGAAGATGTGAATACCATACATATTAAGTACCTATCTTGTTAACTCCGGTGTGAGTACAAGTTAAGAGAATTAAGGAAGAGGATTAAGAAATAAGGAATATATGAGGTATGAGTCGATATGAGACTATGTGTGAGATAAGAATAAGGTAACACTATGGGATACTGTTCGATATGAATATAAGGAAGAAGATGGTAATGCTATGAGATATAAGATGGTGAGAATTGGTATGAGACGGTTATAGAACTTAGTAGGAATTTAAGTCTTGAGGTAATTACTAAGAGATGAATCGGGAATGTTTGATGGACCGAGTCCACACTTTGGAGATGTATTGATTATGATTAGAAGAACTAAAAAGATAGAAAATTGGACATGAGTGAATTATTTGGATGTTTGAAAATGACGTGGGAGGTGGAACTTGATTTTCTAGGGATCAAGGGAAACCGAACACAAATTGGGGTGGAAGGATAGTTCTACACTGATGCTGATCACATCAGGGTTGGATGATTCCTAAAACTCCCTACCAATGGTCACAATTAAATCACGCTAAGGATATGTAGACACCAAAAATTCTCACCCTATAAAGCAAAATATGAAAAAAAAGAGGGTCGTCGCCTTTCTTTTCCATACCGTATTGGCGTGCATGCCAAAGTGAAGCCACTATTCTACAAAATGATTTTTGAACCAATTTTTCTAGCATTTCAGAAAACCCGATCCTTCAAGAATGAATTTCATGACAACAATCCGGTTTCAAACCCATCCCTTTTGTTTATTTACTTTTTCTTACTATCTCACTTATTTTAGTCTATTTTGATCTACTTATTTGTTAGTCCAATCATTCCTCTACTGTTTTATTTTATTCGTTGATTGTTATTCATATCTTTTATCGTTATTTACATGTGTCTTATTCATTAGTATTTGCTTTTATTTTATCATCATTATTTTTGTTATTTCTATCATTTTATGTACCTTTTATTATTAGTGTATATTTCGCCACTTGTACGAATTTGATTCGTTTTCCGTTTTTATCACATTCACCAACATTTTATCTCCGTTACACTAGTGCTTTTTATTATTTCGTGTACATATTATTATGTTACTCCATTCGTTTATACCTCATCATGATTTATACTTTATTTTAGCTATTTTCATAATTTCATGCCATTAGATTAACTCACTCATTTTATTTTGAAATTGTAGTATTTTTAGAAGAGTTATCTAGTCGAAATTAAGGCTCTTGTATTTTTTCTCTCATGTGCATATTTGAATTCTGACTTAGCATAACTGGTTAGGGTACTTGCTATACAATCTTTGGTCTGAGGTTCAATTCCTAGTATGAACGGAATGCATTTTCTTCATTTTGCCTTAGCTCGTAACATAGCCCTTTTTTTATTTCTTCGTTTGTACTTACAAGATGTTGTTAGCTCAATCGGTTAAGGCATGTAACAAGGATGCTAGTGGTACCGAGTTCGAATCTGGGTGAGGGCAATTTTTGTTTTCTATTTCGTTTTCCCACATGGGGTGGACCAAGCCCAGCCCCTCTCAACTGGGTCCGTTTTTTTTTTTTATGACCAAACACCCCTAAATAAAGCCCATGATCAGTTTAATAAGTCCACTATAGAATCAGCTAACGATTCCTACCAAAAACCCTAGTTTTTAGATATAAAGAGAACAGTAATCGATGATCTTCGGATTCCCGGGGGATTCATCTAGCTTCTTCAATTCATAAACCCAGAATTTTTTTCGATCGGTCTGCTTCCACCATCTCCTCTATTCTCTTCTTCAAATCGCCGCCAATTTCTTTCTTCCTCAGTGGGAACTAGAACAACCGATACCTTCATCTTCCTGATTCTTCTGCGATTTTTCTCCTTCAATTTGTCTCTCTTCATCATCCTCTATCAATCGCTCGCTACCACTAACTTCTCTCCATCACGATCTTCCTTCCTCCCTGAGTCTCAAGAGCACCAGCCAATTTCATACTCCTCACGTCAATTCACAATCCAAACTGGCGAACAACATATGCTCTACGCCTCCGTCGTTCTCCTTCTCCACGAACATTCCTACTCCTCCTTCTCCCTTTGATTTCCTTTGTCAAAACGAACACAGTGAATACGTTGCACTTTTGTTCCTCCTCAATCAATCCCTTACTCTCCCATTTACTCTTCGCTGGAGAATCACAAAGACCAGAGGATCCATTTTCCTCATCCGACTTCCCACCACTCACCTCCCACTCCCAGAAAAATCCCCAAGTGCAAACGAACCCCTAAAAACGGGCTCAATCACTCCACACTCCCTAAACGTACGAACGAAGACAAGAAGAATAGTGGAGCAGGCTCGAATCGAGGCTGGCTCGCGAAGTCGCATGTTGGATTCACGGAAATCTTTCTGGATGCGCCAATCGGATACGGTTGTAGACTTCTTCCGTTCACTATTATTTTCGTTTCTCTGCCTCCGCAGTTGAATATCTCTATCACATCCCTATTTGCAAACTGTTTTGGTTCGCTTTGATATGAGCTGATTCGAACAGAGACTAGTTCATCTCTGTGTGTTTTGGGTTTGATTAATCGAGTTTTTTTTTATGTGATAATGGCCTAGTCTGTTTCTGTAAATTTCATTGTCGAGTTTAACGCTCTAGTATTTGGAGATGTGCTATTAGGCCGAGAGTGGCTGTTGTTTTACTTGTGTTTCATGTGTTTCCTTCGGAAACGTCTCTGACCACTGTATTCGTGTTCTGGCTGAGATACCCACTCGGAATTTGGATAGAGTCGTTGTTACTTTGCTCAGAGCAGTTATGTTATGGGTCGCGAGAATGGAATGAGCTCGCGTATCTCTATCTGTCCACTGCCCCTGTGTTTTTGGGAACTTCATTTTGTTTAGTTGGAAAGTCCTTTACTCTTACACTTGTTTGATTGACATACATGTTGGGACTTTGGTTTGTTAATCAGACGTCGGTTTGGAATTTGAATCTGGCTCGAGTATTTGCTATTACCGATGGTTATCCTACTCAATTTGCTCACTATCTTTCTGTGTGACTTGCCGAGGTATTTCATGTCAATTGGAGATAACTGAGGCGTATATCTATGGGTTCATCTACCGAGGGTTCAACTTGGACTTTGTAGATTGGCAATGTGTGTGGACTTCGGGCCTTTTAGACCGGTCAAGCTGGTGGACTTACGCCCGGTCTGTTTCAATTTGCAGCCCTGCTTTGATTATGTAAACCCTAGATGGCCCTTAGGTCACCCATTTTTTTTAATCAAAGCCTTTGAGGGTACCCCACAACTAGCTCATTCTATTTGCTTGGGGGGAAATACTACCCTCCAAACTCTTGAAGCCTATCCCAAACACCCTCTAATTTCATTAAAAAAACTTTACCAAAAAAAAAGAGAATAAATTCAAATCCAAATCCAAATACAAATTCAATCCAAAATTCAATTCATAAGGCCTAAGTGTGGCCCAATTTTCAATCTTCAAATTCAACCCATAAGGACTAAATCAGGCCCAGTTTCCAAATAAGTCAAAGTTTGAATCAGGCCCAAAACTAAATCGAGGCCAAAACCAAACTCAGGCCAAACCAAACTCAGGCCCAAAACCAAATCGAGGCCCAAATGAAACCCAAGCACCCAAAACCTAATCGAGGCCCAAACGAAACCCAAGCACCCAAAACCATATCGAGGCCCAAATGAAACCCAAGCACCCAAAACCAAATTGAGTCCCAAACCAAACCCAAGCACCCAAAACCAAATTGAGTCCCAAACCAAACCCAAGCCCAAAACCCGAAGCCCAAGCTCAAGGCCCAAACCGAGGCCCAAGGCCCAAAACTTAAACCCACAAAACTCGACCCAATTCAAATCGGCCCATTTCAACTTGGCCCAATTCAACTCGGCCCATTTCAATCCGACCCATTTCAATCCGGCCCAATACCGACCTAAGGCCCAAATCAATTCAAACTGAAATACCCCAAACCTTAATATGTTAATTAAATATGTGATTATTATTTTCTAAGGCTAATTAAGTCCTTAAGATCATGGTGAAGAAATAAAAACAAAGAGAAAAATTAAAATGCGTAAAAGTCACAAACGTGAAACGCGTTTTAATATTTTAGGAGGATATAACCTTCACTAGGGTTATAAATATTTTTATACCCTAACTACATACTAAGAATATGTGGGAAAAATTCCGGAAGAAGAAAAACGGATCCAAATAATGCGTTAAAGCGCGAACGGAGTCTAAAGCGCGTTTTTCGAGAAAACCGAAAACGGACTTTAAACAGTCAAACGACCCCCGTTAAAAAATTATAGTTTATCATATAACTATAAATAAGAATTAATGGGAGTATTAATAACCATTAAAATTAAATAAACGCGAAAATTCCGGAAAACGGGCCCGGTTAGTAGTGAATAGTGCTAACCGGGTAAACTAACGAGCGTTTCGGTAAAAGACGAAAAAACGCCACAGCTGGTACTAATATAGTGGGCCGGTTTTTTAATTAGTAAATAGCCCCACTAACACACACACACAAGATTAGAAAAGAAGAAAGAAAGAAAAGAAAAGAAGAAAGAAAGAAAGAAAAATAAAAAGGTTGCCCCATCTCTCTTCCTCCCTCACTTTCTCTTTTCCTCTTTCTTTCCTCCCTTTCTTTCTTTCTCACGATTCCCTTCTTACTCCCCTTCTGGTTTCCAGCGATTTTGAAAGCCCTTCTATGGCTTCTCCTCCTTCTCAAGCTTGCCCAAGGTGCTACACCACTCCAAATGGAAAAAATTACATATCTCATCTCCTCATCATTCTCTTCTTCCTCTCTTTTTAAAATCCGAAAATGATGAAGTCATCTCCATGGGTTTCCCCATTGAAGAGAGAAAATAGCACCAATGTGTAGCTTGGAGCCTCCTCTTTCAAACAAGGTAAAAATTTCATTGAAAAACTCGGTTTTTGTTCTTCTCCTTTGGTAGCCGATTTTTTCTCTCTCTCTCTTACCTTGTTTTCTTCTTGTTTTGAGCTCCAAATTGACCCTTCAATGGTGGAGTAGTTTCCCTCTTGATTCAAGGGTGAGAATCCCTCTTAAAAGCTTCAAGGAGGGTAAACCCTAACTTTTGTGTTCTAGCCTTTGATTGAATTAAGATACTCCAAGGGTTTAGATAATAATTTAGTGTGTTTTGGTTTTGGATGTTGGGATGGAGTTTGGAAACTCCATACCTCTTAACCGATTTTTGGAGGAGATGAGGAGCAAGAGGGAATTAAAGAGACTTGTGAATAGGTAAGGAGTTCACCTTAAAACCTGTTCTAAATTGTTTAAGTGTTTGGGATGGGAAAAAATTAATGAACCTCCTAAAATATGGATTGAAATATATGTTGAAATGTGTTTAGTTGGTTTGAGGGATTGTGGATTAATGTTTGAAATGAGGGCCTTAAGAGCCAAATGTTTTGAGGTTTAAGTTATGTTGTGTTCATGAAGAGTTGTGGTGTATGTTGATGTTGATGAGATTGAGGAATTGCAATGTGTGTTAGGGACCTTCAAAGGTGTGGCTAGACTAGGAATGAAATTGGTGAGATTTGATGATTTGGAAGTATGTAGATTTATGGGGAGGTCATGGCAAAATTTGGTAGAAATGTAGAAGCTTGGATGGTGATGTGAGTGGAAGGGTTAAGTGTTTAACTAGTGTTGTGGGAATTGATTTGAGTTAGTAGACCACTTGGGGAATGCTTGTTTAAGTACAGAAGGTTTGTGCAAAAATCTGGAGCAAAGGATGTTGTTTAGTCTTAGGAGTTTTGGAAAACAAAGAGGATTTAAGGCTTAAGAGTGAGGCATGATCTAGGGTAAGAGAAGTGCAATTGTCTTAGAGGATTTGGAATGGCCAAATGGAGTAGAACAAATGCAATGCCAAGAGGTGAAATCGTAGCACAAGTGTGCATTAAGTGTAACAGAGAATGGAAAATTAAGAAGGGAGCAAGAAATTTGAGTAAGGAATGGACCTATGTTTTGAAGAGCTTTAGAGCATGGTTAGGTGTTTAAAACATGTAGGAAACATGTGGAAACATTAGGAGAAGGTTAGGCTTTGTTTGGAGGTTGAAAAGTGGCAAGAAAAATAATGTTCTGGACTAATACTGGAGTGTTCCGGGTTGCAAACCAGAACCTAAACAGGAACCACCCCAAAAATAGACCCGAGAGTCAAGTCTGTATGTGGTCCGGGTTGCAAACGGATACAAACCGGACAAGGTGAAAAATTGGGCAGAAAGGTGAACGACGGTGTGGTTCCGGGTTGTAAACTCGGACACAAACCGGACCACCCTAGAAATGCACCAGAGGGTGTTATTAAGTGTGTTTAAGATGGGGAAATGAATGATAATGGGTTTAGATGTTGATTAGGCCTGTTTTGGGTGAGTTTAAAGGCCTTAGATGGGTGTAAAACAGTGTTAGGTTGGTGTGAGAAAATTGTGAGTTTAGTACACAAAGTTTAAAAGCCGAAACAACAGGATAACGGGTTAAAGTACGGAGTAGTATAGGTTACATTACCGTAATGCTTCGTGTAATAGAAAACATTGAATGTTATCAGTTGACAAGTGTGAACCAAGGAACGGGAGATCACCCGGTAAAGATAAACCCATGGTGTAAGGTATGGTTTTCTTGCAACCTGTGTCCTACCGGATTACACCGGCTTGTATGCCAATGTGTTTTTCTGTGTGTTTGCCACCTTGCAAGATAAAGCATGAAATGAGTTTATAGTAATTCATTATTGTGGCGAAATTAATTCCGATACCGCTTAACCTTATTATGTGTTAAATAATAGTTAACCGACCCTAGGTTCACATAAGAGATCGGTATTCGGAATAAACGTCCCAACCCACGGGAACGTTCTAACTACGGCTATCCGTGCGTTAGTGTATGTTGTGATTAAAGTGTGATGTATGTGGCTTGTTTAATATGTTGTTGTTATTGGATACAGTTATCCATGTTTGTCAAAAGGGATATTACCCTTATGTGTCTAACCGAGTTAGTAACACTATGTGAAGTGTGTATGTGATAAGTTCCATAAGGGAACCTCTAACTAATAAGTATATGTTATGTATGGAGAGGAATCCGGTTGTTCCGGTCGCGCGTGTTGTTTGGGAGTTAATATATATATGTGAATTAACTCCCATCCTGTTATGTTAAGGGTTGTTTTCCTTCATTGGATTTCGACCTCCCATTAGCTTAGCCAAAGCTTACCTACCCGACCTCCACATCGGGCTAGGAGGGAAATTATGTATAATGTTGGTAGGGTACTGAAGCCTAAGTTCGCTTCGACTCCCTCTTGTTATGTTACGGTTGTTTTTCCTCCTTGAATTACAACCACCCATGAGCTTAACCAAGGCTTACCTAACTCATCATTATTGGAGCTAGGGGGAAATTATGTATGTTGTGATCGGTCCTATATGAGGCCGCCACTCAAGTAAAGAAAATGTATGTGTGTTGTGCTCGGGCCTATTATACCCCGGCACATCCTAAATAAAGTGCAAGTCCTCTAAGAAGAGAGAAACTAAGTCATGTACGTTATAAAGTGAAGTGTGTTGTTATGTTGGGTGTGCTAACCTTGTGATTACATCCCATTTATGGATGTGTGCTTATTAAGTATGATATGTGTATAGTTTGTGCATGTTGTCAATAAAATCAATCGCATGCTAAGACGACAATTAGTTGTGCGTGGCCCGGTAGCATGCGGGCTGCGGGATTACCATACCAGCAAAGGTGCTGACCCCCTTTGGGGGCCCCCATTACTTTTCAGGTACAATGAAGCTGGTAGCCGTTCGAGAGTAGGACGGGGTAGTTATTTGTATGTGGTAGTCATGAGATTTGTGCAAGTATTGTAGGTGTAGTAAGACCGAAATTGTATCGGCATTAGTTGAGAAGTACTCGGTACAGTTGTAATGTAAGTTAATATGGTATGTTGGATATGAAACGGTATTGATGTGTAGTTGCTCGGGAATTTAGTCCATCAGACCGGTACGATGTATGTATGTTAGCCTTGTTAGCCACGTGGGTGGCTAATGGCGTGTAACACCAAAGAATTAAGTGATGTTTTGGGTTATGAATTCCGCTGCGATGTGTTAATAAGTGTGTTGTTAGAAGTTGGGGTGTTACAAAAAGTGGTATCAGAGCGAAGTATCGCTCTGATGACTGAAATACCGAGCTTAGGAAGTACCGAGTTAAGAGTTTAGTACTTTGGGTTAAGGGTTGAGTGATAGCGTGAGAAGTACGCTAGTTAGGGAACACCAGTGTGTACTGGATACCTACAGTATCCATCCCGCCCTCCACAAACCCTATTTTATAACTCGGAAAGATCGCCAGAGAGATGAAAGTCCTCTCTTACTCGGGAATACCCGATCTGGCTGTTATCAAGCGTCCTTATAAGTACGGAGAACCTGTCACTCGGTAGATTCCGAAAGGCGTGAATCCCGAAGACGGTTCCATTTGAACAATAGTAACCGCTCTTGTTAGCGAAAAGTGAAGAATCTCATGCATAAGAGAATGGAATTTCCAGCACCCTGGGTCAACATGAGAAGCAGTCGAGGACAACCAGCTTGCAAGCACTAACCGTGCAACAGTGGAGAAGCGAAGTAGTAGAACCCGAGACGAGTGTCTACGGGACTACAAGTGTTAACTAATACACCAACGGTATACAACCGATTAAAGAACTACAAGTAGTACGAGGAGGATACAATACTAAGTAAAAAGGGGTCTCCCAGAATGGGAAACACCCTAGTTAATGGTTATCATGTGAAGACAGTGAGAAGTACCCAGAGAATTTATTGTTAGGACTGTAAGATCAAGTAAGGGCCAGCAAGGCCAATGATGTTAAAGCGGGTGAAAGCACTACCGCAACCAATGTGAATTGAACCGATAACCAGTTAGCATGGCGCACTTGCCATGGCAAGTGCCGCTACAACAAGGCTGTACAGAAAATTTTAAACAACTACCGGTACTTAGCAAAGTACCATGAAGTTAAGTGCGATTATCATAACCGTGGAAGGGCTTAATAGCCTGACCTCTGTACTTGGAAGTACACCAGTCAGCAGAAGCTAGACTCGGTTAAGGCAAGGAAACGTTGCAAAACCACGAAAATTTTTCTTTCAACTTAAATTCATTTTCCAAACCGTTTCCAAAACCAAATTTTCTTTCAAACCCATTTTATTTCAATTCTTCCTTTTTAAACCAAACCAGAAGACCTACACGGGCCTCAGTGCCACATGGTAGGTAAGTTTTATCCTGTTACTTTTAAAAGAACCGGATGGAAACCGGTAAACCCAAGGGTAACAACCCGAGGGAATGGATGGAGTTCATAATAATGCAACAGTGGATAAACTTTCCCTTGATTAAGTTCGGGAAGCAAGGAATGCATATTATCACAGGATAATATAAGAGGAGTTGACAACAGAATACTTCACCTAGGCGTGTGACGGACATTACGAGTATACCAACTGTAACATGGGACGACCGCACTCCGATAGGAGCTTGTGGGCCTGACAACCTTCTTATGGGGTAGTCGGGTAAGTAGCAATGTATCAGTAGGATACCCCATGTATGTATACGAGTGGAGTCTGGAACACGGGAAGTAGTCGACTCCATACTACGGTCCGAAGTAAGAGCCAAGCAAGAGCAATGGAGTACCATCGAATGGTTGAAGCAATGGAACCCAGTTAAAATTAAGAAGACTAAAGGAATCAGTGAGTTTATATTAAGGAAATGTTTAAAGGACAACAAGTGCGAAGTGCACTGGTTAGTAAGTAAAGACATAGAATATGTCATAAGGAACCTAAAGGACGAAACATATAGCGGGAGTAAGTACCCAGCCTAAATATGGTGAGGCAGATGCCTACTATGGATACGTTGATGTGCAATGAACGGGATGACTCCCGAGATGATCACCAGAGATATCAATCTCACTAAAGAGGATATTTAACCCAGCAAAGAACGCAGGGCGGAAGTAATAAATTTAACGTACCAATAAGTGCAAGCCAGATGTAATGGCATAACCCAGCGACACCCAGGAGTTATCCTTAAAAGGGTATTTGGGTCAACAATGGTTGAACGAATAACGTGGCAGAAATGCAAGGGTTAAAACTAACACCCAGTTTAAGCACAAGTCGTCAGAAGGAAGTCTGACATCCTTGAAGGGGCATACCATGAAAGGAGCAACGACATTGTCATGGAGCCCAATACAACCTATAAACCGTGTAATATGTACGGAGAAGTAAATGTGTGCGAACAGCCTACTATGAGCAGAGCTCGAGGCAATAAGGCTTACAAGCCATAAATGGAATATGTTAAGTAGAATGTTATTATGTTATACAAGTAAGTAAAGCGGATAACGAACCACTGCTTAAAGAGTGGGGATACCTCTTGATATGTGAGACCGCAACAGCGGTAGTTATGTGAACTAAGTTCAGGGAATGTGTTTAGAGTTGACCATGTTGCTATTACCCAAGAATGATGTAAGTAGGAATAAATCGAAAGGAAGTATTTGTACCAGTTGTGGAGACCAGGTGAGTAAAAAGTCAAATAGCAACCATCATAGGTGTGGGATGCTAAATGTGAAATGAACAACGCTCAAGGAGCATAAAGATTCGAAGAATAGAGTATTCAGAAACCAGCCAAATGAGTGGCAAAACACAGTGTAATGGCGGAAACTGAAATAATAGTGGATGCAGTATAAGTTAATGTTATACAATAAGTGACCGCATGGTGCGCAGTAAGCGACCGTTGTATAAGTATTGTTAGATAATAATGTGGCAAATAAGACCAGTTATGAGTGAAACTCAATGGACATACAAGTAAGTGATGATAAACAGACTGGGCAATAAGCCAGTAGTTGATACTATGTGATAAGGAAAACAGTGTGAATTCCTATTGCTATCGCATAAGAGATTTACTGTCAAGAGTTTACGCCTCTGCATTCTGTAGGACTGAGTGTTTTGGTATTGCGCTTGCGCGGTAATGATCGAGTGAGATAGCTAGGAAGTTTTGACAAATGTTAAAGGGGATAGAAGAACAAGACTTATGGTGTGATAAAACCGATGCATAAGACAAGCACGGTCGTACCAATCAGAAGGTACTTGATTGGCGTAAGTGACTACAGTAGCACGATTATTAAACATCGGTATGGAATATACCTCAAGTGTTGGGAATAACCAATAGGGTACTACACAATAGTTAGTAGCTGAAGGAATTAAGTAAATCAGTGTGGAATTCAGTAAACTATCATGAAAGCGAATAAAAAGTTTGTAACTCACCGAGTTCGCCCACGGTAAGAAATACCACGCGTTGGTTGAGAAACCGTTATTACCAAGATAAAGGTGATAATCGGAGATATACAATACAGTAAGAATAATGTATGGGGGGCAAATTAAACCCTAGAGTTATTAAGAGTTACGCAGCAGAAACTGGTGAACCAGTGATGCAAATGTTGAATGCCAATAGTGAACATGAGTGAATGGCAAATTAACGATGCTTAAAAGCCTCACAGGCCAGAATCGAAACAAGTTAAAAGTTAAAGTAAACTCTAATGAGAATTCTTGATTAAGGACTAAACCGCCAATATGGCTAAGATCCTCAAACCAGAGCACAATGTATAATAAACCGCGTGGAGTTAGAACACTTCACGATGGTAGGACGTTATAAACCAGTGATTAAGTGATCGATTACGTGGGCGTAATCCCTTTTAAGGGGGGTAGAGCGCAAAACCGTTTAGTATGTTTTACCGTACAAGTGTACGGGAACTATGGTGTGCATAGCACAAAATAATTTGTTTTGATGATTGGAGCGTGTGTTACATAAACATACGCATTCATTCATGGTTTAATTATGGTAATTACGCACAGAAGATGCGAATACCATTGTGATAAGTGTGTTATTTCATTAAGAGATGTGTGAAAGTATATGTATAAGGGAGTAGAAAACTCCCGGGGAACTAAACCCCGACTATGTATGTTCATATGATACCAAAAGTAATATTGTGTATTATACTTTGATAAAAATATATGTATGGATATATGTATATATACAGTATTGTGATTTATGAAGAGGTATGACACCAATGTAGAACCTAGTGAGAATTAAATTTCCTAGGTAACTTGATTTAAAATAAATCTGGAAGACGATTGATGGACATAGTTCCACCCTTGGAGATGTAATGATTATGACTAGGTGGACTAAAAGATAGAAAATGGTATATGTTTGAATTAGTTGCTGTTTGAAAATGAAGTGGGAGGTGAAACTTGATTATCATGAGATCAAGGGAAGCCGAACACAAATTGGGGTGGAAAGATAGTTCAACTCTGATGCTGATCACATTAGGACTGGATGATTCTTGAAACTCCCTATAAGTGGTCATAAATAATCACATCAGGAATAAGATGCAATTAGCAATAATTGGACTTGGAGTTGCATTGAGTTTTCAAAAGAATTTTAAATTGGGTTTCAAATTTTCAATTGCTATTTTCAATACTTCAATAAATATTTTAAAGATTCTTAAGTGGTATTTTCAAAGGAAGGACTACCTTTATGTGACCTCGTAGAGGATTTTCAACTTGTAACCTTCCAATAAAGGATTTCATTATACTTAACCTCATAGAGGGTATTTTCCTACTACTTGCTCACGAGCTGAGGACGTATGAGCCTTTGTCTTAGGACCGGTGACATGAGAAGTATATTTTAAAGATGTATGCAATTGTTTTGATCTCCCAAAGGAACGGGGACCAGAGTGTCCATCGCGACCGGTTCTGCGGGATCACAGTGTATATGTACTCGACATGGGTCTCGAACTCATGAAGAGATGGAAAAGGAATTTCTGGTTGATATACATGCTAAGACATGTTGTGTGGTATGTGTAATAATTATTATTTTGGACCTCGAGTCCTAATGTGATTGAATTCCGAAAGTGTCGTGTCATCAAGACCTATGTGTCTAAAGGATGTATGTTATCAAGACCTAAGAGTCTAAATGTTGTTATATACCCAGACCTAAGAGTCTAAGGGTTGTTATGTATGTACAAATGTTGTTAAGGTACCCGGACCATTAAGTCCGAGGATACTATGTAAGTATGTTATGTCATGTTATGTATGTATGGATGTGTTACCCGGGCCGTTAAGTCCGAGGTTGTGATGTATAATATGTTTGTTATGGAAGTGTTACGTTGCAAGTAATCCCCGCATTTCTAACCAATGATGTGTGGGAAGTGTGAACTTCGAGGACGAAGTTCTTTTAAGGGGGGTAGATTGAAATACCCCAAACCTTAATATGTTAATTAAATATGTGATTATTATTTTCTAAGGCTAATTAAGTCCTTAAGATCATTGGTGAAGAAATAAAAACCAAAGAGAAAAATTAAATGCGTAAAAGTCACAAAACGTGAAAACGCGTTTTAATTATTTTAGGAGGTATATAACCTTCACTAGGGTTATAAATATATTTTTATACCCTAACTACATACTAAGAATATGTGGGAAAAATTCCGGAAGAAAATGGATCCAAATAATGCGTTAAAGCGCTAACGGAGTCTAAAGCGCGTTTTTCGAGAAAACCCGAAAACGTGACTTTAAACAGTCAAACGACCCCGTAAAAATTATAGTTTATCATATAACTATAAATAAGAATTAATGGGAGTATAATAACCATTAAAATTAAATAAACGCGAAAATTCCGGAAAACGGGCCCGGTTAGTGAATAGTGCTAAACCGGGTAAACTAACGAGCGTTTTCGGTAAAAGACGAAAAACGCCCCAGCTGGTACTAATATAGTGGGCCGGTTTTAATTAGTAAATAGCCCCACTCACACACACAAGATTAGAAAAGAAGAAAGAAAAGAAAAGAAAGAATGAAAGAAAAATAAAAAGGTGCCCCACTCTCTCTCTCCTCCCTCACTTTCTCTTTTCCTCTTCTCTTTCCTCCCTTTCTTTCTTCTCCACGATTCCCTTCTTCTCCCCTCTGGTTCCAGCGATTTTGAAGCCCTTCTATGGCTTCTCCTCCTTCTCAAGCTTGCCCAAGGTGCTACACCACTCCAAATGAGAAAATAATTACATATTCTTCATCTCCTCATCATTCTCTATCTTCCTCTCTTTTTAAAATCCGAAAATGATGAAGTTCATCTCCATGGGTTTTCCCCATTTGAAGAGAAAATAGCACCAATGTGTAGCTTGGAGCCTCCTCTTTCAAACAAGGTAAAAATTTCATTGAAAAACTCGTTTTTGTTCTTCCTCCTTTGGTAGCCGATTTTTCTCTCTCTCTCTTACCTTGTTTTTCTTCTTGTTCTTGAGCTCCAAATTGACCCTTCAATGGTGGAGTAGTTTCCCTCTTGATTCAAGGGTGAGAATCCCTCTTAAAAGCTTCAAGGAGGTAAACCCTAACTTTTGTGTTCTAGCCTTTGATTGAATTAAGATACTCCAAGGGTTTAGATAATTAATTTAGTGTGTTTTGTGTTCTTGGATGTTGGGATGGAGTTTGGAAACTCCATACCCTCTTAACCGATTTTTGGAGGAGATGAGGAGCAAGAGGAGAATTAAAGAGACTTGTGAAATTAAGGTAAGGAGTTCACCTTAAACCTTGTTCTAAATTGTTTAAGTGTTTGGGATGGGTAAACAAATTAATGAACCTAAAATTATGGATTGAAATATATGTTGAAATGTGTTTAGTTGGTTTTGGAGGGATTTGTGGATTAATGTTGAAATGAGGGCCTTAAGAGCCAAATGTTTTGAGGTTAAGTTTATGTTGTGGTTCATTGAGATTGTGGTGATTATGTTGATGTTGATGAGATTTGAGGAATTGCAATGTGCTGTTAGGACCCTTCAAGGGTGTGGCTAGACTAGGAATGAAATTGGTGAGATTTGATGATTTGGAAGTATGTAGATTTATGGGGAGGTCATGGCAAAATTTCGGTAGAAATGTAGAAGCTTGGATGGTGATGTGAGCTGGAAGGGTTTAAGTGTTTAACTAGGTGTTGTTGGGAATTGATTTGAGTTAGTAGACCACTTGGGGAATGCTTGTTTAAGTACAGAAGGTTTGTGCAAAAATCTGGAGCAAAGGATGTTGTTTAAGTGCCTTAGGAGTTTTGGAAACAAAGAGGATTTAAGGCTTTAAGAGTGAGGCATGAATCTAGGTAAGAGAAGTGCAATTGTCTTAGAGGATTTGGAATGGCCAAATGGAGTAGAACAAATGCAAATTGCCAAGAGGTGAAAATCTGTAGCACAAGTGTGCATAAGTGTAACAGAGAATGGAAAATTAAGAATGGGAGCAAGAAATTTGAGTAAGGAATGGACCTATGTTTTGAAGAGCTTTAGAGCATGGTTTAGTGTGTTTAAACATGTAGGAAACATGTGGAAACATTCGGAGAAGGTTAGGCTTTGTTTGGAGGTTGAAAAGTGGCAAGAAAAATAATGTTCTGGACTAATACTGGAGTGTTCCGGGTTTGCAACCAGAACCTAAACCCGGAACACCCCAAAAATAGACCCGAGAGTCAAGTCTGTATGTGGTCCGGGTTTGCAAACCCGGATACAAACCCGGACCAGGTGAAAAATTGGGCAGAAAGGTTTACGACGGTGTGTTCCGGGTTTGTAAACTCGGACACAAACCCGGACCACCCTAGAAATGCACCAGAGAGTGTTATTAAGTGTGTTTAAGATGGGGAAATGAATGATAATGGTTTTAGATGTTGATTAGGCCTTGTTTGGTGAGTTTTAAAGGCCTTAGATGGTGTAAACAAGTGTTAGGTTGGATGTGAGAAAATTGTGAGTTTAAGTACACAAAGTTAAAAGCCGAAACAACAGGATAACGGGTTAAGTACGGGAGTATAGTGTTACATACCGTAATGCTTCGATGTTAATGAAAACATTTGAATGTTATCAGTTGAACAAGTGTGAACCAAGGAACGGGAGATCACCCGGTAAAGATAAACCCATGGTGTAAGGTATGGTTTTCTTGCAACCTGTGTCCTACCGGATTACACCGGCTTGTATGCCAATGTTTTTCTGTGTGTTTGCCACCTTGCAAGATAAAGCATGAAATGAGTTTATAGTAATTCATTATTGTGGCGAAATTAATTCCGATACCGCTTAACCTTAATTATGTGTTAAATAATAGTTAACCGACCTTAGGTTCACATAAGAGATCGGTATTCGGAATAAACGTCCCAACCCACGGGAACGTTCTAACTACGGCTATCCGTGCGTTAGTGTATGTTGTGATTAAAGTGTGATGTATGTGGCTTGTTTAATATGTTGTTGTTATTGGATACAGTTATCCATGTTTGTCAAAAGGGATATTACACCCTTATGTGTCTAACCGAGTTAGTAACACTATGTGAAGTGTGTATGTGATAAGTTCCATAAGGGAACCTCTAACTAATAAGTATATGTTATGTATGGAGAGGAATCCGGTTGTTCCGGTCGCGCGTGTTGTTTGGGAGTTAATATATATATGTGAATTAACTCCCATCCTGTTATGTTAAGGGTTGTTTTCCTTCATTGGATTTCGACCTCCCATTAGCTTAGCCAAAGCTTACCTACCCGACCTCCACATCGGGCTAGGAGGGAAATTATGTATAATGTTGGTAGGGTACTGAAGCCTAAGTTCGCTTCGACTCCCTCTTGTTATGTTACGGTTGTTTTTCCTCCTTGAATTACAACCACCCATGAGCTTAACCAAGGCTTACCTAACTCATCATTATTGGAGCTAGGGGGAAATTATGTATGTTGTGATCGGTCCTATATGAGGCCGCCACTCAAGTAAAGAAAATGTATGTGTGTTGTGCTCGGGCCTATTATACCCCGGCACATCCTAAATAAAGTGCAAGTCCTCTAAGAAGAGAGAAACTAAGTCATGTACGTTATAAAGTGAAGTGTGTTGTTATGTTGGGTGTGCTAACCTTGTGATTACATCCCATTTATGGATGTGTGCTTATTAAGTATGATATATGTGTATAGTTTGTGCATGTTGTCAATAAAATCAATGCATGCTAAGACGACAATTAGTTGTGCGTGGCCCGGTAGCATGCGGGCTGCGGGATTACCATACCAGCAAAGGTGCTGACCCCCTTTGGGGGCCCCCATTACTTTTCAGGTTACAATGAAGCTGGTAGCCGTTCGAGAGTAGGACGGGGTAGTTATTTGTATGTGGTAGTCATGAGATTTGTGCAAGTATTGTAGGTGTAGTAAGACCGAAATTGTATCGGCATTAGTTGAGAAGTACTCGGTACAGTTGTAATGTAAGTTAATATGGTATGTTGGATATGAAACGGTATTGATGTGTAGTTGCTCGGGAATTTAGTCCATCAGACCGGTACGATGTATGTATGTTAGCCTTGTTAGCCACGTGGGTGGCTAATGGCGTGTAACACCAAAGAATTAAGTGATGTTTTGGGTTATGAATTCCGCTGCGATGTGTTAATAAGTGTGTTGTTAGAAGTTGGGGTGTTACACAAACCGAGTCCACAAAAGTCAAACCAAGCCCACACAAGTCTAAACCTTGACCAAAAACGTTGTCCTTGACCAGAAAACGTTGACCTTGACCAAAAACATTGACCTTGACCAAAAACTTTCACCCGAACATTGACCAACCCACTTTGACCGAACATTGACCAACCCCACTTTGACCAACCTGACCTTGTGACTTTGACTCGGTCCAACCTAGATGACTTGGTCCAACTTTGACCAATCCGAACGTTGACTTTGACCAATTTCAACTTTGACCTAATCCAACTTTAACCCGATTCGTTTTTCAACCCCAACCCGAATTCAAATCAACCCAATTCAAACCCAACTAATTTCAATTCAGTCCAATTCCATTCAACTCGAATTCAATTCACCCAATTCAAACCCAACTAATTTCAATTCAGTCCAATTCCATTCAACTCGAATTCAATTCACCCAATTCAAACCCAACTAATTTCAATTCAGTCCAATTCCATTCAACTCGAATTCAATTCATCCAATTCAAACTCAACTTGTAAATCCTGTTCAAATTTCAATCTCAAAAATCTCTCTCTCAGATTTCAACAATCATTTTATTCAAACTTCATTAAGTTTTCAAAAGAAACCATTTGTGGAATTTTAAAGTAAAAACTCTTCTCACATCATAGAAAACTCTTCTCAAACGCAGAAAGTTCTTCTCACATTACAGAAAGTTTTCTCCTAAAATCATTTCTCAAAATCAGTGTTCTTCATCGAGAATTCCGAACGACTTCACAAGTTTCCTAACTTAGTTTTCAAACCCAAAATAAATTGTTTTCGGGGAACATAGGATGTCTAACACCTTCAAAGAATGTTTTCTTCCTAGTTAGACATTACTTGTTTCTACTCCAAATAAAAATCCGAGGCGGGGCACTGGGGTCGTAACATCCTTGTCGCAGTCTGGATCTCTTTAGGCGGGGCATTAGGGTGATAAACCTCCCCTAATTGCAGCCTAGTTTTTTACAAGGCGGGGTGCTAGGGATGTAACTGCCTTCCTAGTTGCAGCCGGGATTTTAGAATCGTCTAACTTCCTTCCGCTCGATTTCAAGGTTTTCGGTTTTTAACGTTTTAAAACCCGGGAGTTAGAGACGTTATTAGGGTCTGACCGAGAACATCTGATTCATGATGTTTCTCTCTAAATCCTATTTTTCGACATAAATTCATTGCCCCATCTTTCGAGCCTCGGCACTTACCATTAATTAAGTGTCGTGTTCGAGGGGGTACATAGGGTAATCCCTCGGGATTATCCGCCTTTTTACAACAAAAATGACTTTTCGGTTTTAAACTTTAAGAGAGACGATTTTGACAATCATTCCTCCAAACAACTCAACCCATCATCATCTCATTTCAAATCCGAAATATCCCAAAACCTCAACTCTTTTCGAACCTCGAACCCAAAAACCCAGGATCTCTCCCAAATTCCAATTGCCTCACATACTCAAGTCATCATTCAAACTCCAATTCACCTTAAATTCAAATCATCTTGCGAATTCTAGCTTCTCTCAAGCTTCCAAAGTCTTATAGGCCCAAGCGCCTCACAGACTCGAACATTTCAATCTCTCCACCATTTTAAGATTCAAACGTCTCACAGGCCCGAGCGCCTCATAGACTTCGATATCTCTTTTCACCAAACGTCTCACAGACCCGAGCGTCTCACAGACTAGCATCCAAACCCGAAACTTTTCGAAATTCGAACCTTTTCTAAATCTCGAACACCTCAAGTATCTTCAAGCTCCACAAACATCAAAACTTCCAAAACCTAAAAAAACCTGAACTACGTAAGGTCTGATCTCAACAGGAAGTTGGGTACGTAGGCAACCCATACAGGGTGGACCCACATCGAACAAAATGCCTTTTTTCACTCAACCACCTCACCTCCAAACAACCCCGATCGTCTCACAGACCCAAGTGTCTCACAGACTTTGTTATCCCAATGATTCGAATGTCTTACAGACCCGAACTCTCAGACCGAGCGTCACAGATTCGAGCGTCTCACAGACTTCGACGTCTCAAGGTTTCAAGCGTCTCATAGACCCAAGCGTCTCACAGACTACCCCCTCAAACCTGAAACTTCAAACATCTCAAAAAAATCGTGAACTACGTAAGGTCTGATCTCAACAGGGTGTTGAGTACGTATGGCAGCCCATCTAGGGTGCGACCCCATTCCAAACAAAAAACCATTTCCTCCCTTGAGGTGGCTCTCATGTCTCTCAAAACATTCAAACCTCCTTAGGTTCCCACAAACTTCAAACCACCAGACTCCAAGTCTTGTCTATTCACTCGACCTCAGATCTTCCCAAATCTTCATTCTCTACTCATCTGAGTTCACCAACTCCTCCCCTTGGCGCAAGCTTGGCATAAAAGCTCACCTCATCCATTCTCTTTCTCTTCCTGTCCTAATCCTATCCTTGGCTTTAACTAAATCTCTATAAAAGGTTTTGAAAGAAGGCAATCCCGACAATTGGAGACCGAGGTTTCCTCGGGCACCAATCCAAAGTCGTGGTCGTTGCCACTTCTGAGGGGTGTAACCAGTGCGAACCCAACATAGAATCTCTGCAAATGACCAGAAGTTCTATCCATAGGGAACAACCTCAGAGTCAACTAACGGTTCTTAGAACCCTCATCTTCCCTTCCTAGTTCCTTAGGTCAAACTAGGTGGCGACTATAGTCAATTCCGCCTTATAGAGGCATAAGTCCGCGTGGAGCCCATTGAGAGCGGGTGTAGTGTTCACTATACTCCCCATATGCTTTATGGGAAAGACGGACGATAAAGTAGGTATTTGAGGGATGCAGAATAACGGGTTTTCCCCTCCACAGAATGGCATTTTAGGATCTAGGCTTTTCAGTCAAGAACCATATTTAGATAGACCCCCCTCATACCGAAAAATCACCCACCACAGGATATAGGCATTAGGATAAAATGAAATTGGAGTTGATTGTATTTTTAATTAGAGGAATTATTCCTTACATGACCTCGTAAAAAGGATTACCTTTTTAATGAGTCTCGCCCATGAAGTCGAGGACGCACGAGCCTTGTCTTCGGACCGGTGACATGGGGAGAGCAGAGTTGTTTTGTATTCTGGCCCATGGTGACGAGGACGAACAAGCCATTGTCTACGGACCGGTGACATGGGAGAATACGTTGGAAATTATGTGAATGTTTTAATCATCAAAAGGAACAAAGGGAATTTTGAGTGTTGTACATGCTTAAGCGTGTTGTGTGATATTTAAGTATAAGCATATGGTGGATCTAATGATTCAATGAGTTGAAGTATACATAAGTATGATCTATCTGATCTATGGAATGAGGTAAGACATGTATTCTAAAAGGTAAGATGCATGGGAACTTTGGGGACAAGTTCTTTTAAGGGGGGTAGATTGAAATACCCCAAACCTAAGTATGCTAAGTAAACATCAAATTATGATGTGGTAAGGCTAAAATATGCCTTAGCAAGATTGGTAGACAATTTAAACCAAGGAAAACACAAGAAAACGCCTTAAGGGCAATTTAGGCAAAAATGTGCTTTAAGCTTGGAGTGACTTTGATTAGCACCCAAATACCATTATAAGACTTTAGTAATATGCTAATGGACATTTTAAATCAATTACCGAGGAAAACCAAGCTTAAAAACAAGCTTAAACACAAAATGTGCTTTAAGACTCCTTAAAGCACCTTTTTGAGAAATTATCTTAGAAATGAGTTTTGAGTGGCTAAATGCCCATGATTACACCTTAATCTACATTTGTACTAATTGGTATCACATTAGGAAGCCTAAATCAATGGGAAACCAAAAATTTCACGAATATGTGCACTAATTAGTGAATAGTGCTCAAATAGTGCTAGTTTTGACTTAAGTAAACCTTAATTAGTTAAATGGCCAAAAAGGGCCTTATGTACATTAATTATTAAGGGGGGACGGTTTTAAGGGGATGAGTCACCATAGACTTCATCAAATAAGGAAATAAGAAGAGATAAAGTAAAGAAACTTACTATTTGCTTTTATAAAGCAAAATATCCTTTATCAGCCTACCTCTCTCCTCTCTTCTTCATTTCTCTTCTTCACCAACGAGTTCCTCTTCCTCTTCTCTATTCTAAACCGTTCCCAAACAGCACCATTGTTGCCTAACCTTGCTTTGCCCACCAAATCTTCATTTTAGCTCCAAATCAAAAACTAAACACATAATATTCTTAGTTAGCTCAAGCTCTAGATTCCTATCTTTTCAAAATTGGGAAAGCTTAACTTTGGAGCCATGGAAAAACTCCATTTATGGAGGAAAATCAAGTTTGAAGAGCCCATTTGGTTCTCCATTCATTCAAGGTGAGAAAAATGTAAGAAAAATCATCTTTCCCATCACTTCTTCACATGTCTGAAAATTACACTCATGGGGCTTCATTTTTATGCCTTGTTCTAGCTTGTTTTATTCACCAAGGACTAGTGGAGGTCCTATTTCATTCAATGCCCAAGTCTACCTTGAGACTTCAAAGGTAATAATTCACTTTTATACCTTAGAACACATTTTTAACCTAGGTTTTCATTCCTTAAGGATAGTTTATTGTTTAGCACTCATGTGAGTCATTGAATATTGATTAGAACATTGGCATAGGAAATTTAATGGGTGGCCGAGATTCATTCAAGAAGAAGGTCTAAGGAGAAGTTAAGATAAGCTTGGAAAAACAAGGTAAATTGCTTACCTAATGGTGGTTTAAGGTTTAAGGGGTGGTATTTAGATAAGTACTAATGTAGCTTAAAGCTTACATTATTTAATGGGTCATATAACCTAGGAAAAAGGAATTTAACCAAGCTTTTGAACTTGTGACTAAGGAGCCAAAGGAAATGAGTTATTAAGATAAGTTTAAGGTGGGTTTTAAGAGCATTATAACTACTATGAGATTGATGGGTGTATTTGCAGGTTGAAAGCTTTTATATGTGGGAAATTCAGTGTTTAAATTCATGTCCTTTAAGGTCCTAAGAGCCATGTCATTTAAGGGCCTAAGAGCCATGTCATTTAAGAGCCTTAGTGCTATGCAATTTAAGATTATTGCACTATATTGAGTTTATTATGAATGAGTTGATTTGTGTGAGAAAATATGATGAGAAAGGACTTGATGTGTGTGAGATGGTTGAATGAGGAAAACAATGCATTTGGGCATGATAATATACTAGAGAAACTATGGCGAAATTTGAGTAGGAAACTAAGTGTTTAAGGTGTTCTAAAGAGATTTTATGACTAAGGATGTTCTAGTGATCACTAAGGGTTATTTTGGTGAAAATGGATAAACCATGGAGTTCTTGAGTACTAGGAAGACCTAGGAATGTATAAGAGGGACTAGGGGTTATAATGGTGAGTTTTATGCACCAAAACCATGGTTAAGGAAGCTAGGAAACTTGTACGAAGTTTGAAGGAAAAAAATAAGGTATAATGACTTATAAGGATGTAAACATGTGCTAGATTATATATGGCTTTGAGAAGTTTGAGTAAAGCAAATGGGTGTGCAAAATGATGCTTGAGGAGTAGTTAAGATGGTGGTGAAGAAACATAATGATTAGTTGAGGTCTTAGGCAAAGTCACAAGAGGGAAGTGTAAGGAATCAAGTGTTAAGTGTAAGAATTTTGTAAGAAATTGAGTGTCAAGTTTGGTGATTTTTGAGGAAGGTTTAGTACATGTTTTAAGGTGTTTAAACATGTAGGAAACATGTGGAAAGATTGTGGAATGAGTGGGAAAAGATTGGGGTGAATTTGGAGTTCAAAATGAGGAGAAAAGCACTTTGGAAAATAGGTTCTGCTGTGGACCACCCCTAGGGACCGCCCCTGTGGGGAGGTCCAAGCAAATCGTGCAGGAAATTAGCTTCTGGTTGGGGGATTGAATGGTAATGGTTTTAGATGATGTTTAGGCTTCTAATGATGGGGGATTGAATGGTAATGGTTTTAGATGATGTTTAGGCCTTGTTTGGTGACATGTAAAGGCCTTAAGAGGTGTAAACAAGTGTTACAAATTCCTAGTAAGAATTGAGAAAGTAGCTAAGGAGTTTTTAGTGGATGTTTAAAGGTGAGTTTAAGTGCCTAAATGGTATTAGGACACATGGGGGAACTTGTGGTGAAGTTTGGGCTGAATTTAACACTTAGAAATAAGTTTTTGGAGCCGACCTACCTTAGGACCGACCTTGGAAAGGTCGGTCGGGCTCAAAATACACTAGTAGAAGAACGTTTTGGAATGGACCGACCTTGGGACCGGACTTGCAAGGTCGGTCAGGCCTAAACTTTCAACGGGGAAGAACTCTCGGGAATGGACCGACCTTGGGGACCGGACTTGCAAGGTCGGTCGGGGTAAAATTTTCAAACGGTGATATGTTCTGGGATGGACCGACCTTGGGTAAGGTCGGTCGACCCTAAAGAAAAAAAAAAAAGTAACCCTAAGGAAGTTTAGTGGTATTAATGGTACCCCATTAAGAGGGCATTGATGAGTAAGTTAATTAAGTTGAATTAAGTTAAGTTATTAACAACTTAAAACTGAATCAATGTTTTAGGACTTGAGAGTTTGGACTCCGGAGGAGAGTAAGCAACCAAACGACCAACGGTGAACGGTACAGTTCTTCTTGTGACCTGCTTGCTAACGAGGTGTCCCTCGGCTTGTGTGCTATTTGTTTATGTGTGCCGACTAAACAAGATAAAGCATGCAACTGGAACATTATGTTTATTGCATTGTTGTGTGATGTTTGGAAACTAACACAACTTACTGTGAGAACTTACTAAACAAAGTTTAGTAAGGAATTGAGTGAGACTAAGGAACACTCCCTAATATTAGTTTGTTAATAACCGAAAGAGGTTTAACCAACAAACATTGTCTTGAGACTTCTACTAACTGGAATTTAAGGGGGGAGTGAGGAACTCGGGACTGACTCCGGTCATGTATGCTAAGGAAAAAGGGGGTCGGTATCTATAGCAGATCCGACTTCCGCTTAAGGACTTGTCTTCGGACTTGTTGCCTAGAGTCGGTTGCCGGCTCAGCTACATTGGACATACAGTCCAAGGTAGGAGGCATTAAGATGGTGCGGTAGGATAACCTTAATCCTAAATTATAAGATAAGTTGTTTATTCAACCATTGGAGTTAATAGCTCATTGGCTAGGGTCGCTTTTGACCCGACAAAAATAAACATTGAGATAGATACAATCATTTCTATTTAAAGAGTGGTTTGAATTCTAAGATTAAGATAAGGTTTGAGATGAGTTGCAACCATTCCTTTTTAAAGGATGGTTTGTATTATAAGACTAAGATAAGCTACATCCATTCTTTTTAAAGGATGGTTGTTTCTAAGACTAAGATTGAGGTAAGATAATGATGGACTAAGATTAAGAGGAAACATAACTTAAGGAGTTAAATAATTAACTTTCTAATTAAGGGAACGCATTTAAGTCGTTCATTGTTTGAACTTTGATTGTTCATATTTGGATTGTTGTTTACTGCATTTTCTATTATGTTGTGCATCTAATCAACCTCCATGCTATTGACAATTAGTCGTCGTAGCCACGTTAGCTTGGGGGCCATGAGAGGATCATACCAGCATTCGTGCTGACCCCCTTTGGGGGCTGTTTTTACTACACAGGTGAACGTCAGGAGGCGGCCGTCGCGAGAGTAAGAAGTGGTACAAGCGTTACGGGTTAAGTGTGGCCTACGAGTTGTGCGTGTACACATTATGGCAATTTGAGTTAGTAAGATGTATAGGATGTGAGTGGATTGTAAGAAGGATATGTATTTGGTTAAGATTTGTATGTACTAATGTTCGGTATATTCTGTCAATCAGACCGTGGCAAGGTCATGGAGTGTATTGAATTCCGCTGTGACATTTATATATATGTTGTTAAGTTGCGAAACAACATTTGGATTGAGATGGGGTGTTACAAAAAGTGGTATAAGAGCGTAGTTACGCTCTAAAGACAAGAATTACCGAACTTAGGAGAATATAGAGGTTGAGTTTGAGTTATGGGTTAAGGGTTGAGTGATAGAGTGAGAGGTGCGTTAGTTAGGACTTCCCGGTATTTACCGGATATCCATAGTACCTAGACCCGCCCTCCACATCCCTAACCCTGAATATGTGGAACAAACGCCAGAGAGAAGAAAGCCTTCTCTTACTCAGGGAAACCCAATCTGGCAGTTAGTTAACAGTAAGCAATACGAGAAACATCTTGTTGCACAACAGTTACGGAGAACTTGGAGGTTTTTAATGGAGCGCAACAGAGAAACAGGTACCCATGGAATTGTATCAATAAGGGAACGGTAATTACCGGCAACATGGGTCGACATGCTACGCAGTCGAAATAACCCGCCATACCATGATAAGAAAAGCACTAAAGGTGCAATGGGTAAGAAAAGATAAGTGACGTGAGTACCGGACAGTGGACCGAATAAGCATAGCAGTGGGATAATATAAAGCTTAAGGGATAAGATTACTGGAAAGTCCAGTTAAGAACGGGAACTCCAAACCCCATACAATGAAGAAGGTTGCAATCCTTGCCGACATAACGCAGACGACAGTAGAAACTCATACAACTGTACACCAGAATAGGACTACGATGTAGTGCCTAAAGGAGGATCATTACTTAGTAACCATGACAAAATGTGTGGGAACGGGAGAGAGGATTAAGACATAAGAAAATAATAAGGGGTTCCCTCAGAAAGAGGAACGCCCGGATAAGTGACAGTACGGTCAAAACAATAGGAAACTGCCGGATGGCTAGTTATCCAAAACGGAAGAACATCGAAGGATTCCCGAGGACTATCAAAGATATAAAAGATCAGGTGGAAGTACCACTACCGACGCACACAGTACCGGTAACCCATCTTGCATGGCGCACTTGCCATAGCAAGTGCTACCATGGTTAAATAGTACGGAAAGCCATCATGGCGGTAATAGAACGCTACAGTTGTAGTACACACTAATACCGGATTGTAAATCTATAAGAACGGGAGAATGAGACCTTGGAAGGGCCTAACGGCCTGACCATGATGAGATAAGCGGATACACCAGTCAGCAGGGAGCTAAACTTGGACAGAATATTAAACGATATAAATATTAGCAACAGTACAACCAACTACAACAACAACCGACAATGCGGTAAGAACATCAATCCCAAACCCTGAGAGGAAAACATAAGAGATCGCTCAGTAATGCGAGCAAAACACTACGCAAGTGATAACGTACAAGGAATGCATTACGAAATACAACGGAGACCGTTGACATAAAAACATTCAACAAGAATGGGATAAGACTCCCAGATTGATCACTAAGAATACCAGTAATAAGCATTCTTCAATGAAGATGTTGGAAAACCCAGAAAACAAGGGTAAAAGAAATGAACGTAAGCTATAACCTACTAAGGATTAAAGACGTACAACCCTGGAAAAGGAAAGCTCAGAGGACTACCCCCACAGAGCGGGCATAGTCGAGCCGAACAAACTGATGAATGACAGTTAATACTGTTTGTCTAACTTATTAACACCCAAGTATGATTGATCATCAACGGGTGGCGTAGTCAACGGAAGTTGAACGAGGCGCTGAGATGGAAGTATAAGATGACAGAATGATATCCAACTTGGACACCGTAAGGCAAACGCCTAATACGAACCTAACCTTGATTGCTAAAAGACATAAATCTTGTAAAATGACAGTATTGTCAAAGACACTAGTAACCTCAGATCACCTAAATAAACTTCCATAGCAGGAAGCAGGATGCAACAACTTACCTTGAAACCCGATACTACATTCAATATGTAACCTAACGGTGGATAATGTTCAAAGAAACAAAAACCTATAAGGATGACCTACAGATGAATAAGAGTACAAGTAATGGACTGAGGCATTAAGCACTAAGAGCCTACGAGCCAAGGATGTTAACCACATCAGTGCCCGAGGCGCAGTAAGTTGTAAGAGAGCTTATTTAAGCCACGAAGGAACTATAATTCGTAGATATGAACGGTTACCAAACCTATAACTTAGATTGTGGAAATTATTGCCAGGAAAAGGCACCAATGAGAATAATGAGGATAGTACATTGGCAGGGGCGGAGAACGAACCATGCCTTTTAGGGTGGGGATACCTCTCCTTGTTGTGAGGCCAAGAGTGGGAATAAACCCTTCAAAAAGGGATTTCACTTATTAGAGAAATAATACGCTTGTTAGAGAATGGACACTGTAAACCTTGAAATTACCTTAGAACATACCAGATACACTTGAGTAATAAGGAAGGCTGCAGAGACAGACCTCATATCTGTTGGGTAAAAACCTAACGGCAAGTATACCGGTCGATTATAGCAAGTTTTCCTAGAAGTGTCCCTCCAGGTTATCGAATCCAAGGGAGGTAGCGTTTTAGTTTAATTGATATTTAAGAACAAACTAGTGAATCGGTTCACTCCTATAACAGGGGGGTTTTGTTTGTTGAATTACTAAAGTATAAAACAAGAATGTAAATATGAGCAAAGGTAATAAATGCAAGACAGTGGGCAAAATAATGATATTTTTGATTTAATAAAAAGGGAAAATTCCGGTTTACTAATCCTCCAAATTCTTCGGTTCCTTTCTCAGTGTGTTTACCAAAATTCAGATTAAAATCCTAGATCAGAAATATTCCACGTTCGGTCTCCCGCTCGATGGAATCTAATTAACAGCTAATAAATTTTAACTCTTGTTACAAATTTACTAATTGCTAACAGCTTTAAGAATAATCCAGTTTAATGATAAGTTAATATCTAGAGGAATTACCATCTCTAAATTAACCGGTACTGTTCCTGTTGTCTATTATTACCGCAGTTCTCACTTATAAGCAGATAAACTGGTAAAATCAAGTAACTGACCAAATCACAAGATTTATAAAATAAATGAGGAACAATACTTTAATCTATTAAAATGGTAAATCACACAGATAATGGAACCTTGAATTTGGATTACATAGCAAACCGAAATTTATAAAAACTACTCAGCCATTGAAATGAAAATACTGTAAAAATATGTAAATAACATTAAAGAGAAAGAGAAGAAGAAACTCTGATTTAAGATTCTTCAGTGGAGTCTCGATGTGTGATCAGTGCTTTCTTCTACTCTTTCTCCAGAAAATAGTGGAGTCTCCAGCTGCTTGTGTACTCCAGATTTATGTGGACATGTGTGGTGTTTAATGGAAATGGTGATATGAATGGAACGTGAGAAATGAGATGGAAATGGATGGAGGGAGTGTGAGATGCTCTCCCAGAAAATGTGTGTCCTGAATGAATGAGCTTCGTTCTATTTATGAACTGATTTGTGGGAATACGTAGTAGTAGCAGGGTGGTGGACAGTAGTGCTGGAGTTTGTAAGTGGAATGGTGGGTGTGTTACGTGAGTGTTTTGCTGGATTTAGGGAGATGATTAGATTAGTGGAGGGATGATTGGATAGTGGCAGTGGAATAGACAAAACGAGTATGGAAGAAAGGCTGGAGAATATGGGGGGGTGGTTAGTTCAAAAGAGAATAAAATTCTCTTTTCTTCACGTTCGCGAGCTACAGATCACCGCTTACAGCAGTATGGTCCGGGACTTAAGCCTTGTATAAAGTCCTGGACCGTGTCTGTATTTAGGTCGAGAGTTGAATTTCTTGATTCTATTTAGCTTGTTTGATTTGCCATGTGTTCCAAAAGTGATAGGAGTGTGTTTGCTTGAGATAAAAACCTGAAAAAGCACACAAAAACCATAAAAGAAAACAATTGCAACAAAAACATAAAATTGCTCATAAGACAGGAATTTAATAGTAAATGATAACAAATGAGGTATCAAAAGACCCTGTAAAAATAGGTAAATTCCTGACTTATCAATATCCAACACCCTTGATTTAGGAATCAGTAATCATCAGAGATAAACATGGTGAGTGCACAGAATGGCACATCAAGTGACCAACGCTCAGAAGAGCTTGTGAGTAATCGGTAAAATTACTTGGTAGATAACATCATACAGGATGAAAGAATGTGAGAAAAAAAAGCCTATTTATGAACCTGAGATTGAAGCAGAACACCTTCTTATTAAGAGATAACCATTTTACAGCACGGTATGACAACCGTAAACACCAAAATTAGAGAACTCCTAGTGTGTTTACACCAAGAAGGGATTGAATATAAGATAAGATGTTAGAGTAAATGTGTAAGTAGTTGCGCCATCAATGGGCAACATGGTAAAGGCCAGCTACCACGGTAGTCGTGGTCGTGAGTACAATATTTATATAAGGGGATTAAGTCATGGTGCGAGGTAAAGCGACCGTTATGTATAAGCCGTCAAATATTGACACTGAGGCAATTAAATTTATAAGCTAAGACCGATATAAGTAAGGAAATAAGATGGTATACGAACTGTGCATTGATGCCAGTAGTCTGGACCTGGTTAGATAAGATTTCATAGGAAGCACACTACCCATTTCTTAAGGAACTGGAAGTGCATTCCTAGTAGAACAAAAATGAGAAAGAAGATAAGAGGCTCTATGGAAAGAGACCTCAGTTACTAAGAGACCGAATCAGTACGGGATACAGAAAGAACTAGAGCATACCATACTTAAGAACACAGTAAATAAATTTCCCTTGATTAAGTTCAAGAAGAACAATAAATGTTATCATGGAATGATGAAGAGGAGATCGACAACAGAATACTTCATAATTAGCAATAGCTAAACGTGTGACGAACACTGGACATGTTAAGCACAGACATTGGACATGTCTTAAATTGTTAAGGATAAGACTGTAAAGCGCAATAAGCACTAAACAATAGTTTCAGATTAAGGGTCATCCTCAGACCAAAGGTCAGTTGGAGAGAACAATTTAGACATTCGAGAAAACACTAAGAGTATGAACATAAGATCTTCAAGGAGAATGGATAGACGAGTTACAACTCATTAAGGCCGTGTATATAAAAAGATAACACGTGTCCACTGAGAGACCAATATTCCTAAACTGTAAGGAGGCAGAAGGATATACAATACTATGAACGATTAGAAAGGCAGTTAAGCCTAAGATTATCAGAGTCGCGCAGCTGAAGCTAGCAGACCACTACCTTTGAGATTAGACCAAACTAAGTTAAGAAAATGGTATAAGTACCGTTAAGAATCCTCGATACAGAGACTAAGCCATTAACATAGTTGTGACCCTCTGATCCAATTATAAGTGAGATAGATGACATGGAAGCTAGAATGCTTGGTAAGAATTAGACATCTTGAACTTATGTTCAAGGATGATATAATGTTGATTACGTGGCGTAATCCATTTTAAGGGGGGTAGAGCGAAAACCTCTTAGCGTATGTTACATAAACTACGGTGTGCGTAGCACAAAAGAATTTGAGAATATGTTTTACATAAACATTTTGAGATAAATCATGGCTATTGCACACAGAAGATGTGAATACCATACATATTAAGTACCTATCTTGTTAACTCCGGCGTGAGTACAAGTTAAGAGAATTAAGGAAGAGGATTAAGAAATAAGGAATATATGAGGTATGAGTCGATATGAGACTATGTGTGAGATAAGAATAAGATAACACTATGGGATACTGTTCGATATGAATATAAGGAAGAAGATGGTAATGCTATGAGATATAAGATGGTGAGAATTGGTATGAGACGGTTATAGAACTTAGTAGGAATTTAAGTCTTGAGGTAATTACTAAGAGATGAATCGGGAATGTTTGATGGACTGAGTCCACACTTTGGAGATGTATTGATTATGATTAGTAGAACTAAAAAGATAGAAAATTGGACATGAGTGAATTATTTGGATGTTTGAAAATGACGTGGGAGGTGGAACTTGATTTTCTAGGGATCAAGGGAAACCGAACACATATTGGGGTGGAAGGATAGTTCTACACTGATGCTGATCACATCAGGGTTGGATGATTCCTGAAACTCCCTACCAATGGTCACAATTAAATCACGCTAAGGATATAGGCATTAGGATAAAATGAAATTGGAGTTGATTGTATTTTTAATTAGAGGAATTATTCCTCACATGACCTCGTAAAAAGGATTACCTTTTTACTGAGTCTCGCCCATGAAGTCGAGGACGCACGAGCCTTTGTCTTCGGACCGGTGACATGGGGAGAGCAGAGTTGTTTTGTATTCTGGCCCATGGTGACGAGGACGAACAAGCCATTGTATACGGACCGGTGACATGGGAGAATACGTTGGAAATTATGTGAATGTTTAAATCATCAAAAGGAACAAAGGGAATTTTGAGTATTGTACATGCTTAAGCGTGTTGTGTGATATATAAGTATAAGCATATGGTGGATCTAATGATTCAATGAGTTTAAGTATACATAAGTATGATCTATCTGATCTATGGAATGAGGTAAGACATGTATTCTAATAAGGTAAGATGCATGGGAACTTTGGGGACAAGTTCTTTTAAGGGGGGTAGATTGAAATATCCCAAACCTAAGTATGCTAAGTAAACATCAAATTATGATGTGGTAAGGCTAAAATATGCCTTAGAAAGATTGGTAGACAATTTAAACCAAGGAAAACACAAGAAAACGCTGTAAGGGCAATTTAGGCAAAAATGTGCTTTAAGCTTGGAGTGACTTTGATTAGCACCCAAATACCATTATAAGACTTTAGTAATATGCTAATGGACATTTTAAATCAATTACCAAGGAAAACCAAGCTTAAAAACAAGCTTAAACACAAAATGTGCTTTAAGACTCCTTAAAGCACCTTTTTGAGAAATTGTCTTAGAAATGAGTTTTGAGTGGCTAAATGCCCATGATTACACCTTAATCAACATTTGTACTAATTGGTATCACATTAGGAAGCCTAAATCAATGGGAAACCAAAAGTTTCACGAATATGTGCACTAATTAGTGAATAGTGCTCAAATAGTGCTAGTTTTGACTTAAGTCAATCTTAATTAGTTAAATGACCAAAAAAGGCCTTATGTACGTTAATTAGTAAGGGGGGATGGTTTAAGGGGATGAGTCACCATAGACTTCATCAAATAAGGAAATAAGAAGAGATAAAGTAAAGAAAGTTACTATTTGCTTTATAAAGCAAAATATCCTTTATTAGCCTACCTCTCTCCTCTCTTCTTCATTTATCTTCTTCACCAACGAGTTCCTCTTCCTCTTATCTGTTCTAAACCGTTCCCAAACAGCACCATTGTTGCCTAACCTTGCTTTGCCCACCAAATCTTCATTTTAGCTCCAAATCAAAAACTAAACACATAATATTCTTAGTTAGCTCAAGCTCTAGATTCCTATCTTTTCAAAATTGGGAAAGCTTCACTTTGGAGCCATGGAAAAACTCCATTTATGGAGGAAAATCAAGTTTGAAGAGCCCATTTGGTTCTCCATTCATTCAAGGTGAGAAAAATGTAAGAAAAATCATCTTTCCATCACTTCTTCACATGTCCGAAAATTACACTCATGGGGCTTCATTTTTATGCCTTGTTCTAGCTTGTTTTATTCACCAAGGACTAGTGGAGGTCCTATTTCATTCAATGCCCAAGTCTACCTTGAGACTTCAAAGGTAATCATCCACTTTTATACCTTAGAACACATTTTTAACCTAGGTTTTTATTCCTTAAGGTTAGTGTATTGTTTAGCACTCATGTGAGTCATTGAATATTGATTATAACATTGGCAAAGGAAATTTAATGGGTGGCCGAGATTCATTCGAGAAGAAGGTCTAAGGAGGAAGTTAAGATAAGCTTGGAAAAACAAGGTAAATTGCTTACCTAATGGTGGTTTAAGGTTTAAGGGGTGGTATTTAGATAAGTACTAATGCAGCTTAAAGCTTACATGATGTAATGGGTTATATAACCTAGGAAAAAGGAATTTAACCAAGCTTTTGAACTTGTGACTAAGGAGCCAAAGGAAATGAGTTATTAAGATAAGTTTAAGGTGGGTTTAAGAGCATTATAACTACTATGAGATTGATGGGTGTATTTGCAGGTTGAAAGCTTTTATATGTGGGAAATTCAGTGTTTAAATTCATGTCCTTTTAGGGCCTAAGAGCCATGTCATTTAAGGGCCTAAGAGCCATGTCATTTAAGAGCCTTAGTGCTATGTAATTTGAGATTATTGCACTATATTGAGTTTATTATGAATGAGTTGATTTGTGTGAGAAAATATGATGAGAAAGGACTTGATGTGTGTGAGATGGTTGAATGAGGAAAACAATGCATTTGGGCAAGATAATATACTAGAGAAACTATGGCGAAATTTGAGTAGGAAACTAAGTGTTTAAGGTGTTCTAAGGAGATTTTATGACTAAGGATGTTCTAGTGATCACTAAGGGTTATTTTGGTGAAAATGGATAAACCATGGAGTTCTTTAGTACTAGGAAGACCTAGGAATGTATAAGAGGGACTAGGGGTTATAATGGTGAGTTTTATGCACCAAAACCATGGTTAAGGAAGCTAGGAAACTTGTACAAAGTTTGAAGGAAAAAAATAAGGTATAATGACTTATAAGGATGTAAGCATGTGCTAGATTATATATGGCTTTGAGAAGTTTGAGTAAAGCAAATGGGTGTGCAAAATGATGCTTGAGGAGTAGTTAATATGGTGGTGAAGAAACATAATGATTAGTTGAGGTCTTAGGCAAAGTCACAAGAGGGAAGTGTAAGGAATCAAGTGTTAAGTGTAAGAATTTTGTAAGAAATTGAGTGTCAAGTTTGGTGATTTTTGAGGAAGGTTTAGTACATGTTTTAAGGTGTTTAAACATGTAGGAAACATGTGGAAAGATTGTGGAATGAGTGGGAAAAGATTGGGGTGAATTTGGAGTTCAAAATGAGGAGAAAAGCACTTTGGAAAATAGGTTCTGCTGTGGACCGCCCCTGTGGGGAGGTCCAGGCAAATCGTGCAGGAAATTAGCTTCTGGTTGGGACCGCCCCTGGGGACCGCCCCAGAGGGCGGTCCAGTGCAGAGAAAAGAAAAAAATTTGTTTTGGCTTCTAATGATGGGGGATTGAATGGAAATGGTTTTAGATGATGTTTAGGCCTTGTTTGGTGACATGTAAAGGCCTTAAGAGGTGTAAACAAGTGTTACAAATTCCTAGTAACAATGAGAAAGTAGCTAAGGAGTTTTTAGTGGATGTTTAAAGGTGAGTTTAAGTGCCTAAATGGTATTAGGACACATGGGGGAATTTGTGGTGAAGTTTGGGCTGAATTTAACACTTAGAAATAAGTTTTTGGAGCCGACCTACCTTAGGACCGACCTTGGAAAGGTCGGACGGGCTCAAAATACACTAGCAGAAGAACGTTCTGGAATGGACCGACCTTGGGGACCGGACTTGCAAGGTCGGTCGGGCCTAAACTTTCAACGGGGAAGAACTCTCGGGAATGGACCGACCTTGGGGACCGGACTTGCAAGGTCGGTCGGGGTAAAATTTTCAAACGGTGATATGTTCTGGAATGGACAGACCTTGGGTAAGGTTGGTAAGGTCGGTCGACCTTAAAGAAAAGAAAAAAAAAGTAACCCTAAGGAAGTTTAGTGGTATTAATGGTACCCCATTAAGAGGGCATTGATGATTAGAGGTATAAAGACCTAAGGGATTAAGTTAAGTATAAATTTAAAAGTTTAAGGTTAAGTTGTAAGAATAAGTTGTAAAACTTAAGAGGTCTTAGGTGGGGAAACATTATGGGTTGAGTAAGTTAATTAATGAAATACCCCGGGATTAAAAATAGTGATTAATTAGGCTAATGGAATATTTAAAAGCTTAATTAGTCCTAAATAAATATGTAGGAACGATTGCCGAAGAAAACGGATTTGTATACCGAGTTCCAAACGTAAACGAGCATTAAAACGTGTTTTTCGAGAAACCGGGGAAAACGTGATTTTAAACGGGTTTAATTAACTCGTAATAATTATAGTTAGTTAAATATCCATAATTAGACCATAGTGTGGGTCTAGAGAGCTATTAAAAATTAATTAAACGAGAAAATTCCAGAAAACGGACCCGGTAAATGAATAGTGTCGAAACCGGGAGACGAAACGCGTTTAATTCGAAAAGACGAAAAACGACCCGGGCAATTAATTATGTGGGCCGATTTTAATTAATAAGCATACACCCATTAATAGCTTGCTAGCTATTAAGTAATAAGAGGACAAGTAAATAAATAAATAAGCAAATAGTATAAAGTAAAAAGTAAAGTACTTACCTCTCACTCTCTCTTCTTATTCTCACGATTTGCCCCAGCTCTCTGTAAACTCCTTCTTCCTCCTCTGTACGCGAGGTGATTCCAAACAGCTCACCACCTCTATCTTCTTCTTCTGTTATCTTGTTCAATTCTCCACCATTTCACACAAAATTTGTACCGTTAGATTCCTCTCGGTGAGAGCTTCTATTTCCACCCAACAAAGTCTCGATTCCTCCATCTTCACTTCCATGGATGTTGGAGCTTTTGAAGCTTGAAGGCTGATTCTAACCCTCCTTCACCTCCTTGATGCCTTAAGGTAATATTAAGTGGAAGTTTAGGCCTTTGCAAGCTTGTTTCTACAATTTGTGAGATTTTTCCCTTACGTTGAAAATCCGTGTCATTTCAGCAAACCCTCATGTTTTTGTGGGGTGTTGGAAATCTTCCAATTGATTGCCAAGCTATCTATTTGGTTATTATAAGGTAATATCTAAACTAAACTTTGAAAACTACCTCTTTAAAATATTAGGTTGTGTGGAAGAAATTGAAATTGACTTGTGGTTATATGTGTGATGGGATATGGTTGTAGCTAGCAATCCATAATACTTGTGTGGTGTGGGAAACAAGAAGAGAAAGAGGGAACAAGAGAAAGAGGAAGAAGAGGAGTGAAAACTGAAATAAACAAGGTAAAGAACTTACCTTGGTTGGTTGGTTTTATTTCCTTTGTGAAACTTATGTTGGTGTTGTATAAATAACTTTGTGCTTGTGTAGTCATGGTACTATAATATTGATAGTTGAAAGAGAGTGTTTAAATGTGTGTGAGTGTGTAAATAAACCTAGAAGTAAAGTTAGGTTACATATGTGAGCAAATGAGATTTTGTTGTGTTGTTAATGCTTAAACCAAATAGGTGGGTGATGAGTGTTGTGAGCTTTTGTAGTGTGGTGAAAATGCATAGGGAAGTAAGTAGGTGCTGTCAAAATTCACCTAGGAATTTATAGTCTTGGGTGTTCTGTTTTAAATGAAGAAGAAACTAGGTTGTTAAGAGGTTTAAGGTGAGTGGTTAATGGTTTGAAAACCTAACTAAGAAGAAGAGGTATTAGGAGTAAAATAATGTCATTTGAGAGTTAGGTATGCCATTAGTAAGTGAGGTTTGAATGGGTTAGAGAAGAAACCAAAATCTGTTACAAGTCTTATAACAAAACAAGAAGAAACTAGTTTTGTAAGTCTAAAATAATCTAAGTGAAATTAACTAGAATGGTTAGTGTACTTGGAGCTTAGTTTAAGGTGGTTTAGGTGGGTAGTTAGGTGCTAAAACATGAGGATTATAGTGGAGAAGATTGGGTAAACAATGGGATAAGAGAGGACCTTGAACAAAGTTAGAAACTGTCAAATTTGCAAAATATGTAGCAGGGTCCGGGACTTAGGTCCAGGACCAAGTCCCGGACCACCCCTGATTTTACCCCGAGAGTTTTGTGCCTGTCTGGTCCGGGACTTAAGTCCATGCCCAAGTCCCAGACCACCTACAATTTTTAAGCCGAGAGTTCAACCATGCCTGGTCCGGGACTTAAGTCCCGTATGAAGTCCCGGACCAGACCAGAAATGAAAAAAAAAAGGAGTTTTAAGTGGGGTATAAGCTAGGGAATGGATTGGTAAGGATATTATAAGTTAATTAGGACTTAATTAACGACTTGTGAGGGTCATTAAGGGCTTAAACAAGATTAAGAGAAAATGTGAAACATGAACTTGCTGTGTGTGTTAAGCTTGAAACATAATGACTAAGTACGTAAAGTACGGGAAACGTTAGTGGAGTAACGAGTTAGGTTAATTATGGTTAATTGACCTCCCGAATTAATGTATGTTATAGGACCCGATTAGTTGGACTCCGAGAGAGTGAGTTGACGGGCAAGATACGACGGTGAACGGTATGATTTTCTCATGCACTGTATCCTAACTTGGTTACCCTGATTTGTGTGTTTTGTGTTTATGTGCAAGCCTAATCAAGATAAAGTGCATGAATATGTCTAAAGGTATTTCTTATATGTCATGTGCTTATCTTTGCGCCTAATGAACTATGTCTCGAAAGGCTAGTTTGTATAATTCTTGAAATGTTTGAATGCGAAGAATTCCTGTGTTTGAGATGTTCTCACTAACACACTAACCTTCTGACTTACCTAACTTGATAAATGGGTAACTGAAGTTGAGAGGAGACCGATATAGTTTCGGCCACGCGTGAGAATGAGGAGGAAGCAAGAGATTGCTTACCGAGTTCCGGCCTAACCTTCCCACCATGGTTCCGAACCTTAAGGTCGCAGCCCGGGGAAGTAAGCCAAGTCTAAAGCCCGGTGGTGAGAAGTGGTGAGTATGTCACATCTCTGCCCGGAGGTCACCCGACTTAACTGAGTAATTATTTCAAGAGTTAAATGATGGTTAAGTATGGATCATGCCTTGTGCGAGACATATGATCAAGAGATAAGAGATACGAACATCCGTCTAACCCGGATGAGAATTTGGCTAACACGAGTAGAGGTGTGAAACTTGAGGGAGAATCTCAAGGCCTCAGTGACCAACGTGTGAATAACTTGTAATGTTTACATTGTGTGTTGTGCTCTATGTGCGGGTATTATTTTTACATGAATATACTGTTGTTATTAATAGCATGCTTGTTTGAATAATAATAAACCGCATGTTGGTGACCAAATAGTTAGTGTACCCTCGCTAGTACGCGGGGTATGCGATTATCATATTCAGCTTTAGCTGAGCCCCTTCGGGCACCATTTTTATTCTTCCAGGTACACGAGACGGTTTATAGATGTGAAGACCGGGATGTTATACTTTTGGTTGTTAGTAGTAGATGGTGATGTACCGAGTTGTACACAGCTTGTAGCCCTAGGTTAGTCGGGTTGTCTATGTGGTACACCCGTTGATATTTTGAATGGTAGAAAACATGGCGTATGAGTGACTGTGGTTAGAGGAATTATCGTTATGGGGTGTTACAAAAATGGTATCAGAGCGAAGCCTCGCTCTGATAGAAAGAAATACCGAGTGTAGTGATTACCGAGTTAGGAAACCTAACCCTGAATGACCGTTAATGATAACGGATACCCTTTAACGTCTTTGAGGGCGATACAAATGCTTTAAACTCTAGACCTTTGGTCGTGTCACCTGATGTAAAATGTTCATGGTTCAGATTTCGGGAAGAGGACGAGGCCGAACCCGTGGGGGGAACTGCTGAGGAGCCAGAGCCGCAGACGATAGCTGAGATCGTCGCGACCACGGTGGCGTAGATGCTACCACAGGTTATTACAGCTATGCAGCAGACACAACAGACTCAGCAGACACAGACTGAGCCACCCCCACCCCCACCACCCAGAGAGACAAATTGGGTGAAGGCAGTAGCTAACCTACGACCCGCTTGCTTCAAGGGTGAGAGCGATCCAACTATGCTCGAGGCTTACATCTTCGAGATGGAGCCGGCCTTCGAGACCCTCGAGGCTCCTGCTGGAGTGAGGGTGAGAATAGCTGCCTACTATCTGAAGGGTGCCGCTATGGACTGGTGGAAGCTAGTCAAGGGCGAGCACGTCGCTGACCCTGCATTCGACTGGGATGCCTTCACTGCTCTCCTGCGATCCAAATATTACCCCGAGCATGTGGAAGAAGAAGCGGCTCGAACTGGATGCTCTGAAGATGACGGATAAGATGACCGTCGACGAGTATTATACCACCTTCACATCTATCCTTCGACTACTACCCGACCTCAGGTATACCGGTCAGGTCTTGGTCGACCGCTTCCATGGCGGCCTGAGCCATCGCCTCCGGTATGGCATGGGATACACGCGGTTCACCTCACTTCAGGTAAACGACGGTTTGAGATCTTAATGTCATAGTCAATACAATTAGTGTCCTTGTATGCCTGAATACCAACTAATGTCCTAATATCAGGAGTGTTACCATGCCGCATCGAGAGTTGAGATTACCGTCCAGTTAAGGGACGAGGAGAATGCGCAGAAGCGCAAGATCAGCAACAATGGTTCTGGCTCTGGTGAGCAGACCCAAGGAAAAGGATGGGGAAAGAAGAAAGGGAAGTACACCCACCCGACCCAAACCCAAAAGACTACCTCTAAAGAGAGCGGTGCCTATGCTGAGAAGGGCAAGGCAGCTGAGCCATTACGGCTCGCCTATTCCGCGCCGATAGCAGCGAAGCCGCTGAGGTCTCACCCACCTAAGGGTAAGACTCTTGATAACCGACACTATGTGTTCCTAAGCTTAGAATACCGAATTTTGCTAACTCTCAATGCTTCAGGTTCTGGATCTGGCTCAGGCAAGGGCGGCTCTGATGGACGGGCCTACAGTTGCAAGTACTGCAAGAACGACCACCCCGGCACTGATTGTCAGGGAAGAGAGGTCAGGTGTTATAGCTGTCGCAAGAAGGGGCACCGTGCCTATGAGTGCCCTGCCAAGAAGGGCAACAGCCAGGAGTTCAAGCAGAGAGAGGGCAAAGAGGTGGGCTGGTGATACTCAGACCCAGTATGGCCAGCAGGGGCAGGGACCTAGAGGTGCTCAGAAAGGTGCATCGCAGAGGCAGTCCGCCCTCCACATCATAGATCGCTCAGAGGGAGCTGGTCAGAAGACCGGTTCAGGTACTTCCACACACCTTTAATCCTTGAGAGCATGTCTACAGTTTAATTATCTGCAGCAATGAATGACATAGAACTAACATATAGTTAGGGTATGAATTGACTAGCAAGACTAGAACTTATAAGTTGTACTCACCACTTAGGGACCTTCCACATCTGCTATCCTATACCGACTGAACCGAACCATGAAGAGTCCGACATCACCACACACCATTACACCATCGATCAGTGTCAGGTTATCCGCCCAGGTATGATATTATTAAGTAGATACCTGACACCTGAAGCACAAATCGCCATCATCCGACGGTGCAATGAACTCGGAGCAAGACCGGGAGGATTTACACACCAGAATACCCCGGTGGAGCAAGGATGAAACTAAAAATGATGTGCATGGGGAAGGATTGGAATCCTTACACCCGCACCTACCACAAACAGCGAGCAAGAGACGAAACAACACCACCTAAGATACCCGGAGAATTCCAAACGGTTGTTACACAAGCCGTAGAGATTGCACAACAGCTTGAAGCTGATCCCGTACCTGCACTTGTAGCAGATGTTTGTATTGTCAACTTCTACCAAGAAGGGGGACGACTTGGTTTACACCAAGATAAGGACGAGACAGTGGAATCTCTTGAGAGAGGAGTGTCCGTAGTGTCTTGGTCCATTGGGGACGACGCCGAATTCTTGTATGGCGAACAGAAGCGTGCAGACCACACAGAGAAGATTATCCTTAGGTCAGGAGATGTCTTGGTAATGGGTGGCGAGTCGAGAATGTTATATCACGGTATCAAGAAGATCAAGTTGAATACGGCACCATCGACTGTGATTAATGCCACACACATGAAACCAGGGCGCCTGAACCTCACCTTTAGGAATATTAGATATGTAATCCCATGTAATAACCTAGTAATGTTGTAACGAAACATCATGTGTACCTTGAATGGTTTTATAATAAAGCAGTGTTCTGTATCAATCTTTCCGTTTACTTAATACCATCAAACTCATTAAGCTTATGAATAATTAGGACGTGGACTCGGTACGGAAGGTAACCTGAGTATACTTACTGAGGCACAGGTCGGTAAAGCGGCACGATCCTCACGGGTACCTTTCTGGTGAATGGCATTGATGCCTCCGTGCTATTCGACTCCGGCGCCTCTCACACCTTTGTCTCTCCGTCATTTGCGAGAAGGTTGGGGCTAGATGCGGTTGAGTTACCCGATTTTATGGTTACACTCCCATCGAAGGAGCGAGTGCGTTGCACGAAGTATTACCGAGAAGCCACCATCCGAATCAGGGGCGAGCAGTTCCTTATTTCCTTCATCGAATTCAGTGACCTTGGCTTCGACTTGATAGTTGGGATGAATTGGTTGGAGCGGCACAAGGGGCGAATCCTTTCTGCCGAGCATAGATTGCTGCTCAGGAGTCCGTCTGGGGTTGCAGTTTCATACCGCCAGAGGCCTAGAGAGCCTTCAACTAGAGTCATCACCGCCATGGCCATGTACTTCCTCTGTTATGTGCAAGACCTTGAGAGAGACCCTGATTTCAGCACCGATATTCCGGTAGTGTCGGAGTTCCCGGATGTGTTTCCGAAGGAACTTCCCGGCATGCCACCTTAGAGGGAGGTTGAGTTTGAGATCGAACTTTGCCTGGTACCGGACCTATCGCTAGAGCACCATACCGATTGGCACCGGCAGAGATGGCCGAGTTGAGAGTGCAGCTGCGGGACCTGCTCGACAACGGGTTTATACGCCCGAGCGTATCACCCTGGGGAGCACCGGTCCTCTTCGTGAAGAAGAAGGACAGTAGCCTCCGCCTCTGCATCGATTACAGCGAGCTCAATGCGGTCACCATCAAGAATAAGTACCCTTTACCACGTATAGATGATCTGTTTGATCAATTGAAGGGAGCCTCTATATTCTCTAAGATTGATCTCAGATCCGGATACCATCAGATAGCCATCCGAGAGCAAGACATTGAGAAGACAGCATTCCGAACGAGATATGGCCACTACGAGTTTACAGTGATGCCATTCGGACTGTCGAATGCGCCTGCGAAGTTCATGGATCTGATGAACCGACTGTTCAGCGATCAGCTTGACACATCGGTTGTGGTGTTCATTGATGATATTCTAGTATATTCGAAATCCAGAGAGGAGCACAAGAGCCATCTTAGGCAAGTACTCGAGACACTCTGCATGAACCGATTCTACGCGAAATTCTCCAAGTGTGAATTCTGGCTTGATCAAGTTTCATTCCTTGGTCATGTGATATCAAGCGCGGGTATCTCAGTCGACCCGGCTAAGATTGAAGCAGTTCGCTCGTGGCCTAGACCCAGGAATGTTTCTGACATCCGGAGCTTCCTTGGGCTAGCCGGTTATTATAGAAGGTTCATGAAAGATTTATCAAAAGTCGCCAAGCCTATCACAGCTTTGATGAAGAAGGACGCACTTGTGTGTGGAGCGATGACTGCGAGATTTCATTTCAGAGCCTGAAGGACTCGTTAACCTCTGCCCCGTCCTTACCATTCCTGAGGGTTCAGAGGGATTCGAAGTCTACTGTGATGCATCAGGCAGAGGCCTTGGATGCGTACTCATGCAGCACGGCAAGGTAGTTGCTTACGCCTCCCGCCAGCTGAAGAAGCATGAGGAGAACTACCCCACCCATGACCTTGAGCTGGGAGCCATCGTCTTCGCATTGAAGATATGGCGGCATTATCTTTATGGGGTTAGTGTTACCATCTACTCCGACCACAAAAGCCTACAGTATGTCTTCACGCAGAAAGAGTTGACTTGACCTGAGGAGGAGGAGATGGATGGAATTCCTATCAGATTATGACATCGACCTTCAGTACAAAGAAGGGAAGGCGAATGTCGTGGCTGATGCACTGAGTCGTCGAGCACACTCGCTCCATTCGCTACTCGCCTCTTCTAGCTTGGTTGATGAGGTGCGAGACGCTCAGATGGAAGACCCGTATATGAGTGAGATCAGACAGAGTATCATCGACGGCACATTTGAGCACAGGAAGTATGACTTCAAGCTCCACGATGATGATTTGATCCGACTGAACGACAGATTATGCGTTCCCTAAAGCAATGCTGAGCTGAGGGATCGCATTCTGCGAGAAGCCCACTGTTCCTCATTATCTGTCCATCCAGGAGCCTCTAAGATGTACAAAGGTATGAAGAGGTATTTCTGGTGGTCGGGAATGAAATCTGATGTGAATGAGTTTGTCATGAGGTGCCTCACTTGCCAGAGAGTGAAGTTTGAGCACCGTCGACCTGGAGGAATGGTACAACCTATGCCGATTCCTGAATGGAAGTTCCATGATATATCGATGGATTTTGTTGTTGGACTCCCATCTGTTAGGGGAGGACTCAACATGATCTGGGTGATAGTCGATTGTCTTACCAAGGTTTCCTACTTCGTACCGATGAGGGACACCTGGAAGGTAGCAAAGCTTGCTGAAACATTTGATCGAGAGATTATTCGACATCATGGAGTTCCAAAGACGATTGTGTCTGACCGTGACACCAGGTTTCTTTCAAGATACTGGAGAGCCACATGTGAAGCACTTGGTACCGAGTTGAAGCTCAGTACAGCCTTCCATCCACAGACTGACGGTCAGACAGAGCGGACCACCCAGACCCTGGAGGACATGCTGAGAGCATGTGCCTTAAATTTTCAGGGGAGTTGGGTTGATAAGTTACATCTGATCGAATTCTCTTATAACAACAACTACCACACTTCGATCAAGATGTCACCCTTCCAAGCCTTGTATATGTAGACCATGTCGTACTCCACTATGTTGGGATGAGTCCAGTGGGGCGGTCATTGTAGGACCGGAATACCTTGAGCAGATGCAATCTGAAGTGTAACAAATTCGAGCGAATCTGAAAGCGACCCAGGATAGACAAAAGTCTTATGCTGATGTGCGACGACGCGACCTGGAGTTCGCTATGGGCGATCAGGTGTTTTTGCGCGTCTCACCGATGAAGGGCGTGTTCCGATTCGGCCAGAAAGGCAAGTTGAGCCTGAAGTATGTTGGGCCTTATACGATCACAGAAAGGATTAGAGCTGTAGCTTACAGGTTAGCGTTACCTGCAGACTTGGGTCGTGTTCATGATGTCTTTCATGTTTCACAGCTCAAGAAGTATATAGCCGATCCATCTCATGTCCTAGAGCCTGATCACATATCCCTTGAGCCGACGATGAGGTACGTCGAGACTCCCTTGCGCATCCTTGACACCAAGACGAGAGACACCCGCAACAAGTCTGTGCGGATGGTCAAGGTCTTGTGGTCGAACTACGACACCGAGGAGGCTACTTGGGAATTAGAGGACGCCATGAGGGCGAAGTACCCGACACTGTTTGTAGACTAGATTGTCTAGTGTCGTGAGGGTACGAGGCATACCCCTTTTAAGGGGGGTAGGACCGTTTTGTTTTAGCATTGCTTCGGGATAGCATTGCTTGTATGTATATGTTTACATTTTGTTTGACACAGTGTAGCAACCAGTGTATTGGTTGTAGTGTTGATAGTGCTTGCAGTGTATTGCTTGCATGGATGGTGCTTGTTCGCACAGTGTGTGTATGTGCATGTTGTTATGAATATGTGTGAGTTTTGCTATGCGAACTTGTTTGCCAGATATGATATCTGGAAGTGTACTAGTGTGTATTGCGTTAAGTGTGAATTTTACAATTGAGTTGTCAAATGTTTGAAGCAATTAATCCACTGACTTTAACCAACTTTGAGGGCAAAGTTCCTTAAGGGGGTAGGTTGAAATACCCCGGGATTAAAAATAGTGATTAATTAGGCTAATGGAATATTTAAAAGCTTAATTAGTCCTAAATAAATATGTAGGAATGATTCCTGAAGAAAACGGATTTGTAAAACGAGTTCCAAACGTAATCGAGCATTAAAATGCGTTTTCGAGAAACCGGGGAAACGTGATTTTAAACGGGTTTAATTACTCGTAATAATTATAGTTAGTTAAATATCCATAATTAGACCATAGTGTGGGTCTAGAGCTTTTAAAAAATAATTAAACGAGAAAATTCCGGAAAACGGACCCGGTAAATGAATAGGGTCGAAACCGGGAGACGAAACGCGTTTAATTCGAAAAGACGAAAAATGACCCGGGCTATTAATTATTGTGGGCCGGTTTTAATTAATAAGAATACACCCATTAATAGCTTGCTAGCTATTAAGTAATAAGAGGACAAGTAAATAAATAAATAAATAAGCAAATAGTATAAAGTAAAAAGTTAAGTACTTACCTCTCACTCTCTTCTTCTTATTCTCACGATTTGCCCCAGCTCTCTGTAAACTCCTTCTTCCTCCTCTGTACGCGAGGCGATTCCAAACAGCTCACCACCTCCATCTTCTTCTTCTATTATCTTGTTCAATTCTCCACCAAATCACACAAAATTTGTACCGTTAGATTCCTCTCGGTGAGAGCTTCGATTTCCACCCAACAAAGTCTCGATTCCTCCATCTTCACTTCCATGGATGTTGGAGCTTTTGAAGCTTGAAGGGCTGATTCTAACCCTCCTTCACCTCCTTGATGCCTTAAGGTAATATTAAGTGGAAGTTTAGGCCTTTGCAAGCTTGTTTCTACAATTTGTGAGATTCTTTCCCTCACGTTGAAAATCCTTCTCATTTCAGCCGAACCCTCATGTTTTTGTGGGGTGTTGGAAATCTTCCAATTGATTGCCAAGCTATCTATTTGGTTATTATAAGGTAATATCTAAACTAAACTTTGAAAACTACCTCTTTAAAATATTAGGTTGTGTGGAGGAATTGAAATTGACTTGTGGTTATATGTGTGATGGGATATGGTTGTAGCTAGCAATCCATAATCCTTGTGTGGTGTGGGAAACAAGAAGAGAAAGAGGGAACAAGAAAAGAGGAAGAAGAGGAGTGAAAACTGAAAATAAACAAGGTAAAGAGCTTACCTTGTGTTGGTTTTATTTCCTTTGTGAAACTTATGTTGGTGTTGTATAAATAACTTTGAGCTTGTGTAGTCATGGTACTACAATATTGATAGTTGAAAGAGAATGTTTAATGTGTGTGAGTGTGTAAATAAACCTATAAGTAAAGTTAGGTTACATATGTGAGCAAATGGGATTTTGTTGTGTTGTTAATGCTTAAACCAAACAGGTGGGTGATGAGTGTTGTGAGCTTAAGTAGTGTGGTGAAAATGCATAGGGAAGTAAGTAGGTGCTGTCAAAATTCACCTAGGAATTTATAGTCTTGGGTGTTCTGTTTTAAAGGAAGAAACTAGGTTGTTAAGAGTTTAAGGTGAGTGGTTAATGGTTTGAAAACCTAACTAAGAAGAAGAGGTATTAGGAGTAAAATAATGTCATTTGAGAGTTAGGTATGCCATTAGTAAGTGAGGTTTGAATGGGTTAGAGAAGAAACCAAAATCTTTTACAAGTCTTATAACAAAACAAGAAGAAACTAGTTTTGTAAGTGTAAAATAATCTAAGTGAATTAACTAGAATGGTGAGTGTACTTGGAGCTTAGTTTAAGGTGGTTTAGGTGGGTAATTAGGTGCTAAAACATGAGGATTATAGTTGGTGAAGATTGGGTAATCAATGGGCTAAGAGAGGACCTTGAACAGAGTTAGAAACTGTCAAATTTGCAAAATCTGTAGCAGGGTCCGGGACTTAGGTCCAGGTTCAAGTCCCGGACCACCCCTGATTTTACCCCCGAGAGTTTAGTGCCTGCCTGGTTCGGGACTTAAGTCCTACAATTTTTAAGCCGAGTTCAACCATGGCTGGTCCGGAACTTAAGTCCCGTATGAAGTCCCGGACCAGACCAGAAATGAAAAAAAAGGAGTTTTAAGTGGGGTATAAGCTACGGAATGGATTGGTAAGGATATGATAAGTTAATTAGGATTTAATTAACGACATGTGAGGGTCATTAAGGGCTTAAACAAGATTAAGAGAAAATGTGAAACATGAACTTGCGTGTGTTAAGCTTGAAACATAATGACTAAGTAAGTAAAGTACAGGAAACGTTAGTGGAGTAACGAGTTAGGTTAATTATGGTTAATTGACCTCCCGAATTAATGAATGTTATAGGACCCGATTAGTTGGACTCCGAGAGAGTGAGTCGACGGGCAAGATACGACGGTGAACGGTATGATTTTCTCATTCTATGTATCCTACCTTGGTTACCCTGATTTGTGTGTTTATGTGCAATCGCCTAATCAAGATAAAGTGCATGAATATGGCTAAAGGTATTTCCTTATGTCGTGTGCTTATCTTTGCGCCTAATGAACTATGTCTCGAAAGGCTAGTTTGTATAATTCATGAAATGTTTGAATGCGAAGAATTCCTGTGTTTGAGATGTTCTCACTAACACACAAAACTTCTGACTTACCTAACTTGATAAATGGGTAACTGAAGTTGAGAGGAGACGGGTATAGTTTCGGCCACGCGTGAGAATGAGGAAGCAAGAGAGATTGCTTACCGAGTTCCGGCCTAACCTTCCCACCATGGTTCCGAACCTTAAGGTCACAGCCCGGGGAAGTAAGCCAAGTCTAAAGCCCGGTGGTGAATAGTGGTGAGTATGTCACATCTCTGCCCAGAGGTCACCCACTTAACTGAGTAATTATTTCAAGAGTTAAATGATGGTTAAGTATGGATCATGCCTTATGCGAGACATGTGATCAAGAGATAAGATACGAACATCCGTCTAACCCGGATGAGAATTTGGCTAACACGAGTAGAGGTGTGAAACTTGAGGGAGAATCTCAAGGCCTCAGTGACCAACGTGTGAATAACTTGTAAAGTTTACATTGTGTGTTGTGCTCTATGTGCGGGTATTGTTTTACATGAATATACTGTTGTTATTAATAGCATACTTGTTTGAATAATAATAAACCGTATGCTGGCGACCAAATAGTTAGCGTACCCTCGCTAGTACGCGGGGTATGCGATTATCATATTCAGCTTTAGCTGAGCCCCTTCGGGCACCATTTTTATTCTTCCAGGTACACGAGATGGTTGATAGACGTGAAGACCGGGATGTTATACTTTTGGTTGTTAGTAGTAGATGGTGGTGTACCGAGTTGTACACGGGCTTGTAGCCCTAGGTTAGTCGGTGTACTATGTGGTACACCCGTTGTATTTTGAATGGAGAAAACATGGCGTAGTTGAGTGACTGTTAACTCGTATTCTTTTGACGGGCTGTGAGCCTTGATGTATATACACTTAGTACTCGGTAATCAGGTATTGTAAATTATGTAGTTTAAGTTGGTATTTCTTTCATCAGACCGGGACGGTAAGTTGTAGTAGTTTAGACCGGTAACCATATGGGTGGTTATCGGTATTGTATCACCCTCGGTAGTTAAGTACTTTTCCGCTGTGATTATCTTAGTGTCCGTGATGTTTAGACCGTGGTTAGAGGAATTATCGTATGGGGTGTTACAATTAAGTTGAATTAAGTTAAGTGATTAACAACTTAAAACTGAATCAATGTTTTAGGACTTTAGAGTTTGGACTCCGGAAGAGAGTAAGCAACCAAACGACCAACAGTGAACGGTACAGTTCTTATTGTGACCTGCTTGCTAACGAGGTGTCCCTCGGCTTGTGTGCTATTTGTTTATGTGTGCCGACTAAACAAGATAAAGCATGCAACCGGAACATTATGTTTATTGCATTGTTGTGTGATGTTTGGAAACTAACACAACTTACCGTGAGAACTTACTAACCAACGTTTAGTAAGGAATTGAGTGAGACTAAGGAACGCTCCCTAATATTAGTTTGTTAATAACCGAAAGATGTTTAACCAACAAACATTGTCTTGAGACTTCTACTAACTGGAATTTAAGGGGGGAGTGAGGAACCCGAGACTGACTCCGGTCATGCATGCTAAGGAAAAAGGGGGTCGGTATCTATAGCAGATCCAGACCGACTTCCGCTTAAGGACTTTTCTTCGGACTTGTTGCCTATGGTCGGTTGCCAGCTCAGCTACATTGGACATACAGTCCAAGGTAGGAGGCATTAAGATGGTGCGGTAGGTTCACCTAAATCCTAAATTATAAGATAAGTTGTTTATTCAACCAGTGGAGTTAATAGCTCATTGGCTAGGGTCGCTTTTGACCCGACAAAAATAAACATTGAGATAGATACAATCATTTCTATTTAAAGAGTGGTTTGTATTCTAAGATTAAGATAAGGTTTGAGATGAGTTGCAACCATTCCTTTTTAAAGGATGGTTTGTATTATAAGACTAAGATAAGCTACATCCATTCCATTTTAAAGGATGGTTGTTTGTAAGACTAAGATTGGGTAAGATAAGGATGGACTAAGATTAAGAGGAAACATAACTTAAGGATTTAAATAATTAACTTTCTAATTAAGGGAATGCATTTAAGTCGTTCATTATGTTTGAACTTTGATTGTTCATATTTGGATTGTTGTTTACTGCACTTTCTATTATGTTGTGCATCTAATCAACCTCCATGCTATCGACAATTAGTCATCGTAGCCACGTTAGCTTGGGGGCCATGAGAGGATCGTACCAGCATTCGTGCTGACCCCCTTTGGGGTCTGTTTTTACTACACAGGTGAACGTCAGGAGGCGGCCGTCGCGAGAGTAAGAAGGGGTACAAGCGTTACGGGTTAAGTGTGGCCTACGAGTTGTGCGTGTACACTCGTATGGCAATTTGAGTTAGTATGATGTATAGGATGTGAGGGGATTGTAAGAAGGATATGTATTTGGTTAAGATTTGTATGTACTAATGTTCGGTATATTCTATCAATCAGACCGTGGCAAGGTCATGGAGTGTATTGAATTCCGCTGTGACATTTTATATATATGTTGTTAAGTTGCGAAACCACATTTGGATTGAGATGGGGTGTTACACACTGACATAACGAACTTTCTTAGACAATAATTGTAGTTCCCTGACAAAAACACATTGGTATAGGGATCATAAAAAGAACTCTCGAACCTTGTAAATAGGCATTACCATGAGACACTGGTTACCCACCACAACACAAATCAAACCGATAAGAAAATGGTAGCGAATTCGCCACTATGTTCCAGCATCTATCCAATATTTTGTTCAAGGAGACCAAATAAAAGGAGTTGTGTACAATAGAGAATTAAGCTCCAATCATGGGGGAACAAATTCCAAAAGAGGAACTGATAAAACACCCGCAAGCGATGCAACGGGTAACTGTGGAATTCAATGTTATAAAAAAAAGGAGAGATAAATCCTTGGGATCATGTGTATATCGTTAACTATGGTTATGAAGGAAATGATCACACATGCAACGTTATTTGGCATAGCATTTAATGCTCATGCACTAACGTTATATGATAGTATTATTTAACCATTTGGCATTGTACCATATATTGAATATCACATTATTCATTTTAATAACTATACTTTAATTTACACTTTATGTCCTATAGTATATATATATTTATACTAATGTCATGACACTTGTCATATATCATTTCATGACGTTAAAACCATATTGTATATACTTATATATATACACATATTCTCGGTTTTACATATATATATATATATATATATATTTATATATGTAGTTTTTTATTTGATTTAATCATATAATATATAGTTGCATGTATTATGACAATATATTATCTTAAACTCCCATTCTAGGTATAAGTTGGTCAACTTGACCACTTGGTCAAATTAGTTGACTTAGTCAAGCAAGTTGACTTGACTAGTTTATCCAAGTACCTTAATTTACAACATTCATCATAATACATGGTATTATATAATTCATGTACTTTGCAATATGCTACTCTTGATCGTATAATTTACAGTTTATCGACCCTATTCATTTATAAACCCATCATTAAATTTATATGGTCCTCAACCATATTTATACGCATTTCCAACATATATTAGTCACGCCTTTATGCACATACAAATATACATGAATTATAAAACCCCTTTCATTAAATGCTACATTTCCTTATTTTATGTAAGGTGATTATTCTTACTAGTTTGTAATATATTATACAAACTTATATTAAGATTCCTATCTTAATATCATGTAACACTTGTATAATACCATAATAAACTTTTAAGGTTTATTCATTATACTCATTATTTTGTAAATTCATTTATTCATTATTATCACATTTGTTTTATGTGAATATTCTTACTTATACACGTATTATATCCAATTGAAATACCAATTATATATATAGAAGTATATATATCTACATCCTCTTACTTCAAATGTTTGTCAAGGTTAATATTACTTAGCCAAGCAATTTCCAACCTTATGATTCAAATTCAATTATACAATATCGTATAATTTAATTTCTCCTATTTAGTATAACAACCATGACCAAAAAAAAGAAAAAAAAAAGCAAATACCGAATATAAACCTTGGGTTAAGATATAAGTAGCGATAAGGAAACATCACTCATAAAGGGACAATGACGTGGGATTTATTATCCTAAGTAACCCAAGATACCTTAGGTAAAGTAACGGTAATACGGTTCTCCAATACAAGTATATTCGAACATGCGATGTGCTAGATAAATTCAAGGCATACACTAAGACCTAAAAGGCTTGTATACACTTGACAAATTATTCACTATAACACCTGGGGTTGAACCTTAGGCGAGAAGATTAAAAAAACTTAATCTTATGGTAAGACATTGAATACGGTGCAGATGGATCACCTATATCCATACTATATCTATGAATACGGTGCGGATGGATCACCTATATCCATACTATAAATACAGTGCGGATGGATCACCTATATCCATACTATAAATACGGTGCGGATGGATCACCTGTATTCATACTATAAATACGGTGCGGATGGATCACCTATATCCATATCTATGAATACGGTGCGGATGGATCACCTATATCCATACTATATCTATGAATACGGTGCGGATGGATCACCTATATCCATACTATATCTATGAATACGGTGCGGATGGATCACCTATATCCATACTATATCTATGAATACGGTGCGGATGGATCACCTATATCCATACTATATCTATGAATACGGTGCGGATGGATCACCTATATCCATACTATATCTCCAAATACGGTGCGGATGGATCACCTATATCCATACTAGGCTCAAGATTTATAGATCTGATCTGAAGAGAGGATGACTGAAACAAGTCCACTCAATAATATGAGAACTTGGAATGAAAAGAACTCATAATATCAGGAGGATACAAAATATGTACCAATATACCATTAAATCTATGGAAACAACCATATGCGCATACATATACATATATATATATAAGACAAAGGGGTATCGTAATACAAATACGACCTTGGAACTTATAACACATAGTATACATATATTATGGATACAAGAATGAGTGAATGTACATATGTACACATTTAGATGTATACATAGTTGGAAAATTTAAAGGATTAATTCAAGAATTGATGACCAGATGACTAGAAGCATGGAGGGTAATAATTAAATTGGTTGATTGTTGTTGGACGTGCAAGTTGAACTTAACCCAGGTCAGGTCAAGTGATACTGAGCATAGAGTGGGGTGGAAGGATAGTTCAACACTTACGCTGACCACGTAAGGGTTGGATAACTCTTGAACCCCCCACAAGTGGACATGAACTACAAATAGGTGGGAAATTGTATAAGTCAGGAGTTGGAAAAGTTCGAAGGATGCGATATCAATATAGATGATACGAGCGGGTAGAATACAGTGATACATGATCCAAACTTAGAGGTTACAACCTCTGAAACTTCTAACATATATAGTTTGGTAACCTTTCGACTGAAACTAATTGAAGTCAACCAGCAGTGTCAACGCCATAATTGGGCTGAAGAATAAAGATTACTTAGAAACGAAAACATCTGAATTGAATGTACACATTAGGGATAAAAGAAGGTAGTAATGCTAGAAGAGTAAACTAGCTAGCTACACATGAATATGAGCAGCAATATAAACTAAACAAATCGTGGTAACAACGACACGTCAGTAACATTCAAATACTAAGAACTAAATTATTAAAGCCAAAAGGGGCAGCCGGAAACAACAATTCAGACGCTTAAAAGCGAACCAAAATCATGAATATCCAACCTCCAAAGGAAGTGAATAGACAGATTACAACCCATATAAATTAAAATACCCCTTGCCAGTCAAGAGAACTTTACTACTATTATAAGATTACCACTGAGCCCTGCACCACATTGGGAAGCCGAAGGTTATCAGAGTCGCACAGCAGAAGCTGGTGGACCGTATCTCCCATTTTTCGGTGGAATAACAGGTGACATATTGGCCAATACCTTAGACCTAGAGGGGTTAAACCCGAATCCGTTATAGATCGGTATGGATACCGATAAGAATCCTTGTGACATAAAAATAAGCCATTAACAAGGGAAAAATTGCATAGAAGCTAGAATGCCCATGGGGATTGAACATCTCTATCCAAGGTTCTAATATGATACAAAAAAGATTACGTGGGAGTAATCCATTTTTAAGGGGGGTAGGCGTGTTTTGTTTTTGCTATGTTGTTGCTCGTTTGATATGTTATGTTGGTTGCGATGTGTGTGAACTATGTTCGAATAATTTTGGATGCACTGTGATTATGAATGAATGACTTGTCCTCCTGATTATTATGAAGTATAGTAGATGAATATTACAGGTACATCGAGATATTATTGGAAATTAGGTGAAACCACAGATGTGGCATGGTGCTTATAAGCACAAATGGTGAAATAAAACTATTGAATTTGCGGGACATGATACCCTAGTTAGAAAGAACGAATATGGGACTTGATCCCTAGGATTAACAAGAATGGAAAACACCAGTTAAGGAATTAAGACTTCGGCACGAAGTTCTTTTAAGGGGGGTAGACTGAAATACCCTGAGTAATCATCACTTTAAATTAGTGAAGACTAAATTAAATTATGTGCAATGAAACACCCTTGAACATTTAATCACATATATTTAAAACGCGACAAAAAAATAAAAGGGGCATATATATATATGTATATACATATACGTATACATATAACTACTAACGTAACAAAAATAAATAGTCGTGTACATAATTAATCACGTGATATATTATATATAGTAACACATATAATTATAGATAGGCATGTTTAGGTAGCTGTTACAAAAAAAAGGGAGTAAACATGCCCCCGCCGGGGTTCGAACCCGGAACCTCTCGTACCTTCCCCGGATGCCTTAACAGGTTGAGCTGTGCTTGAATTCGGTACTTAATACCCACGAATTAAAACTAGTATTGAGACCAATAAAGTAATTGCAAATAAAAAAAAGAAGAGAGGAGGAAACCTGCCTCTGTTGGGTTTACCGAAAACACCAAGAGACACACTTCAACACTCTCTTCTGATTTTAACCCTTATAATGCCACTGATTCCCTTGGAACTGGGGAGCATTATCTACCTAGCTTAATCCTGAAATCCCTATTCTATGACTGGGTAAACCAGCAGTAGTAGCACTTCAAGACAAAGAGAACAAAAAATGTGCAGGAAACAGACATGGCAGTGTTGCTGTCGATTTCAGTCAAAGAAAAAAATAAAGGAACCTGATCTTCAGAGACCGCACATGTTGCTGTTCTCCTTGCCCCAACCTCAGCCAAAGAGAAATTCCCCTTGGAACCCCAGACACATTAAATAAATCTTACATGCCCATACTCCCTTGATACTTGAAGACCATAAACACAATCTGTGTTTTTCTGATTCCGATTGAAACACCCAGAGCACAAATCTGGTGCATCAGAAGTAGTGTCCCAATGCTCCTCCTTCGCTATCTGATATTGCCAATAACTCAATGTCAGTCAAGCCATACACCAGTGCAGATTTCTAGTACTAGAAAATCAGACAAGAGGGCAGCTGCTCACGTGGGAGTTTAGGCACTCCAAACTTCCACAAATCCTCCATTGAAACTTCCATCCACCAGCTGATAACTAGTTTCCTCCATTCGTCCTTCTCTAGCTTTATTCCATAACGAATGCCTTTGCTCAGTTACTCTCTTCCTCATTCGCATGCCAGCGCCAACAGCAACTCAGAGAACTCCTTTTTGTTTCACTCATGCGTGAAGGTAAGCCAAGCTGTCAAGGCTGTTTTCTTTCTTTTGTTTTCCCGATCCATTTCTTTACTGATAAAAAAAATAATCCACTCTACTCCTTCAGTATAGCTAAACCCTGTTTGAATTCCACTGCATCTTCCCTCGAATACAAAACTGATAAAGGCCATGACCACACTGGTTTGGTTATCAGCTCAAGGTAAGACCAATAAGCAAATCCCACTTGAAACTCCCTGTTATTTTCCTGAAAACCGAGTTAATAGGAACAGCTCACTCAACCTTCTTGTGTTCTTTCCATGCGAAACTTCATCATGCATCTCCTGAGTCTATTTCGAAAGTTCTTTTGGATCGGATAACCCAAGTGTTGGAAGCTTCACATTGTGCCAAGAAGCAACCAAGGGAAACAGTTAAGATTAATAGGTGAGTCATCTCTAAACTTAATACACCAACAGAAAACGAAAGAAAATAATATGCCAAGTGTAACCTGATAACAAGCTTCCTTCAGTAGTAAAACATTTCAGTAGTTCTAACTATGTTGTCTTAGGTCTGTTCTGGAAGTAAGATCATGGTGAACCACTTAACTGACTCAGAAAAATAACTTGGGAAGACTAGAAATCAGATGAAAAGAACAACAGATAAACAATAACAGAAATGATACATCAGCTCAGATTTCAGTTCTATGATCTTGTTTTGGAATTCTGTATACTAATTTAATACCCTTGAGGTTTACCGCCCACATCAGTTATTGGAGAGAAAGAAGTGTGCCTTATAGTGCTGGTGGAAACCTCTTCCTTGTGTGAGCCTTTTTGGGCTAGGAAACCCCAGGAACAAACCGTGCGGCATGCGTGCCAAAACGACAATATCACACATGTGGGCTGATTAGGCTGGCTTCACAGATGTACAGAGCCAGATCCAAGTCGGTTGCCAGTGGGCCCCGAGGGCGTTGGCTCCTAAGGGGGGTGAAGTGTAATACCCTTGAGGTTTACCTCCCACATCGGTTGGAGAGGAGAATGAAGTGTGCCTTATAGGCATGGATAACCTCTTCCTTGTGTGAGGCTTTTGGGGCTAGGAAACCCCAGGAACAAAACCGTGCGGCCTGCGTGCCAAGCGGACAATATCACACATGAAATACCCCGGATCTAAAAATGGCGATTAAATTACTCTAATATGATTATTAAAGGCCTAATGGTGCCTTAAGAGTATTGGTAAAGAAAATAAAACCAAAAGAAAAGAGAAAACGCTTGAAAAGCGAAAAACGCTAAAATGCGCGTTAAATGAGTATAAGAGATATATAATCTCGTAAGGGTCCGAGATGGATTCCTAAGGCTTAGTTAGGCCTAATTAGTATACGGGAATGATTCCCGAAGAAAACGGATCCAAATAAAGGATTAAAACGCTAACGGAGTTTAAAGCACGTTTTTCGAGAAACCCGAAAACGTGACTTTAAGTGGTCAAATGGACCCGTAAAAATTATAGTTGATTATATAACTATAATTAAGTATTAATGGAAGCTTAAACCATTAAAAATAAAGAAACGAGAAAAATCCGAAAAACGGGCCCGGTTAGTGAATAGTGCCAAACCGGGTAAAATAACGAGCGTTTTCTGTAAGAAACGAAAAACGCTCCAGCTTACTAATTTAGTGGGGCCGGTTTTATTTAGTGAGTCACCCACTCACACACACTCTAGGCTAGTAAATAAATAAGAAAGGAAGAAAAGAAAAGTGAAAGTAATAAAGGGGAATAGTAAAAAGTAATTTACTTACTCTCTCACCTCTTCTTTTCTCCTCACTCACGTCACGATCTCCCCTTCCAAAATCGAGCTCCTCCTTCCTTGCCTCTGTAATGGGCGATTTCACCCAGCAGCACACACGCCCATCTTGCTCCCCCTCTAACTTACTCATTTCTCCACCAAATCACACAAAAATTATACCGCTAGATTCGTATCGGCGAGAGCTTCGTTCTCCACCCAACGAAGTCTTGATTCCTCCACCTTCATCCCCATTGACGTTGGAGCTTTTGGAGTTTGAAGAGTTGGTTTCAACCCTTCTTCTCTTCCTTAATGCCTTAAGGTATTAATAAGTAAGTGTTTGGACCATTTCAAGCTTGTTCTTACATTTTGGGAAAAATCCTCCACGTTGAAAATTTTCCCCATTTCAGCCGATGGAACCTTGCTCTTGTGGGCTGTTGGAAACTCCTTCAATTGATTGCCAAGCTAACCTCTTGGCTTTCTAAGGTAATATCTAAGCTAGAGCCTAAAAACTAGTTCTTGAAGTACTAGTTTTTGTGTGGGAAAATTTAATTAATAAGCTCAATATATGTGTATGGGGATATGATTGTAGATGGCAATCTTGACCCCTTGTGTGTTGTGAAACCGAGGAGAGAAAGAGGGAACAAGACAAAGAGGAAGAAGAGAGGTGAAAACGAAAACAAAAGAGGTAAAGAGCTTACCTTGTGTTAGATTTATTTGGCTTGTGAAACTGATTTTAGAGTTGAATTAATGCTCTTGATGGGTGTAGTTATGATACTACAATGATGTTAGTTGAAGGAGTGTTTTAATGAGGTTTAAGTGTGTAAACAAACCTAGAAGCCAAGTTAGTGTACATATGTAAACAAGGGGAAATTTGGTATTGTAGTTGTTGTGTATCATTAAACAGGAATGAAGAAGTGTTTATGAGCTGTTTTATGTGTGGTGAATATGTTGGAGAAGTAGCCAAGTTATGGCAAAATTTATGTGGAAACCTAAGTGGTTTAAGTGATGTTTTGTGTGGAGAATAACCAAGGGTTAGCTAGGTGATGTTGGAGTTTGAATTGGGTAAATGGTCACCCAAGAATATGAGAGGATGTTGGAGGTGAGATTTGTGCAAAAATCAGTAGCAAAAGTTGTTAAATGCTTGAAGAGTTGTGGGAAATAAAGAAGATTTAAGGTTTTAGAGTGAGTCTTGGAACTGGTATGAAGTGTGCATTATCTTGGAGTTTTGGAATGGTTAATGAAGAGGAGCAATAATGCAAGTGTTAAGAAAGGTTAGAAAAAGATGCATAATGGAAGTGTTAAAGAAATGTAGAAAATGCACAAGTGTGCATTAGTTGGGAGAATGCAAAATGTGTGACTTGGAGCAAGAATTTGTGTAAGGGTTTAACCCATGATTTGAAGAGGTTTAGAGCATGTTTTAAGGTGATTAAGCATGTAGGAATCTTGTGGAAAGATTAGGGAAAGATTGGGTGTGGATTAAGGATTGAATTGGGTTGAAAAATGATGTATGTTGCAGGTTTTAGCAGGGTCCGGGACCTAGTCCATGGACAAGGACCCGGACCACCCCCTTTATTTAGGCCGAGAGTTGCTTGCTGTGTTTGGTCCGGGACTTGAGTCTAGTACAAGGACCCGGACCACTTGCTAAATTCCACCCGAGAGTTGGTATGAGTATTGGTCCGGGACTTAGGGTAAGGACCAAGTCCCGGACCACCCCCAGAAACCTACAGAGAGTATTTTAAAGGTTTCTAATGATGGGGGTTTGAATGCTAATGATGTTACAAGATGTTAAGGCCTTGTTTGGTGACATGTAAAGGCCCTAAGGAGTGTAAGAAAGTGTTAGAAGTGATTGAGAAGTGAGAACTCGAATTAACAAGAATAAAACCGAGATAACGGTAACGGGGTAAGTACGGGAGTAACATTTAATTATGTTCCGTATGAGCTTAGTATTAATAATGATTTGAAACATTATCAGAGGATCGTGTGGACCCGAGCAAGGTGAGATGACACGGTAAAAGTAAAATCCCGGTGAAAGGTATGATTTTCTCATGCCCCGTATGCTAACCGAGTTACTCTGATTTGTGTGTTTGTGTGCCGGCTTAATCAAGACTAAAGCATGAAAATAATCCCTTGTTTGATTATGTATGTCTTGTTGTATGTTGAATGAACTAACATACTTGTATGCCGGTCTGGTCTAACATAGTAGTGTAAAGACCGACTCATAGTGAGTAACGTTCGGCTAGAGATCCGTAGAACGGATCGATGCGTATGATAACGAAACATGCAAACACACACAAGCTATCGATTAAAGTATAACGATATGCAAACATATGAACTCCCTAGAACGTGAGGAGTGTACGGGTTGAGTAAATACCCGATAACGGTTAGTAAACCTTATTGCAACAATCCACGAAATAAATATGAGTGGAGGGATAAACGACCTCCATCGAGAGGATCGAAGTTAGTCCAATAATGTAAACATATAAGAAGGTAAAAGAGACCTAAGGGACTATGTGACTCCCTTGTGATACGGTCGACCTCTTATATGAGGATTTTACCCGGTATAAGAAAATATCCGAATGTATAAGCATATGATTGTGAGGGTAACCCTTAAACCTAAGATTACCCGAATTTAAGTAAAGTTCCAAAGTCATTAGAAACATCGAGAATGATGCTTCTAGACTAATATACATGATATTATTATAACTCCGAGAGAGGAGTGTACGGGAACGAGAGTAGTCCGAGAGTAGTCGGACCTAAGAAAAAGAGATAGGAACTAAGAGAGAGTTCCGTGAGCTAGTTGAACCTTCCCACCATGCTAGACCCAGAGTAGGGTCGAAACCGGGGAAGTAAGACTATGCTAGAAAGCCATGAGTTTTGGCTTAAGTATGTAATAAGAGTAACAAGCGTGACGTAGGAGGCCTGTAGTGTCTCGAGAATCTACAAGAGCTTGAATATGAATAACCCAAGAGTGTGGGTGAGTAATGAGTATAAATAACCCGAGAGAAAGGGGTGAGTATATGTATGAGTAACCCGAGAGAATGGGTAAGTATAAGAATAAGTAGCCCAAGAGAATGGGTGTGTACATGAATAAGTAACCCGAGAGAGCGGGTGAGGTATTGAATAAGTAAACAAGGCATAGCGAGGAATAACCCTCAATGCCTAAGAGTAACCAGTTATCACTAACAACATTGTTATGTTAGTTAGGAATCGTGTTCCGTGATTGGATGTAGATTCCTTGTGTGATATACATATATATTGTATTGCCGTGATGCATGTTGTTTGATTAAAATGAACTCCATGTATATCCGACCCAAAGTAGTCGGCGTACCGCGGTTAGCACGCGGTATATGCGAATTTCATGCGCAGCGTAAGCTGACCCCCTAGGGGGAACGTTTTTAGTGTGCAGGTACTTGAAGCTGACCACCGTTCGAGAGAGTAGGACGGGGACAGTTATGAAGCGTGGGTAGTTAGATTTAATTACTTATGCATTTGAATGAGGTGTAAGTCCGAGTATGTTATCGGCATCCGTATATTGTAGACTCGGTATAGTAAGATATGAGTTGAGTATTGTATTTGTATGTAGTACTCGTTGTTCCAGTTCATCAGACCGTTACGGTATGTAAGAAAGGCCTGGTTAGCCACATGGGTGGCTAACGGCGTTGTTTCACCCCTCGTTGAAATTAGTTCCGCTGCGTGAGTAGGAGTAATTAGTAACGTTTAAGAGGTAATGATGAGATTAACGGTTGGGGTGTTACAAAAATGGTATCAGAGCGAAGTATCGCTCTGATGACTGGAAATACCGAGCTTAGGAAATACCGAGTTAGGATATAGAGACTTAGGGCTAAGGGTTGAGTGGTAGCGTGAGAGATGCGCTAGTTAGGAACTTCCAGTATGATCTGGATACCTACAATACCAGACCCGCCCCCACAACCCCCGCATTAAAAGCTCGGGAAAGAACGCCAGAGAGACGGGGAAACCCAATCTGGCAGTTATTTAATATTCATTTTGAACCAGAACCTGTCATGCGGTAGATCCCGAGAACCGGAAATCCCGGAGACGGATCCCGCTGGAATGACAATAACCGCACATAATGGCGAGAGATCGAGAAATCCTAATCCAAGGAGACCGAAATTTGTGGCAACTTGGGGCGACATGCTGAGCAGTCGCGAGAACCTAGCTGGCCGAGCAGCAGCAAGAAGAAAGCACCAACCGTGCAATAAGGCGGATTAATGAGAAGCAATGATAATAACAAAAAACCGAGACACATGTCTACGGACCGCCATAACTAAAATAATACCATCAACGGTACACTAACCGACTAGAATCTAGTCAAGAGTAGAGGCACCCACCCTGCCACACCCAAAGAGGTTGCAATACTTAACTGATATAGCTTAGACAGCTACGAGCATAACTACGGGATATACCCGAATAGGACTACAGAAGTAGTACCTAAATAAGTTAAACCTCGGTAACCACAGTAAAGACGTGGGAACGAGCAACGAGGCAAAGCATAGAATTAAAATAGCTAAGAACTCCGAGAGTGGAGGAGCACCTAAATGAATGACAGTCATGTCTAGGAGCAGTTATCCAATTAAAGGATCAAGGAAGAGCCGTCAAGGCTACCAGATACAATGTGAACGATACCGTGACCGGTATGAGTTAACCTAAAAACCGCCTGTACCGCGCACTTGCCTCGGCAAGTGCAGTAATAGCGGGATTATTAAGAGGAACCTTGCAATAAAAAGTACTTAGCAAGTACCAAGACGGCAAGAGAAGCCAATATAGCACCACAAACCCTAAAAATTCTGAAACGAAACCTTGGAAAGGCCTAAAGGCCTCACCACTGTATAAAGAATATACCGGTCAGCAAGAGCTAGACCTGGTAAGAAGCAACCGGCATTGAAATGCCGCAAAGAGTTTACTTTCAAGACTCAAATTTTTTTCTTCAAAACATGAAATTTTCCAAAAACCCCTAAATTTTTAAAAAACCAAACCAGAGAATCACGATAAGTTATTATAGGACCATATAAGAGGAGTTGGCAACAGAATACTTCACTTAGGCGTGACCGACACTACAAGTGTACACAAACGAGACATGGAACACCCGCACTCCAAGGAGCTTGCGGGCCTGACAGACCAGTTATGAGTTAGTCGGGTAAGTGGTAACGTATCAATAAGATACTCCATGTATGTATACAAGTAGAGTACGGTACACGGGAAGTAGTCCACTCCATACTACGGACGAAAGAGCCAATTCAAACCTTGACAGTTGGACACTTCGAATGATCGAAGTACACAAAGAAGCTTACTAAGCTAAAGGAGTCAAGAATCCAGTAGGATGATGGAGCTAAGAACATAACGTTAAGAAGTGCGAGAAGCACAGAGTATTAAGTACAGACATTGGATATGTCTCAGGAAATACCTAATAACTGGGTGAATACCAGTGTAAATACTACGGCGAATGCCTAAATGAACTTATTAATGTACGATAAACGGGATAGAATTCCCATTTTATACCTCACTGAAGAGAATAATGACCAGACCTAGAAGGTATTAGAAAGTACCAAGGATCTACCCAATAATGGGAGACATTACACCCTAAACGGGATAGTCAAGAACATAGCCGCAAGGCGAAGTCGCAACTGAACATAACCATAAGTACAAGCCAGATGTAATGGCATTACTCAGTAACACCCAGGAGCAATACGAGAAGGGTGCTAGAGTCATCAGTAGTTGAATGAAACATCGTGCTGAGAACACAAGTGTTTAAGTAAACACTCGGGTAGAACCGAAGGGATCCCTCGTAACACGGGATACCCTAGATTGCCAGAGGGCATAAACAACTATCAAGTTATTTAAAGGGCCTTCCATGTCTGGAAGTGTGACGAGACAACCATATCTAAGAGCCCAGAAATACCTCCTAACCATTTAATGGCATACGGAGAGGAAGAAACCTATATAAACAGCCCGCATGGAGCATGGCGAGGCAATGTGGCTTATAAGCCGGTAAAATAACTGCAACTTGTAGATCTAAATGTTGTAAACCTATGCATAGAGGCATAAGAGGAACAGTGGAGAACGAACCACTACCTTAAGTGGGGATACCACTTGTTATTATGGGGCCTATGGAGCGGCATTTGCGTGAATCCTCCAGAGAAAGGCTACCACCTAAGTATGTAATGTGAACCGCTAGAGCGGTGTAGTAAAACTTGAGCATGTGTATATTGCCAATGAGTATATGAACCATAGTAAAGTATAAAGAGGAACCTCGATAGCAGCAATTCGAACCGAAGAGTAATCGGTTGAGTAGTAAACACTGTATGTGTGCAATATGAACTGCAGATAAGCAGCGCGCAAGTGCGCAGAGAGACTTTAAGAATAACGTATATTGTTGAGCCAAATGAATGGCAAGCCATCGTGTAAATGGCGAGAACACCTGGGCGGAAGCTAAAGTAGTAGCGGATGCCATAGAAATGAGAAAGAATATGGTACGCAGCAAGCAACCATTGTAAGAGTATAGCCAGTTCGTGATATGAAGTTGATGAGAAAATGTGGTAAAGGAGACATGTTCATTCCTATCTCATGAGAGATTTACTGTCAAGGGTTTACGCTTCTGCACTCTGTATGACTGAGTGTTTTGGTATTGCACTTGTGCGGTAATGATCGAGTGGGAGAGCCAGGAATTGAGAAATGTCAACAAAGCCTGTTGAGTGAAATTTAGAAAGATAACCGTGCGGCCATTGGCTAAAGATGCACAAAGAACGTGGGCAGTAACCCACAGGGCCCAGGATCGATATGTGGAAAAATGCAGAGTAGTATGAATGAAGAACTCTGGCACAAAACCAAGAAACAAACATAATCCATGAGCCACTATTAAACGAGGAAGCACTACATGCTAAGTAGTAGCTTGACCTCAACCGACAACAAGTCGGGAAAAATAAGTGAATAATCACAAAGGTATACAGTGTTATACGAAGTAGATTCCCAGAGAACTGGTGAGACAATCTAAAATTCATCGAATTCGCATACGGTAAGAGATACCAAGCGACGATTGAAATACATTGAGAATACCAAAGAGCGAATTAAGCTCTAGTTATCAGGTCACGCAGCAGAAGCTTGTGGACCATGATTCAGGGTTAAGTATACCTATGTCATAAACCATTGAAGCCTTAGAGGCTAGAACCGAACCCGGTTATGAGTTAATTAACTGTACTGAAGCTTAAACACTTCATAATACTCGAATTATGAACCAATGTTCAGTGATAACATATGGTTGGTTACGCGGGCGTAACCCCTTTTAAGGGGGGTAGGGCGAGAAACCGCTTAGAGTATGTTTTACGTATAGTTCGTAAACTACTATGTGCATAGCACAAAAGAAATTGTTTTGATGTTGGACCTCATGTTACATAAACATGTGTACCCATTCATTGTGTAAGTATAAGTATTGTGCATGAGAGATGCAAGTAACGAGTAAGTATTGTGCATGAGATGCAAGTAATGAGTATGTAAATATGAAAAGAGGAGTGGAGAAACTCCTGGGGAATGAGAATCCCTATAGTATATGTTTAGTGAGATTAGACATGAGATATAATGAGTATGAATCGGCATGAAACCGATGTGTACCTAAGAGGGAGTGAGTTCCCTAGGTGATTTTATTTGAGAATGATAGATGGAGTGAGTTCCATCCTTTGGAGTTGTATGTTATGTGTTTTAAATTGAGCAACAATTTGAGTAAATGAAGCCACAAGTATGGAATACCTAGGTAAAGTAGTGAAGCAATGAGAATGACAAATGACCTAAGTACTAGGAACTAGAGATTAATTGAAACGAATTGTTTCGTGAATATGACTAGAAAGAGTAAAAGATAGAAACAAAAATGTTTGACTATCTGATTGTTTGAAACTGACGTGGGGGGTGGAACTTGATCTGCTAGCGATCAAGGGAAACCGAACACAAATTGGGGTGGAAGGATAGTTCAACACTGATGCTGATCACATCAGGGTTAGATGATTCCTGAAGCTCCCTATAGTGGTCACAAGTAATCACGCTAAGAAAAGATACAGCTACCATAAATCTGATTTGGAGTTGTGTGATGTTTTAAAAAGAATTTTCAAATGGATTTTGAAAAAGAATTTCCTTCAAGTATGAAGATGGAAATGAAATTGGTTTGAAACCGCTATCACCCCCACCGCGATGGCTGAGCCTTAAGTCTTGATGACCGGTAGAACGGTGGGCGTGTATTAGTTTTGAAACCATTGCACCGTACGTGCGGCGGTCCTAAGTGACCGGTTGGGGTTGGGGGGTGTCAGTGTGTGATTTTTCCAAAGGCAGCGGGACGGGGAGAGTACCCTGAGATGTTCCTGTGTTGAGTGAGTCAACCAGAGTGCCTGAGGATATGTATATGTGTAACGTTTTGATCAGAACCGAAGGGACCGTGGGCCAGAGAGAGTAAGTGCCCATTTGTCATGAAACGGCCGTGAACCAGAAAGAGTAAGTGTTCAACGTGACCGGTACCTGAGGGATCAGTAGTATATCACTCAACATGGATTCGAGGACTGTAGCGCCTTCTGTCTTCGGACCGATTCCATGGAGAGAGTAAAAAGAGTATTTTTGATTGCTATACATGTTGTGATATGTGCGTAGTATGTGTAGTATGTAATGTGACTGACTTGTGGAGTCTGTAAGGTTATACATGTATTATAACCTTGGCATAGCGTGCCCATGAGAGTAACCATTTAGATTCACCAACTTTGAGGACAAAGTTCCTTAGGGGGGTAGATTGAAATACCCCGGATCTAAAATGGCGATTAAATTACTCTAATATGATTATTAAAGGCCTAATGGTGCCTTAAGAGTATTGGTAAAGAAAATAAAACCAAAAGAAAAGAGAAAACGCTTGAAAAGCGAAAAACGCTAAAATGCGCGTTAATGAGTATAAGAGATATATAATCTCGTAAGGGTCCGAGATGGATTCCTAAGGCTTAGTTAGGCCTAATTAGTATACGGGAATAATTCCCGAAGAAAACGGATCCAAATAAAGGATTAAAACGCTAACGGAGTTTAAAGCACGTTTTTCGAGAAACCCGAAAACGTGACTTTAAGTGGTCAAATGGACCCGTAAAAATTATAGTTGATTATATAACTATAATTAAGTATTAATGGAAGCTTAATAGCCATTAAAAATAAAGAAACGAGAAAAATCCGAAAAACGGGCCCGGTTAGTGAATAGTGCCAAACCGGGTAAAATAACGAGCGTTTTCTGTAAGAAAACGAAAAACGCTCCAGCTTACTAATTTAGTGGGGCCGGTTTTATTTAGTGAGTCACCCACTCACACACACTCTAGGCTAGTAAATAAATAAGAAAGGAAGAAAAGAAAAGTGAAAGTAATAAAGGGGAATAGTAAAAAGTAATTTACTTACTCTCTCACCTCTTCTTTTCTCCTCACTCACGATCTCCCTCCTTCCAAAATCGAGCTCCTCCTTCCTTGCCTCTGTAATGGGCGATTTCACCCAGCACACAGCCCCATCTTGCTCCCCCTCTAACTTACTCATTTCTCCACCAAATCACACAAAATTATACCGCTAGATTCGTATCGGCGAGAGCTTCGTTCTCCACCCAACGAAGTCTTGATTCCTCCACCTTCATCCCCATTGACGTTGGAGCTTTTGGAGTTTGAAGAGTTGGTTTCAACCCTTCTTCTCTTCCTTAATGCCTTAAGGTATTAATAAGTAAGTGTTTGGACCATTTCAAGCTTGTTCTTACATTTTGGGAAAAATCCTCCACGTTGAAAATTTTCCCCATTTCAGCCGATGGCACCTTGCTCTTGTGGGCTGTTGGAAACTCCTTCAATTGATTGCCAAGCTAACCTCTTGGGCTTTCTAAGGTAATATCTAAGCTAGAGCCTAAAAACTAGTTCTTGAAGTACTAGTTTTTGTGTGGGAAAAATTTAATTAATAAGCTCAATATATGTGTATGGGGATATGATTGTAGATGGCAATCTTGACCCCTTGTGTGTTGTGAAACCGAGGAGAGAAAGAGGGAACAAGACAAAGAGGAAGAAGAGAGGTGAAAACCGAAAACAAAAGAGGTAAAGAGCTTACCTTGTGTTAGATTTATTTGGCTTGTGAAACTGATTTTAGAGTTGAATTAATGCTCTTGAATGGGTGTAGTTATGATACTACAATGATGTTAGTTGAGAGGGAGTGTTTAATGAGGTTTAAGTGTGTAAACAAACCTAGAAGCCAAGTTAGTGTACATATGTAAACAAGGGGAAATTTGGTGTATTGTAGTTGTTGTGTATCATTAAACAGGAATGAAGAAGTGTTTATGAGCTGTTTTATGTGTGGTGAATATGTTGGAGAAGTAGCCAAGTTATGGCAAATTTATGTGGAAACCTAAGTGGTTTAAGTGATGTTTTGTGTGGAGAATAACCAAGGGTTAGCTAGGTGATGTTGGAGTTTGAATTGGGTAAATGGTCACCCAAGAATATGAGAGGATGTTGGAGGTGAGATTTGTGCAAAAATCAGTAGCAAAAGAGGTTGTTAAATGCTTGAAGAGTTGTGGAAAATAAAGAAGATTTAAGGTTTTAAGAGTGAGTCTTGGAACTTGGTATGAAGTGTGCATTATCTTGGAAGTTTTGGAATGGTTAAATGAAGAGAGAGCAATAATGCAAGTGTTAAGAAGGTTAGAAAATGCACAAGTGTGCATTAGTGCAAAAGGGAGAATGCAAAATGTGTGACTTGGAGCAAGAATTTGTGTAAGGGTTTAACCCCATGATTTGAAGAGGTTAGAGCATGTTTTAAGGTGATTAAGCATGTAGGAATCTTGTGGAAAGATTAGGGAAAGATTGGGTGTGGATTAAGGATTGAATTGGGGTTGAAAAATGATGTATGTTGCAGGTTTTAGCAGGGTCCGGGACCTAGTCCATGGACAAGGACCCGGACCACCCCCTTTATTTAGGCCGAGAGTTGCTTGCTGTGTTTGGTCCGGGACTTGAGTCTAGTACAAGGACCCGGACCACTGCTAAATTCCACCCGAGAGTTGTGATGAGTATTGGTCCGGGACTTAGGGTAAGGACCAAGTCCCGGACCACCCCCAGAACCTACAGAGAGTATTTTAAAGGTCCTAATGATGGGGGTTTGAATGCTAATGATGTTATAAGATGTTAAGGCCTTGTTTGGTGACATGTAAAGGCCCTAAGGAGTGTAAGAAAGTGTTAGAAGTGATTGAGAAGTGAGAACTCGAATTAACAAAATAAAACCGAGATAACGGGATAACGGGGTAAGTACGGGAGTAACATTTAATTATGTTCCGTATGAGCTTAGTATTAATAATGATGTTTGAAACATTATCAGAGGATCGTGTGTGACCCGAGCAAGGTGAGATGACACGGTAAAAGTAAAATCCCGGTGAAAGGTATGATTTTCTCATGCCCCGTATGCTAACCGAGTTACTCTGATTTGTGTGTTTGTGTGCCGGCTTAATCAAGACTAAAGCATGAAAATAATCCCTTGTTTGATTATGTATGTCTTGTTATGTTGAATGAACTAACATACTTGTATGCCGGTGTGGTCTAACATAGTGTAAAGACCGACTCATAGTGAGTAACGTTCGGCTAGAGATCCGTAGAACGGATCGATGCGTATGATAACGAAAACATGCAAACACACACAAGCTATCGATTAAAGTATAACGATAAGCAAACATATGAACTCCCTAGAACGTGAGGAGGTGTACGGGTTGAGTAAATACCCGATAACGGTTAGTAAACCTTATTGCAACAATCCACGAAATAAATATGAGTGGAGGGATAAACGAACCTCCATCGAGAGGATCGAAGTTAGTCCAATAATGTAAACATATAAGAAAGGTAAAAGAGACCTAAGGGACTATGTGACTCCCTTGTGATACGGTCGACCTCTTATATGAGGATTTTACCCGGTATAAGAAAATATCCGAATGTATAAGCATATGATTGTGAGGGTAACCCTTAAACCTAAGATTACCCGAATTTAAGTAAAGTTTCCAAAGTCATTAGAAACATCGAGAATGATGCTTCTAGACTAATATACATGATATTATTATAACTCCGAGAGAGGAGTGTACGGGAACGAGAGTAGTCCGAGAGTAGTCGGACCTAAGAAAAGAGATAGGAACTAAGAGAGAGTTCCGTGAGCTAGTTGAACCTTCCCACCATGCTAGACCCAGAGTAGGGTCGAAACCGGGGAAGTAAGACTATGCTAGAAGCCATGAGTTTTGGCTTAAGTATGTAATAAGAGTAACAAGCGTGACGTAGGAGGCCTGTAGTGTCTCGAGAATCTACAAGAGCTTGAATATGAATAACCCAAGAGTGTGGGTGAGTTAATGAGTATAAATAACCCGAGAGAAAGGGTGAGTATATGTATGAGTAACCCGAGAGAATGGGTAAGTATAAGAATAAGTAGCCCAAGAGAATGGGTGTGTACATGAATAAGTAACCCGAGAGAGCGGGTGAGGTATTGAATAAGTAAACAACAAGGCATAGCGAGGAATAACCCTCAATGCCTAAGAGTAACCAGTTATCACTAACAACATTGTTATGTTAGTTAGGAATCGTGTTCCGTGATTGGATGTAGATTCCTTGTGTGATATACATATATATTGTATTGCCGTGATGCATGTTGTTTGATTAAAATGAACTCCATGTATATCCGACCCAAAGTAGTCGGCGTACCGCGGTTAGCACGCGGTATATGCGAATTTCATGCACAGCGTAAGCTGACCCCTAGGGGGAACGTTTTTAGTGTGCAGGTACTTGAAGCTGACCACCGTTCGAGAGAGTAGGACGGGGACAGTTATGAAGCGTGGGTAGTTAGATCTTAATTACTTATGCATTTGAATGAGGTGTAAGTCCGAGTATGTTATCGGCATCCGTATATTGTAGACTCGGTATAGTAGAGATATGAGTTGAGTATTGTATTTGTATGTAGTACTCGGTTGTTCCAGTTCATCAGACCGTTACGGTATGTAAGAAAGGCCTGGTTAGCCACATGGGTGGCTAACGGCGTTGTTTCACCCTCGTTGTAAATAGAGTTCCGCTGCGTGAGTAGGAGTAATTAGTAACGGTTTAAGAGGTAATGATGAGATTAACGGTTGGGGTGTTACTGTGGGCTGATTAGGCTGGGTTGTCACGACTAACTCCTCCAGGGTACACATGACTAAGTCACCAGTGCGTGAGAGTTTTTTAAAAGAAAAGTGACACTAACCTGATGCACCCAGAGTAGGGGATTAAACCGAAGTATGTTGCAGTTTCTGTTCAGTGCTACAGATTCTGTGTGAAAATGTTTTTGGAGGTACAGACATTACTGTCATGGCCTGTTGTGGAGTGGATACTGAATTAAAACACATAACTCAATAACTAAACAAACGGGAAGGAAGTAAACACCAGATCTATGAATGAAAAGCAAAACAGAAAAAGGGAAAGAAAAAGAATATACCAGTTTTAGTGTGTCGGTTGTCAGTTCTAAAACTTTATGTTCCTGTATACGTATTCTTTAGGAACAATGTGAAGGTAGTATTGGTTAGATAACAAATCTAAAACCTAGCCAACCCTCTCATTTAAGTAGTAACCAAACTGGTATTCACATGAGAGAAAGAAATTGAAAATCAAACTCAAGTTTTGGGATTTCAGGTTTTCAGTTCTAATCAGTTGGTCTTCAGTTCTTAAATTTTCCAACCTCTGTATAAAGATGAGTCTGTAACAATTACGAAGTTGTTTAGGGCCTAAAATTTTGATAAAAAACTTAAATACGTGGGCTATAAATGAGAAAGAAGTTGGGAGACAGATTAAAGAACCATAAGAGAAACAGAAGAGAATAAAATCAGTTTATGTTCCAGTTTCAGTCTTGGGATGTCTCAGTGAGGTTAGCAATATTGTTGTGGGTTCTTTGTGATTATAGAGCCACACTAAGACACCTAAGTAAGAATCTAAATGATTTGGGGGAAAAGAAAACTGAAGAACCATATATATAAGTAATAGAAAAAGGAAACACGGCAGTTTTAGTTTTGATTCAGTTTTGTTTTCCAAGTTCTGTGTAAAAGAATTTTCATGGACGTAGCCCTTGTTGCCTTGGGTTGTTTTATGGGTCAAATTATACTAAAACACTTAACTATTAACCAAAGCAACTTGGGTAAATTGATGATCTGTAAACAAACAACATAGATAGAAGAAGATATGGCAGTTTCCCCTCCGCTTCAAATTGTCGAATTCTCAGTTTCAGATTTCTGTTTTGATGTGATTTATACCATTTTGGGTCCGTTGGGACTTAACAACTATCACACCTAAACTACTTGGGTGGTAATGAGAGAAAACTGAAGATCAAACTCGTGAGCAAACAACCAGAAACGAAAACAGAAGAGGAAAGGGATATCAGTTTCAGTGTTTCAGCTTCTGAAATTCCTTGTTTCGGTAAGAGTGAGTTTTTGTAGCCTTAACTAGTGCCTCGGGTTGTCTTAGAGCTAGAAAGGTATCAAAAACATATGAATAAGTAACTAGGAAGTTGGAGAAGGTCAAGAAATGGTTTAAGTAACAGAAAACAAAACAACAAGAATGAGTTACAGCAGTGCCTAAGTTCAGTTTCAGCTTCTTTTTATTTCTGTGTAAAGGGCTTCCAGGGTTGTTAACCATGTTAATTTGGGTCTATGTCGAAATGAAAACTGGTAATACACTTAACTAGGTGGGCTATCAGGTTGAGGAGAAATTTAAATGCAGATTTATGAACAAATAAAAGCAATAGAAGAGAACACATCAGATTGTTTGTTTCAGTTTTCTGAATTTATGTTTCAGTATAAGGACTGCACCAGTGAGATTAATGGGACTGCCTAGGTGGTTTTGGTTTAAACACAACAAGAACACATAATTAAGTAAGTGAGTATCTTGGGATAATTGGGAGGTCGGGATAAGCCATAGAAAAGAAAGATATAAGTAAAGCCATATGAGGGTTTTCTGTTCCAGCCTTACAATTTCTTTTCTGAAGCAATGGTTCTTGTACAACCAAGTGACAGAGGGTGTGTATGGGATGTATTAAAGGGGGCTATGAGCTAAAGCTTTCTAACTCCTCTAACTAAGCGTGATTACATTTTGGGGAAACTGGAAGTCAAAATTCAAAAGTATAGAGAAGGAATAGAAGTGAGGATATCAGTGGTATTTCAGTTTTCGTTGTTGTCTGTTTTCTGTATAGTCGAATTAAAGAGTTGTTAACAGGTTGTAGAGGTTTAATAATGGACATAAATCTTGGCTAATACTTTAATACCCCGGATCTAAAAATGGTGATTAAATTATTCTAATAAGATTATTAAAGGCCTAGTAGTTCCTAGAGAGTATTGGTAAAGAGAATAAACCAAAAGAAAAGAGAAAATGCATAAAACGCGAAAAACGCTAAAACGCGCATTAAATGAGTATAAGAGATATATGATCTCGTTAGGGTCCAAGATGGATCCCTAGGGCTTAGTTAGGCCTAATTAGTATACGGGAGTGATTCCCGAAGATAACGGATCCAAATAATGGATTAAAACGCTAACGGAGTTTTAAAGCACATTTTTCGAGAAAACCCGAAAATGTGAATTTAAGTGGTCAAACGGACCCGTAAAAATTATGGTTGAATATAAAACTATAATTAAGCATTAATGGAAGCTTAATAACCATTAAAAATAAAGAAACGAGAAAAATCCAAAAAATGGGCCCGGTTAGTGAATAGTGCCAAACCCGGAAAAATACAAGCGTTTTTTGTAAAAGACGAAAAGCGCTCCCAGCTTGTAATATATATGGGCTGGTTTTAATTAGTGTGTACACACACACATTAATAAGCTTGCTAGCTAATTAGTAATAAGATGACAAGTAAATAAGTAAAGCAAAAAGTGAAATAGTAAAAAGTAGTTTAAGTACTCTCTCTCACCTTTCTTTCCTTATTTCACGTTTTTGCCCAGCTCTCTGTTATCTACTTCTTCCTCCTCTGTAAGCTAGCCGATTCCAAAGCAGCACACCAACCTCTATCTTCTCCTTCCATTAACTTGCTCATTTCTCCACCAAATCACACAAAAAGTGTACCGCTAGATTCCTCTCGGTGAGAGCTTCGTTTTCTACCCAATAGAATCTTGATTCTTCCATCTTCACTTCCATGGATGTTGGGCCTTTTGAAGCTTGAAGGGCCGATTTTAACTCTCCTTCACCTCCTTGATGCCTTAAGGTAATATTAAGCAAGAGTCTTGCTCATTCCTAGCTAGTTTTTGCAAGTTCGGAAAATTTTCCCTACGTTGAAAATTTTCTCCCGTTTCAGCCGGTTCTCCATGCTCTTGTGGATTGTTGGAAACTCCTCCAATTGATTGCCAAGCTATCCATTTGGTTAATCTAAGGTAATATCTAAGTTAAGCTTTGAAAACTAGCTCCTTAAAAATATTAGGTTGTGTGGGAAAAATTGAATTGAATTGTTGTTATGTGTGTGATGGGATATGGTTGTAGCTAGCAATCCATAATCCTCTGTGTGGTGTGGAAACAAGATTGAGTTGGTTTCATTTGGCTTGCAAAACAGATGTTAGTGTTGAATTAATAACCTTGAATTGGTGTAGTCATGATACTAGAATATAGTTTGTTGAACGAGGGAGTGTTAATGTTGTTTGGGTGTGTGAAATAAACCTAGAAACTAAGCTAGTAAATATGTGTTAACAATGTGGAAATCATTGTGTTGTTATAGTAAGTGTTATAGTTGTTGATATCCAAACCAAAACAGGGGTGAAGAACTGATTGTGAACATACTTAGTGTGGTGAAAATGCCTTGAAAGTAGACAAGTGCTGTCAAAATTAGTCTAGGTATGTATAGACTTGAGTGTTTAATGAGAAGAGAAGAACAAGGTGTGTTTTGGATTTATTATGAGTACTAATTGCCCTGGTAACAAGAGTTGAGAGGGTTGTATGGTGGAGTAGAATCTAGGATGAGCATAATGCAAGAGGCATAATGGTAAAGCTCTAGCAGAAACAAATCTGTAGCACAAGTGTGCAAAATGCAACAGAGGGAATGGAAGTTTGAGAATTTGAGCAAGAATTTGAGTAGGGATTTAAACCTATGTCTAGAAGTTGGTTAGAGCATGTTTTAAGATGATTAAACAAGTGGAAACATGTGGAATGGTTAGGGAATGATTAGAGGTGATTTAGGGGTTGAAAACTGCTCAAAAACAGACAATTTAAACACCTACAGACATGGTCCGGGTTTGTAAACAAGTACACAAACCCGGACCACATCAAAAACGCACCAGAAAGCCATCCCTGGGGGTGGTCCGGGTTTATAAACCAGGACCCAAACCATGACCACATGTAAAACTGTCCAGAAACTTTAAACCGTGTCTGGTCCGGGTTGTAAACCAGGACACAAACTCGGACCAGTGTAAAAATGTACCAGAATGTGTTTTAAGGTGTCCTAATGATGGGGAAGTGAGTGGTAATGGTTTTAGATGATGTTTAGGCCTTTTTTGGTGACTAGTAAAGGTCCTAAGAAGTGTAAACAAGTGCTATGGAGTGAATGAGGAAGATGTGAGTTAAAGAACACATGAGTAAAACAAAGTATACCGGGATAACGGGGTAAGAAGGGAGTAGCATTTAATTATGTACCGTATGAGCTTAGTATTAATAATAATGTTTGGAACGTTATCAGAGGATCGTGTGTGAGCCGAGCATGGTGATATGGCACGGTAAAAGTAAAAAACCCCGGTGAAAGGTATGATTTTCTCATACTCCGCGTGCTACCGAGTTACGTTGATTTGTGTGTTTGTGTGCCGGCTTAAGCAAGAATAAAGCATGAAAATAATCCCTTGTTTGATTATGTATGTCTAGTTGTATGTTGAATGAGCTAACATACTTGTATGCCGGTGTGGTCTAACATAGTGTAAAGACCGACACAGAGTGAGTAACGTTTGGCTAGAGACCCATAGATCGGGTCGATGCTTATGATAACGAAAACGTGCAAACACACAAACTATCCGTTAAAGTATAACAATAACGCAAACATATGAACTCCCTAGAATGTGGGGAGATGTGCGGGTTGAGTAATTACCCGATAACGGTTAGTAAACCATAATGACACAATCCACGAAACAAATGAGTGTGGAAAGATAAGTGAACCACCTTCAAGAGGATTAAAGATAGTTCGAAGATGTGAACTAGTAAAGAAGGTAAAAGAGACCTAAGGGATTAGTAACTCCCTTGAGACATGGTCAACCTCGTATATGAGGATTTTACCCGATATAAGAAAATAACCGAAAGTATGAGTAAATGAAATGCATGGGTAACTCTTAAAACCTAAGATTAACCGAACTTAAGTAATGTTCCCAAGTCAGAAACATCGAGAGTGATTGTAACACCCCAACCGCTATTCCTACGCTTACCGTTCAATCATCCCATAATCAAAGTTACTCGCAGCGGAAATACTACTATTACTACGGCGGGGGTACAACGCCGCTAACCGCCCATACGGCTAGCTAGGCTTACCTTACATACAGTCACGGTCTGATGATCATAGTATACCGAGCTACTTAAACATTACTTACTGAATACAAAATACCATTCGCCTACATTAATGGATTACCGAGTGCTAAAGTATATTCAAATTACATCATTTCCAAGTTTGCCAAAAGAATGAGTTCTAACCTCTACTCATCTATACCAATGCTCCATTCTTTCATTATCCAAAAAGGTGTACCCCATGGTACACCGGCTAATCAAAAACTACAGCCGTGTACTACTTAGTACACATTCATAATTCATTGTTTACAATCCAAAAGAAGTCAAAAAGAAACAAGCTTCAACACTTCACTGCCTTCATCCTTCTCTTGTACCTGCGTGTAGTAAAAACATCGCCCCCAGGGGCTCAGCAAAAGCTGTGCACGAACTCCGCATATACCGCGTGCTAGATAGGGCACGCGACTAATTGACATCCACTAAACATGCGGTTCATTAATTTCATACATACATGCTTTACATACATCATACATACATGTACAATACATTATACAATTCAATATAATAATACAGTGGCACACCCAAATTACGCATCCGGGTTAATCGGAATGCTTATTACTCTTTTACTCATTACATGTTACTTATTCTTGCTTTACTTACTTACTTCCATTTACTTTACTTACTCATTCTTACTTACTTACTCATACTCAAGTTAAGTTGGTATGACCTCCGGCCCGGGGACTACACCGTCCCACCACCGGGATTTACTTGACTGACCAATCCGAGATGCTACCCACTTAAGGGATTTGGGCTGCGGACCAGTTTAAGAGTCAGGAATTGGAGCCAACCTCTCGTGACTCCGCATCCTCATGCGTGGCCGAAACTATATCGGACTTCTACTCATTCCAATTTAATTACCGATTTAAGTTAGAATGGTTAGCTTGTTAGGAATAAGTTAGAAGTCCAAAGTCAACACATTCGGTCACAATACAATGTATCATACATACACACATTCATTATCATCCTTTCATTTCATGAATTATACAAACTAAGAGTTAGAGAAAATATACACAACATACAACACTACATATTCACAAGTATGCATAGTAACTCCGATTCGTGCATTTATCTTATTTGGTGATCAATTAGCACACAACAGACAAATCAGAGTAACCAAGATAGCATACGGGGCATGAGGAATTCATACCGTTCACCGTCGTACTTGTATCCCAACATTCCTTCGGTGTTCACAAATCAAATCCTAATATATACATACAATTGAATGATTAATCTAACTATCATTAACTTAACTTGATTACTCTTGCGTTTACTAATTCATACTTACTAAGTCTTTGAAGTTCTTATACTCACACGTTACTTACTTACTCTTCTTTACTTTAAGTTTATTTCCTTACTTAACATTAGTATACTTACATATATGTACATATGTATATAAGGGTATACATATATATATATATATATTACTATTTAATTTAATTAACTTTTTTTTTGTAAGACCCGACCGACCTTACAAGTCTGGTCCCAAGGTCGGTCAAAGTCAGTAAGGAATTACGCTGGAAAATTTCAGGGACGACCGACCTTGCAAGTCCGGTCCCAAGGTCGGTCCATTCCAGTAAGTTTTGGTTTCAACATTCTGGAGTCGACCGACCTTGCATGTCCGGTCCCAAGGTCGGTCCATTCTAGTAAGTTTCGTTGCAGGCGAATTTTAGCCCGACCGACCTTGCAAGTCCGGTCGCAAGGTCGGTCCATTCCAGTAGCTTACAAGATGGAAGAATTTTGAGTCGACCGACCTTGCAAGTCCGGTCGCAAGGTCGCTCCATTCCAGTAGGTTCCATTACGGAAAATTCTTCTGGCCGACCGACCTTGGATGTCCAGTCCCAAGGTCGGTCCATTCCAGAAGGTTTCCATCCTTTGTAAATCTGGGCTCGACCGACCTTGCAAGTCCGGTCCCAAGGTCGGTCTGGCCCAGTATTTGTATTTTTATTTCTGTTTTCATTTCTATCTTTCACCCATTACTTCCCCATTGTTCCTACACTTATTCCCACATTTTTTACCACTACTTAAACACTCTAAATCATGCTGTTTCATTCCTTAATTCATTTACACAAATCCTATACTAACTTACACTCTTGTTCTTCCCAAATTCCATTTCAACACTCACATAGTTTCTTCTCTACTTGCATTTTGCTACAGATTTTAGTCCTAACTCTCCCCAACTATAACTCCCTCTTCTAATGTCACTCATAAAGCTTCTAATGCATTACACACCCCTCCTAACTTACCCACTAAGCTAACTCGATTAAAATCTGTTACAACATAAATTTTCCACCTAGCTTCTAGTTCACTAAGTGTTCTATTCTTGGGCAAATTTTGCCATAGTCTCCCCTATATTTTTATACTCTCACCACATTATTCCCACACATCTTATTACCCAATCCACCTATTTTCAATAGCATCAATATATATAGCTCCCATAATCAAATACCAACACAAAACACTACTAAAAATTCCTGCACTCAACATCCCAATCCCAATCTAGTTTGTGACAGTTTTTAATTGTTTTCAAAGCTTCAATACAATTCAATTCTTCTTCCACATTACATTATTGTTCATTACCATTTTGCAATACATATTTTCATTACTAAAAGTCTGTTACATAAGCATTTACAAAGCTTATACAAAGATGAGCATAATTACCTTGTTCTCCCTTTAGTTTTCTTCCCTTCTTCTTGCTTCTTCCTCCTTCCTTGTTTCTCTCTCTCTACCGGTATAGTACTTCAAATTCTCTAACACTACAACCCATACGTATACATACTTTAATACTAAAAACTAACCCTAACATTATTTAAGCTTTAATGTAAGTTTTAGGGTTTAGAATTTATGTTACCTTCCAAGGGTGTAAGTAGTGTTTGGTGTGGCTCAAGAACGAGATTCCCACTCCACTAACAAGGCCAAAATCGGCTAGAGTACAAAGAACAACAAGGGTTTAGTTCCCAAATTTCGTTTTGCCCACAAGGGCTAGAAAAAGATGGAGTTTTAAGAATATTTTTACCTCAATGTAACAAGGAGAAGAAGGTGGTTCTAGTGGTGTCTTGAAGCTCCAAATGCTCCATACCCATGGAGATGAAAGTGCTCCTTTTTGAATTTTGAAAAGATAGTAATGCTCTACTTGGTGAGAGGGACACAATGGTGTATTTTTATAATTTTTGGAAGAGATTTGAGGGGATTACAAGAGGAGAGAAGGTGGTATTTGATAAGTGTCCAAATGAGCATGATTTATAGGTGTATTTCATATATTATATTAGCACTTTTCTTGCTCATTTCTCCACTTCGGTTAGTTTTTCCTCTAGTTTATGTTTTATTGTTATCTCACAAATTTATTGTTGAAACATGAGGAAAACCAAGCTGGGAGTAAAGTAGACGAAGAGACGAACGCATAGACGCAAACGGCTCAGAAAACGGAGTCCAAACGAAGAATCTAGAGCCGGTCAAAGTTTGTAGAAGGAAATAAGTCGTAGTTCGTAGAAAGAAACAAAGCCACGCGACTGACCTCCCTTGTGTCCGCGTTGGCAATAGGCGGACGGAGGCGCGGACAAGCTACAACCGCGCGAGGACAGCAGAGGCGTCCGCATGGGGGTTAGGCGGACGGCCGCGCGGACAGAATTAGTGACCGGGCGGACGCGAGGTCGACAGTCACGTCCGCGTGAGAATTGAGGCGGACGGAGACGCGGACGCCACGCGGACGCGACTAAAACAGACACGCGAACAGTTTTTCTTCTTCTTTCTTCGCGGCGCTTTCTTCTTCCTTCTTCACGGCGCCTACAGACAACAAGATAAGCCGACAGTCCTCACGCGTCTGCAACCCCAATCCATCTACCTCCTTATCTTATCCTGTTAATACCACTTGCACACATGCTCATCTCTTCTTCTGCTTTCTTTCTTTCCTCTTCTCTATATAAACACTACCACTTCATCAGAGAAACCTGCGCACAAATGGCCCGAAGTAATTCTCTGTAATACTCACACACATGTTCCACCCAAAAAACTCAACACTCAAAATCTCTCATTTCACTTACAAAAATCCTATGTATGCTCCCACTCTTCTTCCCTTCATTTTCTCCATTCACCATCCACGCATCTCATATTGTTATTACGTCCAACCTCTGTCTGACTTATTACCAGTTAATATGTCAGGCTAAGGAGGATTTACTCCGTGTGAAGGTTCAATTATGTATTTGTATTAATTATGCAATATTTCTACCGGTTAAAATAAATTCAGTTTGTTACGATTAAAGTTTTGTTTCTCTCCCTTTTTAATAAATTTCATCGATTTATTAAAAAGCCTTACTAAATCTGTTTTTAATCTGATCGGTGACGAGCAGACAGGTTAATTAAGCCGTAAAACTGTAGTAACTTATTTTCATCGTTTAAGTTAGTACAAGTTGCAAGAATAAAATTCCTCACACTCCTCAGCCGTTTACACGCATTTTGCTTGAGTTTTCATCGGACCTTGCATTTTCAGGTAAACGAGTTCTTATGAGTTTCATCGGACCTTAAGAAAATAACAGGAATCTTGCCAAATTATTTTATTAAACCGGCAGAGATAGAACAATTAATCAGATCATATTAACCTGAATCCGGAGTCCCGTTTAATTCAACTTCAGTTCACTAAATTAATCTGTTATTCATTTTTCAGAAACAAGTCAATTAATCCCCCCTCTTGTGACACGCTTAGGTACTACTTATTTCACTATAAGTCCCACGGTTCGATATCCGGTCGCTTACACTTACTATACTACTACGACCGGGATTTGTTTGCAGCCCGACGTTTAATTTGAGTTTTAATTTTCTTTTCTTTTAATTTTACACCAGTTCTAACCACTCAGATATACACGTCTGCAAAATGGCGCCGCTGCCAGGGACTTGATTTATTCTAGTCCCTAAGCCCCGGTTAATTCACCTGTTATAATATAATAATCTGTTAATATTATTTTGTTGTTAATCTAATTTCAGACATCTAACTTTGGACTTCAGACTTCTGACTTCTGACATCTAATTACTAACTCTTATTATTATTGTCATTTAATTTCCATTGTCCATAACATTTAATTTCCATTGTCATTCAATTTCCAGTTTACTAACTTATAATTTCCAGTATACTAACTACTAACTTTAATTTTCTGTCATTTCTTTCCATTGTCATTTTAATTTTCTGTCATTTCTTTCCATTGTCTCTAACTACTACTTAAAATTTCTGTCAACTAATTCCTAACATTTTTATTTATTCAAACACATAATGAGTTTCTTTTCTCTGTTTTGAGTGGTGAATGCCTTTTACCAGGTCAAACAGCCTCCCAGAAAATATTAATAATTACACGGTTGGTTACAATCCAGAGATCGAGAGAACCTTTCTGCGCACTCTAAGGCAGAACCGAACTCAACAATACATTACCACCACAGTGAAAGAATCAGACCCGGAAGCTGACCTGGCATCTACACCAGCGACAGTTCGAAATATTAACAGGCCGTCTAACCAAGGACAACAGCCTGCTATCATCCTTCTGCACCTTAGCCCATCCGAATACGATGAGTGGCAGAAGCTGAAGCCATATCATCAAATCAGATGTGTAAAAGAGTTGGGCATGTTTGATGGCACCAATCCTGACGAAGCCCTGTTACATGTTACAAAATTCTTGCAACATGCCAACAGTCTTACTGCAACCGACGCAGTACTTCAGTACGCAAGATTGTCATTATTCCCTCACAGCCTGACGGGAAGTGCGAGCAAGTGGTATCATAGCCTAACACAAGTACCATTGGTACCTGGGATGACATGGCCACCAAGTTCTACGACAAATTCCTACCCCCGAGCCGAACATTGGAGATCATTGCTGAAATCTATAATTTCAAGCAACCTGGATCGGAGAATATTTGTGAAACTTGGGACCGTTTCAAAGGTCTACTACTTACTTGTCCTCACCATGGTCTGACGAAAGAACAAGTATCGCAATTGTTCTACAAAGGCTTGATCGGTCCATGCAGAACAATGGTACTGTCCTCGTTAGGGGCTGATATTCTGAAAAAGCCAGGAGCACAATTTCTGAATAGCATGGAGTCGCTCTGTGAAGAAATCAGAGACTGGGCCTCCGGTGGATCAAGGAGCGGTACTCCAGGTTTATATCATGTTGGGGAAAGTGATAACAAGTTTGACATGCTGATGAAAAGCCATGAGCAACTCATGGAAAGCAATGCTCAGCAGGCAACAAAAGTTAGTACTCTGCAAAAAGTGGTTGAGCAGATGGCTATGAATTCCTACCCCCAGCAAGCTAAGTCAATGATTTCCAGATCATCTACATCCCTCCAGGCTATGCACCTTTGTCCCAATCATCTCCTGTTATTTCTTGTACACAATGTGGTGGGCCTCATGACTATGAACAATGCCCCCAACTACAAGAATTAAAAGCAGCAGAGGAGGCAAACTATCTCACCAACAATTCAAAATACAGACAACCTTGGCAACATAACATGCAATCCAACCTTCGCTACTCAAACACAGAAAATATCCAAAAACCACATACCCTACAAACATCCCAAAATTTTTGACCTCAGTCTAATTTCCAAGGAGGACAAAGGCAATATCAGCAACAGCCTTATGGCAATGAAGCTACATCGAGCCGACCAACTCCACCTCCTTCGAATCCTGAGTCTGAAATGTCTCAAATGCAAGAGATGTTCAAGGCTATGATGGGTAAATCCAGAGATACGCAAGAAGAGGTTGCCGCATTGCGCAAGGACCAAAAAGCCCTACAATCTCAGATTCAACAGTTACTCACTCAACAAAGACCACCTGGTCAATTCCCTTCACAGACTAACCCCAATCCAAAGGAACAAGCAAATTCAATCCTTATAGACGATGGCACATTCCAATCAACAAACTTGTGTGCAGTCTCCTTAAGGAGTGGAAGGGAACTTGCCACCAGAAAAGGAAAAGAAAAAGAAAATCATGAAGAGGCCTACATCAATGATGAAGACACAACCAATCCAGCCTCACCTCCCTCAGAAATCCAAGTTCCTACTCCTGAAACTCCCCTCCATCTCGAGTTACCATCGACATTCCATCCTCATCTCCTAAAAACAGTGAACTCCCATTTCCCAACAGAATGAAAAAGAAACACCTAGATGAGCAGTTCTCCAAATTCTTGAGCATTTTCAAGAAACTGACCCTCGACATACCTCTAATTGATGCTTTGCAAGAGATGCCTAACTACGCCAAATTCTTAAGGATCTCTTAACAAAGAAGAAGAAGAAACCTGGAAAAGAAACAGTGCACCTCACGGAGGAATGCTCTGCTGCCCTTCTTCGAGCACTCCCTCCAAAACAAACAGATCCGGGAAATCCCGCAATCCCGTGTTTTATTGGTGGGGTAGACTGTGGAAGTGGTCTATGCGACCTAGGAGCCAGCATTAATATCATGCCCTACGCCACCTTCTTGAAAGTAAAAGGAGGAGAAATGCAACCGGTTCCTTTCAAACTCCAACTAGCAGACAGATCAGAGATCAAGCCTATGGGTATAGTCCGAGATCTGGTAGTTGGAGTCTCTCGCTTTATCTTTCCAGCCGATTTCGTCATCTTAGAGATGGACGATGATGTTGAGGTTCCCCTGATTCTAGGTCGACCGTTTCTAAGTACTGCCAAAGCCATCATTGACGTCCACGACGGGAAAATCACTCTGCGGTACGAGGACGAAACGATCGAATTCGACATGCAGAAAATGATGAAGAAAAGCTCTAACTTTTCTCCTCATGCTAAAACAGTGGGATTAAAGATGATGAGGAGGAGGAAGGCGATTCTTCTACAGACGAGGATATGTATTCCCTATCTTCCACCCCGAAAGCTGAAACAGAACCGCTAGAGGAGGTATTATGTACTTCTCTAAAAGAAAAGGTGGAGGATCCGGAAGTTAATGCCATGCTGGCATACTTGGAACAAGGAAAGGCAACTAATCTAGCTTACCGGCCACCAATCGAAGCACTCGACAGAAAACCTCAAAAATCAATTCCATCAATAGAACAACCACCAGAGCTCGAGCTTAAAGAGCTACCTTCTAAACTCAAGTATGCCTTCTTAGCTGAAGATGACCATTTACCTGTCATTATTTCCTCTTCTCTGAATTCCGGGGAGGAAACAAGGCTACTCGAGGTATTGAAGAAACACAGAACGGCGATCGGGTGGACTATTGCTGATATAAAAGGAATTGACCCCTCCTATTGCTCGCACCACATTTATATGGAGGAAAACTACAAGCCTATCAGGCAACCTCAACGTCGGCTAAACCCTATCCTAAAGGAGGTAGTTCGAAAGGAAGTTCTGAAACTCCTTGACGCGAACATCATTTATCCAATTTCTGACAGTCCATGGGCCAGTCCTGTTCAAGTTGTCCCGAAGAAGGGGGGCATCGAAGCTGTTATAAATGATAAGGGAGAGGCTATCCCTCAAAGAAAGATCACAGGTTGGCGCATGTGTATCGACTATCGGCGCTTAAACTTGGCAACCAGGAAGGATCATCTCCCTCTCCCCTTTATCGATCAGATGTTGGAGCGACTAGCAGGGCAAGAGTACTACTGCTTTCTAGATGGGTTCTCAGGGTATTTCCAAATACCAATCGCACTAGAGGACCAGGATAAGAAACCTTCACTTGTCCATACGGTACCTTTGCATACAGACGAATGCCCTTCGGTCTATGTAATGCCCCTGCTACCTTCCAGAGATGCATGCAAGCAATATTCGCTGATTTCATCGAACAGAGCATAGAAGTCTTTATGGATGACTTCTCAGTCTATGGCTCTAGTTTCGATAAATGCTTAGCACAACTTGATTTGATCCTGAGATGGTGTGAGGATACAAATCTCGTTTTGAACTGGGAGAAATGTCATTTTATGGTCAAGGACGGGATTGTCCTTGGACATAAATATCGGCAAAAGGAATAGAGGTGGATAAAGCCAAGGTAGAGGTATCGAGAGTTCGAGAAGTTACCGGCACCAACTACTGTTAGAGACACACGAGCATTTCTTGGGCATGCAGGATTTTATCAGCGGTTTATACAAGACTTCTCAAAAATCAGCAAACCATTGACCGACCTGCTACAGAAAGATGCCTCGTTTCATTTTGATGAAAGGTGTTCAGCTGCTTTCAAAACTATAACACAAAAATTGGTATCAGCACCTGTTGTCATACCACCTGACTGGTCTCTTCCGTTTGAGATCATGTGTGATGCAAGTGACTACGCCGTGCGGGCAGCTCTATGCCAGAAAAAAGAGAAAATTTTGAGAGTGATTGCTTATGCCAGCAGGACATTAAACGACGCCCAGAAAAACTATACGACCACTGGAAAGAACTTCTGGCTATAGTCTTCTCCCTTGATAAGTTCAGGTCGTACTTATGGGGCAGCAAAGTCATCGTGCACACACCACTCTGCTCTCCAATACCTATTTGCAAAACAAGAAGCCAAGCGTCGCTTATTGCGCTGGATTCTTCTACTTCAGGAGTTTGACATAGAAGTCAAAGACAAGAGCGGAAAATTAAATGTTGTCGCTGACCATCTCTCCCGATTGGTAACTCCTACGGATAGTATACCTATCAACGAATTCTTCCCCGATGAGACTGTCTTTTCAATCACCAAGGTACAGGAGCCATGGTATGCGGACCTGGCCATTATTTAGTCTCTGGAACAGTACCCTATGATCTATCTTACTCCAGAAGAAGAAATTTCTTTCTAATTCAAAGCATTATTTCTGGGAAGATCCGTATTTGTTCCGAGTCTGTGCTGATGGGTTGATTCGCCGGTGTCTCCCTGAAGATGAGGTTTACAGCGTCATACATTTTTGTCACTCACGGGAAGCCGGAGGTCACCATGGACCCACAAGGACCGCTGCTAAGATCCTGGCCTCAGGATTTTATTGGCCGACCCTTCACAAAGATGTTACCAATTCTGCAAACAATGTGATAATTGTCAAACAATGGGTAACACATCCAGGAGACATGAAATGCCACAACAGGGAATACTAGAAGTGGAGATCTTTGATTGTTGGGGCATTGATTTTATGGGACCGTTCCCTTCCTCGCAGGGCCACCAGTATGTTTTAGTGGCATTGGATTACGTGTCGAAATGGGTAGAAGCCATACCCTGTCATCATGCTGATGCAAAGACAGTAACCAGGTTCCTTAAGAAGCACATCTTTACCCGTTTTGGCGTGCCTAGAATTATATCAGTGACGGAGGATCTCATTCTGCAACCGTTCATTTGAAGCGCTTATGGGTAGGTACGGGGTACGTCATTAGGTAGCTCTACCTTATCACCCAGACAAACGGCCAAGCAGAAGTTTCAAACCGTGAGTTAAAATGGATTCTCCAGAAAACGGTTAACTCATCACGAAAGGATTGGGCACTTAAGTTAGATGATGCGCTTTGGGCTTACCGTACGCATTCAAGACTCCCATCAGGATGTCTCCTTTTAAGCTTGTTTATGGGAAATCATGTCACCTGCCTGCCTGTAGAGCTGGAACACAAGGCATATTGGGCACTCAAGGCCCTAAACTTCGATTTAGAAGCCGCAGGAGAAAAGCGAAAGTTTCAACTCTCTGAACTCGAGGAGTTAAGAGATCAGGCATACCGTAGTGCGACAATATACAAGGAACGCACCAAGAAACTTCTTGACCAAATGATCCACAAACGACTTTAAGGTTGGCGACGGGGTGCTACTTTATAATTCCAGATTGAGAATATTTCCTGGAAAACTCAAGTCTCACTGGACTGGCCCATTCTAAGTGTTGGAACCACTCCTTTTGGTGTTTACGAACTCCAGAATCAAAAGGAGAATGCTTCAAAGTCAATGGATCCCGTCTAAAAAGGTATGCCGGAATTCTTGAAAATAATAATGCTCTGTTCGCAATTTCTTTCTTACAGGAATACGAGGAAGCCTCCACCCAAAGGAACAGCAGACAACACCTCTACATCATAAGTTTACAAAAGTGTACAAACTTTCTAACACCAGCAGTTCAGATACCTCGCCCTCAAACTCTTCTCCAACCTAAAGCTTGGTCAAATACGTCTAGCTAGAGACGTTAAACCCGGGCAGCTTGGTGGGAGGCAACCCACTATCTATCTTTTATCTTTCCTTTAAATTTAATGCTGTTTTCCTTTTTGTACTATATTCCCTTTTTATGTGATAATAAAATGCAGGTTTTACTTGAGTTCTTCTAGCTGTGTAGAATATTCCTTACAGGTACATTTCATGACATTCCACAACTGCACTCAAGTGTGGGGGAGCTACACACTCTACGAAATCTGGGGAGTACACTCTTTCCTTTATTAATTACATGACTGTTATTTTATTTCCATCTACGCAATGAGGGCATTGCTTGAGCTTAAGTGTGGGGAAGAGCCTTTTCAGGGCATTCTGTGCTAAAAATGTTAAATCTCTCTACTTATCTTGCATTTGTTCAAAAATTAAAATTATGTACCCTGCTAATGTTTTGTTTCTTTAGAATAAATACTGTTATGAATTGTGGGATAAATGGTACAAATTTAAAATTTGATTACTTTTGAGGAGCATTTTATATGCGGTGTGACCAAATAATCTGCAAATGGTTGGATTTTATTGCTCAGGGTTTCTTTCTGTCTTCTCTCTTAGGGATTGTTAAGGGGTGCTTCTCTATTAAAAAAAAGAAAGAAAGAAAAATACAAAAAAAGGGACTTGCGAGACACCATTGGTAACCAACAAAAGAGAGTTGAGTGTTCTTAAATACAAGGCGTGATGCCTACATTTTCTCATCTCTTATGCAAAAGCGAAACAAATGCCTGAATCTATTTTTCCTTTTGTTTTCTCCTCAAAATGCCCATTCTTGAGAGAAGTTGGCCATGGTAAAAGTTCTCAGAGTCTCCTAAACAAAAGAAACATTGAAGTACCTTTGATCATACCGAAACTCTATATTTTATTTTACCCTGAGCACACCTATGCCACCAGCAGATGATTTTTCACACTCCTCAATAAGTTAAAAAGATCATGAGCTGTTCACTTCTTTATCACCCTTCATAATAATTTGTTAGTATTGAGCATTTCCTACTTGCTTAGGTACATGGTTTTGCTTGAGGACAAACAAAAGATAAGTGTGGGGGTGTCATAAGTGTCCAAATGAGCATGATTTATAGGTGTATTTCATATATTATATTAGCACTTTTCTTGCTCATTTCTCCACTTCGGTTAGTTTTTCCTCTAGTTTATGTTTATTGTTAACTCACAAATTTTTGTTTAAACATGAGGAAAACCAAGCTGGGAGTAAAGTAGACGAAGAGACGAACGCATAGACGCAAACGGCTCAGAAAACGGAGTCCAAACGAAGAATTTAGAGCCGGTCAAAGTTTGTAGAAGGAAATAAGTCGTAGTTCGTAGAAAGAAACAAGCCACGCGACTGACCTCCCTTGTGTCCGCGTTGGGAATAGGCGGACGGGAGCGCGGACAAGCTACAAGCCGCGCGAGGACAGCAGAGGCGTCTGCATGGGGGTTAGGCGGACGGCTGCGCGGACAAAATGAGTGACGGGCGGACGCGAGGTCGACAGTCACGTCCGCGTGAGAATTGAGGCGGACGGAGACGCGGACGCCACGCGGACGCGACTAAAACAGACACGCGAACAGTTTTTCTTCTTCGTTCTTCGCGGCGCTTTCTTCTTCCTTCTTCACGGCGCCTACAGACACAAGATAAGCCGACAGTCCTCATGCGTCTGCAACCCCAATCCATCTACTCCTTATATTATCCTGTTAATACCACTTGCACGCATGCTCATCTCTTTTGCTTTCTTCTTCTTCCTCTTCTCTATATAAACACTACCACTTCATCAGAGAAACCTGCGCACAAATGGCCCGAAGTAATTCTCTGTAATACTCACACACATGTTCACCTCAAACTCAACACTCAAATCTCTCATTTCACTTACAAAAATCCTACATATGCTCCCACTCTTCTTCCCCTTCATTTTCTCCATTCACCATCCACGCATCTCATATTGTTATTACGTCCAACCTCTGTCTGACTTATTACCAGTTAATATGTCAGGCTAAGGAGGATTTACTCCGGGTGAAGGTTCAATTATGTATTTGTATTAATTATGCAATATTTCTACCGGTTAAAATAAATTCAGTTTGTTACGATTAAAGTTTTGTTTCTCTCCCTTTTAATAAATTTCATCGATTTATTAAAAAGCCTTACTAAATCTGTTTTTAATCTAATCGGTGACGAGCAGACAGGTTAATTAAGCCGTAAAAATGTAGTAACTTATTTTCATCGTTAAGTTAGTACAAGTTGAAGAATAAAATTCCTCACACTCTCAGCCGTTTACACGCATTTTGCTTGAGTTTTCATCGGACCTTGCATTTTCAGGTAAACGAGTTCTTATGAGTTTTCATCGGACCTTATGAAAATAACAGGAATCTTGCCAAATTATTTTATTAATAAACGGTAGAGATAGCACAATTAATCAGATCATATTAACCTGAATCCGGAGTCCCGTTAATTCAACTTCAGTTAATTAAATACTCTGTTATCATTTTTCAGAAACAAGTCAATTAATCCCCCCTCTTGTGACGCTTAGGTACTACTTATTTCACTATAAGTCCCATGGTTCGATATCCGGTCGCTTACACTTACTATACTACTACGACGGGATTGTTTGCAGCCGACGTTTAATTGTAAGTTTTAATTGTCTGTTTCATTTTAACACTTTTACACCAGTTCGTAACCACTCAGAGATATAAAGTTGCAGTATTTTGTGGGGGTTTGCTAATTCTCCATTGTTGTCGCTGGAGAAGAAGGAGAAATTGAGAGAGTGAGGGGGATGGGGTGTGTACACGTGAGAGAAGAGAATGGGTAGAGGAGAGAGAGTGGTAAGTGGGGTAAAGTAGCTAGTTGCTTTATTATTTTGTCCTATAGTGCATTAGGAGAAATAAAGGAATGAGAGGGGGAGTGGGCAGCCGTCCAACACACAGCCCTCTATGGGTTTTAAAAATTCTTTTTACAATATTGGACACACTAGTTTGAGTTTTTTATATTTCTACCCCACAACTTCCCAGTTTTGACAGTTTTTACTAATCTATCGTTTTATTGATTTTATTGGTTCTAAAGCTTCACTAATATTTATTAATGATTATTTAGTTGACCAAAATTGTTACGAGTCTATTTGACCCGCCTAAAGACACGTTTTCCTGGTTACCTCAAAAAACGTGCTTTAAGGTTCGTTAGCGATTTTAATCCGTTTTAAGGATCCGTTTTCTTCAGGATTTGTTCCCTCATGATTATTTATACTTAATTAAGCTTCTAAATTATTCATTAGCCTAATTAATCACCATTTTTAATTACGGGGTATTTCAATCTACCCCCCTTAAGAAACTTTGCCCTCAAAGTTGCTCAAGGTTAATAGTCTATTAATTCTTCTCTTTAGGCAACCAATTGCCATAATACATCCAACTACCACCTATGAGGTGTTTACTTCCTTTCACACTGCAGGCATACACAATCCAAGCACAATACAAATTCACATACACAATTCATCATTTCCATGCATACCATCACACAATACATCGATGCAATTCATATTACACATTACACACACATCATCCATCGTACATACACATCCATACACTACTCATTACACATACATACATACACATACCAAATTCACTTGCACTAAATGTGATATCAAAACCTACTACAATACCTACACACTATGCAATGCTTACCCCGAAGCAATGCAAAAGCAAAAGGGCTCTACCCCCCTTAAAAGGGGTACGACCCGTACCCGTATTACTACATGCTAGACTCCCTAGTCTATGAACAACTGTGGGTACATAGCCTTCATGGCATCTTCCAACTCCCATGTCGCTTCTTTGACATCATGGTTTGACCATAGGACCTTCACCATGCGTATAGACTTATGGCGAGTGTCTCTGGTCTTCCTATCCAGGATTCTCACTGGGGTTTCAACGTATCTCAAGGTCGGCTCAATGGATAGTCTCTCGGGCTCTAAGACATGAGAAGGATCAGCAATATACTTCTTGAGTTGTGACACATGAAATACATCATGGACACGTCCCAAGTCCTCAGGTAGTGCTAACCTATAGGCTACAGCTCCAACTCTTTCGGTGATAGCATACGGCCCTACAAACTTTGGGCTCAGCTTGCCCTTCTGGCCAAATCGGAAGACACCCTTCATAGGTGAAACGCGCAAGAACACTTGGTTGCCTACGGCGAACTCAAGGTTGCGTCATCGCACATCCGCATAGGATTTCTGTCTATCTTGGGCTGCCTTCATATTAGCTATAATCTGCTGAACTTCAGCTTGCAGTTGTTCAAGGTACTCCGGTCCTATGATGACTGCTTCGCTTGACTCATCCCAACACAAAGGTGTACGGCAAGGTCTACCGTATAGGGCTTGGAAAGGTGACATCTTAATCGAAGCGTGATAGCTATTATTATAAGAAAACTCGATAAGATGAATCTTATCAAACCAACTCCCCTGAAAGTCTAAGGCACATGCCCGAAGCATGTCCTCCAGTGTCTGGATGGTCCTTTCTGTCTGACCGTCGGTCTGAGGATGGAAGGCGGTACTCAGCTTCAATTCTATACCCAACGCTTCCCGTGTAGCTCTCCAGTATCTCGAAAGAAATCTGGTGTCGCGGTCAGATACAATTGTTTTAGGGACTCCGTGATGTCTGATAATCTCCTTGTCGAATAGCTCTACGAGCTTCACTACCTTCCAGGTGTCCTTCATCGGTATGAATCTGGCAACCTTGGTAAGACGATCGACTATAACCCAGATCATGTTGAGTCCTCCCCTGGCAGGTGGGAGTCCTACAACAAAATCCATGGAGATATCGTGAAATTTCCACTCCGGAACTGGCATCGATTGTACCATTCCGCCCGGTCTACGATGTTCAAACTTGACCTTCTGGCATGTTAAGTACCTCAATACATACTCTGTCACGTCCGATTTCATTCCAGACCACCAGAAGTACCTCTTCATGTCTTTGTACATCTTGGAGGCTCCTGGATGGACTGATAATGTGGAACTGTGTGACTCTCGCAGGATGCGATCCTTTAGCTTAGCATTGCTTCGGGGGACGCATAGCCTGCCATTCAACCGAATCAAACCATCTTCGTGTTGCTTGAAGTCATACTTTTTCTTCTCAAATGTACCATTTTCAATCTTTTGTCTGATTTCGGTTAGGTAAGGGTCGCTCAACTGAGCGTCTCGCACCTCCTCAACCAAGCTAGAAGAAGCGAGTAGCGAATGGAGCGAGTGTGCTCGATTGCTCAGGGCGTCGGCTACGATGTTTGCCTTCCCTTCCTTATACTGTAGGTTAATGTCGTAGTCTGAGAGAAACTCCATCCACCTTCTTTGTCTCAAATTCAATTCTTTCTGTGTGAATACATACTGTAAGCTCTTGTGGTCGGAGTAAATGGTGATGCTTACCCCATAGAGATAGTGTCGCCATATCTTCAAGGCGAAGACAATGGCTCCTAACTCTAAATCATGTGTCGGGTAATTCTCCTCATGCTTTTTCAGCTGGAGGGAGGCATAAGCTACAACCTTGCCATGTTGCATGAGCACGCATCCCATTCCTTTGCCTGATGCATCACAATATACCTCAAATCCCTCTGTGCCCTCTGGAAGAGTAAGGTTGGGCGCTGAGGTCAATGAGTCCTTTAGGCTCTGAAATGATAACTCGCACTCGTCTATCCATATAAACGTACATCTTTCTTCATCAGTGTCGTCATGGGCTTAGCGACTTTTGAGAAGTCCTTTACGAATCTCCGGTAGTAACCGGCTAGACCAAGAATGCTCCCAATGTCGGTAACAGTCTTAGGTCGAGGCCATGATCGTACAGTTTCTATCTTAGAAGGGTCAACTGTGATACCTGCGCTCGAGATGACATGACCAAGGAATGATACCTGATCTAGCCAGAACTCGCATTTGGAGAACTTCGCATACAGCTGGTTCTCGAGTAGTGTCTCAAGCACTTTCCTCAAATGAATTTCATGCTCTTCTGCTGATTTGGAATATACAAGGATGTCGTCGATGAAGACAACAACCGAAGTGTCTAACTGCTCACTAAATAGTCGATTCATGAGGTCCATGAATTTTGCTGGTGCATTTGACAAACCGAATGGCATCACTGTGAATTCGTAGTGGCCATATCTGGTACGGAATGCCATTTTCTCTATGTCTTGCTCTTTGATAGCAATCTGGTGATACCCAGAACGGAGGTTAATCTTGGAGAAGACTGATGCTCCTTTCAGCTGATCAAATAGGTCGTCGATGCGTGGGAATGGGTATTTATTTTTGACTGTGACCGCATTCAGCTCACGGTAGTCAATGCAAAGTCGGAGGCTACCGTCCTTCTTCTTCACGAAGAGAACCGGTGCTCCCCAGGGTGATACGCTCGGGCATATAAACCCTTTGTCGAGAAGGTCTCGTAATTGCTCTTTCAGTTCTGTCATTTCAGCAGGTGCCATGCGGTACGGTGCCCTAGCAATGGGACGGTACCTGGCAAAAGATCAATTTCAAATTCTACCGCTCTCTGAGGTGGCATGCCGGGTAGCTCCTTGGGGAATACATCTGGAAATTCGGATACGATGGGTACTTCATCACTGAACTCTGGATCTCTCTCCAGGTCTTGTACATAAACAAATACACTTCTTGGCCCCTTCTGAGCTCCCGGTACATGGCCATAGCGGATATAAGTGTGGTCAAAGGCTCTCTCGGTCTCTGGCGGTAAGATACAGTAACCCCAGAAGGACTCTTGAGCAGCAATCGATGCTCGGGCAGAGGATTCTACCCTTGTGCCGCTCCAACCAATTCATTCCAATGATTAAGTCAAATCCCAATCCATTAAACTCGATGAAGGAGAGGGGAAACACTTCATTTTTTATTTCTATGGTGGCTGATTGGTAGTATTTTGTGCACTTTACTCGCTCCTTCGATGGGAGAGTAACCATAAAATTCGGTAGCTCATCCGCATCTAGCTTCAACCTCTTCACAAAAGATGGTGATACGAACGTGTGAGAGGCGCCGGAGTCGAATAACACATTGGCATCAATGCCATTTACTAGGAATGTTCCCGAAGATGGTGCCGTGCCGGCTTGTGCTTCGGTGAGGATACTCAGGTTACCTTCGGTACCGAGTCCACAACCTATTGGATTCACAAGTGGATAAGTATTGATGGTGGACACAAGTGGAATTTAAATCAACACTGCTCTTTATTGATAAACCAACCATCATGCATGTCGTGTCTCTAACACACGTTACTAATAGATTACATGATACTATGGATTTAATACTTTCTAAAGGTGAGGTTCAGGCGTCCTGGTTTCATGTGTGTGGCATTGATTATTGCCGGTGGTGCCGTATTCAGTTTGATCTTGTTGATCCCGTGATACAGCATCCTAGAGTTTCCACCCATGATTAGGAGATCTCCTGATCTCAATACCAATTTCTCCGCGAGGTCCACACGCTTCTACTCGCTATACATAAATATGGCGTCATCACCAATGGACCAAGACGCTACGGGCACTCCTTGTTCAAGAGATTCCGCTGTCTCGTCCTTGTGTTGGTGTAACCCAAGTCGTCCTTCTTTCTCATAGAAGTTGACGATACAAAGGTCCGCTTCAAGTGTGGGGATTAGATCATATTTGCATTGTTGTGCAAGTTCTACTGCTTGTGTGACAAGGTTGTTAGCGAAATATGTTACTATCTCTACCTAGGCAGTGTACTATCGTTTGGGGTATAGTGATTAAGTGGGTTGTCGAACTCAGGGGACCCGTTCAATTAACTGACAAATTATTAATTAACTGAGAAACTAAATTAAACTAAGAAAACGGGAAATTGTCACTGTTTTTCAGGTTTTCAATTAATTCAAAAACAAATAACGAACACAGTAAAATAACAAAACAATAAAAATAAACAAAGCAAATGTCGGTTTAAAAATCTAATGAATTAAAGACGCCCCGGGTATTCCACTCGTCTATTTCGTCGAATTCAATTAATAAACAATTTTCACTATTTATGCAATAAACTCAGGAATTATAAATAGTTCGTTTACCGGTCCTTGTACACAAACCCTAACTAACTGAAATAACAAGCCGCAAAACCATGCCCAAGTAAATTCAAGTTAATTGCAATAAACACAATTCCTATTTGAGACAGATTAAACCTATAGGTAAACCATACTTTTAGTCGTTAATCCGGTTTGATTTCCTATGCTAGAACTCAATCTCAGCACCGCATTTTGATATAGCTCTACAAGTATCACTTAGAAAATTGGCCAGAAAATCTAAGCGCATTAAGGACTGGAATCAAACTATTACACAAAATTATAATAACAGTGACAAATTTACATAACATGAATTCTATGAAAAGGACTCGCTTCCCTAACCCGGGAGCTAAACAAAACTACTCACTCATGATTCAAGAACGTAAAGAGCAATCAAGAAAAACATAGAACAAATAAAAGATTAGAAAAGAGAAAACTCCAATCGGAAATTCACTCCAAATCCTGCTGATTGTTGTCGCTGGTCCCGTCCTCGTCATTGGTGCACCTCTGTGAGGGTCGTTCGGTGGTGGTATTGACCGGTGGAAAAGAGAATCAAAGGATGGATGATCGATGAGTATGGAATTTGTGGTGATGATGGATGTATGGTAGTAGTGGTGTGCTGTTCGGAGGATGAGGTGAACGATTAATGGTGTGTTATGATGGTTGAATGAAGGCCAGCGGTGGGTTGATCGGGAGTGAGAGAATCAATGAGAGGCGCAGAGCCCCCGTTGGAGGCGTGAATCTCTGTCAACCCTAATTGTCGTCCTTATATAACCGCCAATAATGAGATTTTTGAATAGTGTCGCACTGAATAATCATGATATTCGATATAACCGGTGACCTCCTTTATGCTGCCATTGATATAATTGTTATCCACTATGCTATATGTTTACGTAATCTCATTCATAAATAAATGATTCCTTTCCTTGATGTGCAGCGATAGTCATATGTGAAATTGATCGTTCACGATATATATATATATATATTGTAATTTTTTGCATTTGACACATAAATATACCAGTTAACATTAAAATATAAATCTATGGAAAATCATATAATAAGTGAGAAATATGACATGAATTGTATGAAAATAGGAAGAATTAAAGCCCTAAAAGTATATAGTATTCACACTTATCAAACTTCCTCACACTTAGCTTTGCTTGTCCTCAAGCAAATACAGAATATGACTACTCTTAAGGGCCGTAGTATTGAAAACTCAGGATCAAACAACTGCTGAGGAAAACAAGCAAAATGACAATCAAAAGAAAAGTCTGCTACCAGCTGTAGGTTTTCACAAACAGTGAAAAAGAGAATGGAGTTTAAAAGCATGGAGAGGTAGATTATAGAAACTGAAACAGAATAGTCTGGGATCTTTCACCGTTTTCCTCTAACCTTTGGATGACAAGGGGGTGAAGTAACACCTTATTCGTGATACCTTTCAACACCACATACTAACTGATCAGAATAAGCAAAAATGAATACACATTTAACTTTTCAAAGTTCCTTGTAACATTATATTCTGCCATTTGCATATTTATTCATCCCCTCAGACTTTTCTCTTCACCCATGTAGCGGCTTGGGCCTTCTATCCCAGATCACAAAAACCTTAGGTAGATGGGTGATGAAGCACCCGAGGACTAATAACCGAATGAAGAGGCCTGTTTGGTTCAGAAATAAATTCAATTCAGATCAGGGAGGTACCTTGCCTTATCCTTTCATAACATACTTTCTTATCATTCCCAAAATCCCAAACTAGACTATTCAGTTTTCATAATCAGCTAATCCACCAAATTTCAGTGAAAATAGATTCAGTTTGGATAAACTATACATACAAACAGCCAAAAGAAGAAAGATTCTTGAGGGGCCATCAGGCTGTTTTCAAAACCTCAGCAAAAATTTTCACCTAGAGATTCAATCTTATTGGCACTTAAAAGAAGCAATTCTTTCAAAATAAGAGGACAACAAAAACAAATGTTGGCTTAAGGTAATTGTCAAATATTAGAAAGTACCTCTACTTCCTCACACTTAAGAGGAGCAATGTCCTCATTGTTCACAAATTGAAACCAAGAAAAGGACTTTCTAAATATTGCAAACTCATCAAGGATTTCATTCAGGACAATAATGACTGATATAAAAATAATCTTTAAGCATAAAAGTCATGATAGGCTGAACATAAACATTAAAAATAAGGAGAAACTGAAACTCCCCTAATATCGTAGATTGAGGAAGGTTCCCTTCCTCACACTTAAGCTTGAACAAGGGGGGTAGCGTGCCTCACACTTGCGTTCCAGCAAGTGTCCAGCCTTGGGGGTACATCAACCACCATAATAAAAATTTCATCTGCACACACTCACAACTACCACAAAATCGCCGAAAGCGTTGCATTAAAGGACAGACACCATTGCCACTTCTGAATGAAAGAAAAATAAAAATAAAACCAGAAAATAAAAACAAAAATAAAACATAAATTTAACCACTGGGTTGCCTCCCAGTAAGCTGCCCATCTTTATAGTCTTTGGGTAGACTCCTGCTTCGTTATCCTGGATCAAAAATAAAAGTAGACAACAACTTTGCCAGGAAAACAAAGTAGGCAGTAATTAAAAGCAAACCACCTGGATCAAAACAAAACGTTATTTTGGCAAATAAAATAGGAAAGTAAATACTCCACAAAACCTGGTGTTTGAGGAGATACTGTCGGTAACGTATTTCTAATTGGAGATCAGGTGATGATGAATTTTCTTCCTCAAATTTGAGGACATAAATGTTCTCCTCCTGTTGTTGAGGCTTCAAGAGGCAAGGTGGGAGTTGCTGATGACTTGGTGGTAACGGCTCTTCCTTCTTAAATTTGAGGATGCAGACATCTTCCTCAAGTGTTAAAGGCTCAATGGAAGATTCTTGTTGGCAGACAATTGTTGAGGAAGCTTCAACTTCTTCAATGTCTCTGGGATCAACTACATCAGGTACCTTCACTGGTTCACAGATAGGTGCGGGCAGAATATCTTCAAATACTGGTTGCTCTATTTGAGTTGAGGTTGAAGGGGGAGAGCAATAGAACTCTTTAGCATGTCGCTCAACCTCTTCATCAGACTCCTCTTCAGCTTCAGAAATTATAGGCTTGGAATGGTCTTCACCCATCAAAGTCTCTACTTGAGATTGGTACATTAGGTCCGAATAACTTTGGCTATGGGAGAATTCCATTTGTTGTTGTGCTAACTGATGCGAGATCTGATTAAGTTGCCTTTCCCAACTCTGGTTTATAGCTTCTTGCTCAGCAAATTTGGCATCTAAACTGTCCAACCTAGCATTAGTGATTTTCTTTTGCTCTAGAAGCTGCTCTAGCATACTCTCTATTCTGCTTGTATCCTCCTTAAGGGGCTTCTGATAAGTGTAGAATTGTTGTTTCTCCATCTGCATTCTAGTCTGCTCACCTTCCCACCAATAAGGCTGTCGAAAAGGCGATTGTTGTGGCTGGTAATAATCTTGTTGCCAGTTCTGGTTGTAACTTTGAGTACCCGGCTGATTATACCTGTTCAAATTCTGCTCTATGTTCATTATCGCTACCGTCGTTTCCAACTGTGTCAACACTCTTCTCAACTCATCCATGTTATCCTCCACTGTTAACAATAGCCTACAAAATAGAAACAAAAACTAGAAGTAGAATAGAAAAAAAAAACAAAAGCAAAAAGAAACACTAGTCCTAATTAAAAGAATACTAAAACAGAAATTAACTAAATAAAATAGCAAGCTAAACCAAATAGAAATAAAAGAAAATTGCAAGACTAAATAAAGTAAATTAAACTTAAAAAAAAAAAGTCTATACGTAAGAATAAAACTAAAATAAAAAAAAACAAAAGAAAAAGTAATAAAAAGAGATATAGATAAACAAAATATAAAACCAAAACGTCAACTACAACCTAGTAAAAGTAAGAAGACCGGAAGGAAAGTAAAACCACTGGAGCAAAATTAACTCTGGAAGTTGCAACTAAATCCTAACAAAAAGCAATGAAAAAAAAAAAAAAACTTACCTATACTAACCAACCAAATCGTAACAGAAAATTTCTAAACGTAAGAAACTTACGTACTGCTAATTCACACAATTGAACTTGAAAGTAGAGTAACGAAAATCGAATTCGTACGGTCAACAACACAAATAATAAAAATCAAAAAGTAAAAGAAATTAAAAACGAAACCAAAGAGTACGTAGCCAAAGTCAAAAATTAACAAAACTAAATTGAAAAAAAAAAAAAAAAACAGAACCGAATTTGATAGCAATGTGCAATAATTAAATGGAATTCAACTGATACGAAAAGCTAGAAAAGAACAATACTAAAATAAAAAATAAAGTCTCAATCAAATAATAAAAATGTCAATTAACCGTGTCGGAGGTCCCCGGCAACGACGCCAAAAACTTGTTAGCAGAAATATGTTACTATCTCTACCTAGACAGTGTACCTATCGTTTTGCGGGTATAGTGATTAAGTGGGTTGTCGAACTCAGGGACCTCGTTCAATTAACTGACAAATTATTAATCTAACTGAGAAACTAAATTAAACTAAGAAAACGGGAAATTGTCACTGTTTTTCAGGTTTTCAATTAATTCAAAACAAATAACGAACACAGTAAAATAACAAAACAATAAAAATAAACAAAGCAAATGTCGGTTTAAAAATCTAATGAATTAAAGACGCTCCCCGGGTTATTCCACTCGTCTATTTCGTCGAATTCAATTAATAACAATTTTCACTATTTTATGCAATAAACTCAGGAATTATAAATAGTTCGTTGACCGGTCCTTGTACAACAAACCCTAACTAACTGAAATAACAAGCCGCAAACCATGCCCAAGTTAAATTCAAGTTAATTGCAATAAACACAATTCCTATTTGAGACAGATTAACCTATAGGTAAACCATACTTTTAGTCGTTAATCCGGTTTGATTTCCTATGTCTAGAACTCAATCTCAGCACCGCATTTTGATATAAGCTCTACAAGTATCACTTAGAAAATTGGCCAGAAAATCTAAGCGCATTAAGGACTGGAATCAAACTATTACAAAATTATAATAACAGTGACAAATTTACATAACATGAATTCTATGAAAAGGACTCGCTTCCCTAACCCGGGAAGCTAAACAAAACTACTCACTCATGATTTCAAGAACGTAAAGAGCAATCAAGAAAAACATAGAACAAATAAAAGATTAGAAAAGAGAAAACTCCAATCGGAAATTCACTCCAAATCCTGCTTGATTGTTGTCGCTGGTCCCGTCCTCGTCAATCTGGTGCACCTCTGTGAGGGTCGTTCGGTGGTGGTATTGACCGGTGGAAAAGAGAATCAAAGGATGGATGATCGATGAGTATGGAATTTGTGGTGATGATGGATGTATGGTAGTAGTGGTGTGCTGTTCGGAGGATGAGGTGAACGATTAATGGTTGTTGTATGATGGTTGAATGAAGGCCAGCGGTGGGTTGATCGGGAGTGAGAGAATCAATGAGAGGCGCAGAGCCCCCGTTGGAGGCGTGAATCTCTGTCAACCCTAATTGTCGTCCTTATATAACCGCCAATCAATGAGATTTTTGAATAGTGTCGCACTGAATAATCATGATATTCGATATAACCGGTGACCTCCTCTTTATGCTGCCATTGATAATTTGTTATCCACTATGCTATATGTTGTACGTAATCTCATTCATAAATAAATGATTCCTTTCCTTGATGTGCAGCGATAGTCATATGTTGAAATTGATCGTTCACGATATATATATATATATATTGTAATTTTCCTGCATTTGACACATAAAATATACCAGTTAACATTAAAATATAAATCTATGGAAAATCATATAATAAGTGAGAAATATGACATGAATTGTTATGAAAATAGGAAGAATTAAAGCCCTAAAAGTATATATATTTCACACTTATCACAAGTGTTTGAAACTCTGAAGGTATCGTCGGTGGCGTCACTCCATGTTGTGTTCGTGTCTCCTGGTATGTCTTGGTATAAGGATTCCAATCCTTTCCCAAGCACATCATCTTCAGTTTCATCTTCGCTCCACCGGGGAATTCGGGTGTGTAAAATCCTCCTTGACCCGTTCCTAGCTCGTTGCACCGTCGAATGATTGAGATTTACGCTTCGGGTGTCAGGTATCCCCTTAATAAGATCATACCTGGTAGGATGACCTGACACTGTTCATTGGTGTAGTAGTGGTTGGTGATGTCGGTCTCCTCTTGATTCAGGTTTACCGGTATCGGATAACAGATACTAAACCTTCCTATGGTTACACATTTTATCTACGGTGAGTACTAGTTTCAACTACTTCATTTCATGCTCAATACATACTTCGATTCATTCACTCATGCATTCATTCAAACAGTTACCGCAATACTTAGTCATGCTTCTCAAGGATTAAAGGTTCGGATAATTACCTGGGCCGGACTTAGAACCGGACCCGTCACGGTCAATAACATGAAGGACAGGCTGCCTCCGAGGCGCACCCCTCGGAGGACCCCGGGATCCCGGTCCCTGTGGTGCCTGCTGGGCCGGTGCATCGCCAGATGCAACCTCCTTGCCTTCCCTTTGCTTGTAGCTTTGGAAGTTCCCTTTCGACTAAGCATTTTCTGGGCATCTATTGGCCGTATGTCTCGATTTCTAGCAGTTGTAGCATTTGATTTCTCTCCCATAGCAGTCCCTGCCGGGATGGTCCTGATTTCACTTTCTGCACAAATAGGTGCGGCCATCGGAGAAGGTTTTGGTGAAACCGGAGCCAGAACCTGAGGTTTAGAGGGTTAGCACATGTGTGCATGGATATACTAGATGTGGTACTTGTACGGATACGATTTAGCAATAGAAGTATACCCTTAGGTGGGTGTGATCTCAGTGGCTTTGCGGCCACCGGTGCAGATGAACCAAGCTGAAGAAGCTCAACTGGTTTGCCCTGCTCAGCATGGGCACTACTCTCACTTGGGAAGTTCTTTTGAGTTTGATGAAAGAACTTCCCTTTCTTCTTTTTCCAGCTTTTACCCTGGTTCTGCTCCTCGGCGCTTGTGTTCTTATTGTTTGCCTTGCGCTTCAGCGCGGTTTCTTCATCTCGTAGTTGGCAAGTGATCTCAATGCGAGAAGCCACGTGATAACACTCCTGAAGTTTCAGGTATTAGCCGGGATTCTTATTTAAAGGGGTAGAGAAAAAGATTCAAGGAATTCAAGGAATTTAAGGAATTGAAATGGTACTAAGGGTTAACCGATATTTACCTGGAGGGAGGTAAATCGAGTGTAGCCCATACCGTACCGAAGGCGATGGCTCAGACTGCCATAGAAGCGATCGACCAACACCTGGCCAGTGTACCCTAGGTCGGGTAGAAGATGGAGGATAGAAGTGAAGGTGTGGTAGTACTCATCCACAGACATCTTGTTTGTCATCTTCAAGGCATCCAGCTCTAGCCTTTTCTTGGTTTTCACATGCTACGGATAGTATTTTGATCGGAGGAGGGATGCAAAGGACTCCCAGTCGAAGGTGGGGTCGTTGACATGCTCATGCTTGACCAGCTTCCACCAATCCATGGCTGCATCTTTCAGGTAGTAAGCAGCAACTCTGACTCGAACTCCAGCAGGAGCTTCGAGGGTTTCGAACGCCGTCTCCATCTCGGAGATGTAGGCTTCTAGCTTAGCCGGATCACTCTCGCCCCTAAAGCAAGGAGGGCGGAGTTCCGCTACAGCTTTTACCCAGTTAGCTTCTTTGGGTGGAGGGGGAGGGATTGGTCCCGCTTGGTTCTGTTGGTTCTGCTGGTTTTGCTGCATAGCATTGATTACTTGTGGTAGCATCTGCGCTACCGTGGCAGCGACGATCTCTGCTATCGTCTGCGTGCCGGGTCCGTTAGATGTCTCTCCCCTAGGTCGGCCTCGACCTCGTCCTGACATCTGAACATTTAGCATTTACATTAGGCTTCGCAAGATATGACCTAAGGGTCTTGGAATTTAAACAAGGTATCGTTCTTAAGAATGTCAAGGGTATCCGTTATTAACAACGGTAGTTCCTAGTTAGGTTTCTAAGTATCCGTCTTAAGACGGTTGAAATCCTAACTCGGTAATCCCCTATGCTCGGTAACTAAGGACATCAGAGCGTAACTACGCTCTGATACCACTTTTTTGTAACACCCCAACCGCTATTCCTACGCTTACCGTTCAATCATCCCAATAATCAAAGTTACTCGCAGCGGAAATACTACTATTACTACGGCGGGGGTAAAACGCCGCTAACCGCCCATACGGCTAGCTAGGCTTACCTTACATACAGTCACTGTCTGATGATCATAGTATACCGAGCTACTTAAACATTACTTACTGAATACAAAATACCATTCACCTACATTAATGGATTACCGAGTGCTAAAGTATATTCAAATTACATCATTTCCAAGTTTGCCAAAAGAATGAGTTCTAACCTCTACTCATCTATACCAATGCTCCATTCTTTCATTATCCAAAAAGGTGTACCCCATGGTACACCGGCTAATCAAAAACTACAGCCGTGTACTACTTAGTACACCATTCATAATTCATTGTTTACAATCCAAAAGAAGTCAAAAGAAACAAGCTTCAACACTTCACTGCCTTCATCCTTCTCTTGTACCTACATGTAGTAAAAACATCACCCCAAGGGGCTCAGCAAAAGCTGCGCATGAACTCCGCATATACCGCGTGCTAGCTAGGGCACGCCGACTAATTGACGTCCACTAAACATGCGGTTCATTAATTTCATACATACATGCTTTACATACAACATACATACATGTACCATACATTATACAATTCAAGATAACAATACAGTGGCACACACACATACTTACCTTCACTCTGTTAGCCAAATTACGCATCCGGGTTAATCGGAATGCTTATTACTCTTTTACTCATTACATGTTACTTATTCTTGCTTTACTTACTTACTTCCATTTACTTTACTTACTCATTCTTACTTACTTACTCGTACTCAAGTTAAGTCGGTATGACCTCCGGCCCGGGGACTACACCGTCCCACCACCGGGATTTACTTGACTCACCAATCCGGGATGCTACCCACTTAAGGGATTTGGGCCGCGGACCAGTTTAAGAGTCAGGAATTGGAGCCAACCTCTCGTGACTCCGCATCCTCACGCGTGGCCGAAACTATATCGGACTTCTACTCATTCAAATTTAATTACCGATTTAAGTTAGAATGGTTAGCTTGTTACGAATAAGTTAGAAGTCCAAAGTCAACACATTCGGTCACAATACAATGTATCATACATACACACATTCATTATCATCCTTTCATTTCATGAATTATACAAACTAAGAGTTAGAGAAAATATACACAACATACAACACTACATATTCACAAGTATGCATAGTAACTCCGATTCGTGCATTTATCTTATTTGGTGATCAATTAGCACACAACACATAAATTAGAGTAACCAATATAGCATACGGGGCATGAGGAATTCATACCGTTCACCGTCGTACTTGTATCCCAACATTCCTTCGGTGTTCACAAATCAAATCCTATTACATACATACAATTGAATGATTAATCTAACTATCATTAACTTAACTTGATTACTCTTGCGTTTACTAATTCATACTTACTATGTCTTTGAAGTTCTTATACTCACACGTTACTTACTTACTCTTCTTTACTTTAAGTTTATTTCCTTACTTAACATTAGTGTACTTACATATATGTACATATGTATATAAGGGTATACATATAATATATATACTATTTAATTTAATTAATTTTTTTTTTGTAAGACCCGACCGACCTGACAAGTCCGGTCCCAAGGTCGGTCGAAGTCAGTAAAGAATTACGCTGTGACGGCCCAGCCCAATCAACCCACATGTGTGATATTGTCCACTTTGGCACGCAGGCCGCACAGATTTGTTCCTGGGGTTTCGCCCCAAAACGCGTCACACAAGGGAGAGGTATCCATGCACCTATAAGGCACACTTCGTTCTCCTCCCCAATCGATGTGGGAGGTAGCCCACCTCTGGGTGCTACACTCCACCCCCCCTCACGGGAGCCCAGCGCCCTCGCGGGCCCACTGGCATACCGACCTGGGTCTGGCTCTGATACCATCTGTGACGGCCCAGCCCAATCAACCCACATGTGTGATATTGTCCGCTTTGGCACGCAGGCCGCACGGATTTGTTCTTGGGGTTTCGCCCCAAAACGCGTCACACAAGGGAGAGGTATCCATGCACCTATAAGGCACACTTCGTTCTCCTCCCCAATCGATGTGGGAGGTAGCCCACCTCTGGGTGCTACACTCGAAATGAGCAAGTTAAAGGAGATTGAAGATGGAGGTGATGGTGCTGTGTGGAGTCGCCCAGTGTACAGAGGCAAAGGAAGAAGAAGCTCGGTTTGGAGGGGGGAAATCGTGAGTGAAAGAAAAGAGGGGGAGAGAGAGTTCTAATATTACTTTAACTATTCACTCTTTTACTTTTTCTTTTCTTTCCTTTCTTTCTTCCTTAACTCATGAGTTCAAGCCAGATGTAATGGCGTAACTCGGTAACACCAGGAGCAATCCATGAAGGGTGCCGGAATCAACAATAGTTGAACAAGATATCGTGTTGAGAACACAAGTGTTAAAACGAACACTCGGGTAGAACCCGAAGGGATCCCACGTAACACGGGATACCCTAGATTGCCAGCGGGCACGAATTAATATCAAGATGCTTAAGGGACTTCTATGTGCGGAAGCGTGATGAGTCAACCATATTAAAGAGCCCAGTATACCTCCAAACCATTTAATGGTGTACGGAGGAGCAGAGACTTGTATAAACTGCAGCACAGAGCATGGCACGGGGCGAGGTGGCTTGTACAAATTGTAGATTTAAACATTGCCAACTTATGCATAAAGGCATGAGAAGAAACAGTGGAGAACGAACCACTACCTTTGAGTGGGAGATACCACTTGTTATCATGGGGCCTAGGGAGCAGCAATTGCGTGAATCCTCCAGAGAGAGGCTACCACCTAAGTCTGTAAGGTGAAACCGCTAAAGCGGTGTAATAAAACCTGAGCATGTGTATATTGCCAAGGTGTATAAGGAATCAAATAGTTTATAGAAAGGCTTAATAGCAATGGAAGGAAACCGATAGAGTAGTCGGATGAGTAGTGAACACTGTAAGTGTGCAATATGAACTGCAGAGCAAGCAGCGCATAAGTGCGCAGAGAGATTTAAAGAATAGCGTATATTATTGAGCCAAGTGAATGGCAAGCCATAGTGTAAATGGCGAGAACACCTGGGCGGAAGCTAAAGTAGTAGCGGATGCCATGAAAATGAGTAAGAACATGGTACGCAGTAAGCGACCATTGTAAGAGTAAAATAAGATAATGATATGAAACTGATGAGGAAATGTGGTAAAGGAGACATGTTCATTCCTATCTCATGAGAGATTTACCGTCAAGGGTTTACGCTTCTGCACTCTGTATGACTGAGTGTTTTGGTATTGCTCTTGTGCGGTACTGATCGAGTGAGAGAGGCAGGAATCGAGAAATGTCAACGAAGCCTGTTGAGTGAGAATCTAGAGAAATAACCGTGCGGCCATTGGCCAAAGATGCACAAAGAACGTGGGCAGTAACCCACAGGGCCCAGGATCGATGTGTGGAAAAATGCAGAGTAGAATGAATGAGGACATCTTGTATAGAAATAATTAAACAAATGTAATTCAGAAGCAACTATTAATCGAGGAAGCACTACATACTGAGTAGTAGCTTGACCTCAACCGACAATAAGTCGGAAAAAAAAATATGTGAACAATCATGAAGGTATCCATAGTTATACAAACAGATTTCCAGAGAGCTGGAGAGAAAATCTATTACTCATCGAATTCGCATACGGTAAGAGATACCTAGCGACGATTGACTAACCTTTATTCCCAAGTCAAAAGGGATAGAAAGGGAGTGGATAATACATTGAGAGCATCAAAAGGGCGAGTTAAGCTCTAGTTATCAGGTCACGCAATAGAAGCTTGTGGACCGTAACTCAAGGTTAAGTATACCTGGCAAACCTGATTGAAGCCTTAGAGGCTAGAACCGAACCCGGTTATGAGTTAATTAACCGCATTGAAGTTAAAACACGTCATGATTTGAATTAGTAAACCAATGTTCAGTGATAGCATATGGTTGGTTACGCGGGCATAACCCCTTTTAAGGGGGGTAGGGCGAGAAACCGCTTAGTAGAGTATTTATGTATAGATGCGTAAACTACTATGTGCATAGCACAAAGAAAATTGTTTTAGTGATTGGAACTCATGTTACATAAACATGTGTACCCATTTATTGTGTAAGTATGAGTATTGTGCATGAGAGATGCGAGTAATGTGTATATAATATTAAGAAAAGAGGAGTAGAGAAACTCCTGGGGAATGAGAATCCCTTTAGTATTTGTCTATTGAGATTAGACATGAGATATGACGAGTATGAATCGGTATGAAACCGATGTGTAACCTAGAAGGGAGTGAGTTCCCTTGGTGATTGTATTTATGAATGATTGATGGAGTGAGTTCCATCCTTTGGAGTTGCATGTTGTGTGTTTTAATTCAGTAATAATTTGACTAATGACGCCATGAGTACTGAGTACCTAAGTAAAGGAAGTGAAACAAATTGAGAATCATGGATGACTCTAGTTCTATAACTAAGAGATGAATTAAAATAAGTTTAAACGGATTGTTTTATAGAGATGACTAGAAAGAGTAAAAGATAGAAAACGAAAATGTTTGACTATCTGCTTGTCTGAAACTGACGTGGGAGGTGGAACTTGATCTGCTAGCGATCAAGGGAAACTGAACACAAATTGGGGTGGAAGGATAGTTCAACACTGATGCTGATCACATCAGGGTTGGATGATTCTTGAAGCTCCCTATAAGTGGTCACAAGTAATCACGCTAAGAAAAGATACAACTACCATAAATTTGATTTGGAGTTGTGTGATGTTCTAAACAAAAGAATTTTCAAGCAGAATTTGGAAAGGATTTTCTTCAAGTATGAAGATGGAAAACGAAAACTGGTTTTGAAACCGCTATCACCCGCCGATGGCTATGGCCTTAAGTCTTGATGACCGGTTAGAACGGTGGGCGTGTATTAGTTGAACCATTGCACCGTACGTGCGGCGGTCCTAAGTGACCGGTTGGGGCGGTGTCAGTGTGTGATTTTTCCAAAGGCAGCAGGACGGGGAGAGTACCCTGAGATGTTCCTGTGTTGAGTGAGTCAACCAGAGTGCCTGAGGATATGTATATGTGTAACGTTTTGATCAGAACCGAAGGGACCGTGGACCAGAGAGAGTAAGTGCCCATTTGTCATGAAACGGCCGTGAACAAGAAAGAGTAAGTGTTCAACATGACCGGTACCAGAGGGATCAGTAGTATATTACTCAACATGGATTCGAGGACTGTAGTGCCTTCTTGTCTTCGGACCGATTCCATGGAGAGAGAACAAAAGTATTTTTGATTGCTATACATGCTGTGATATGTGTGAGGTATGTGTAGTATGAAATGAGACAGACTTGTGAAGTCTGTAAGGTTGTACATGTATTATAACCTTGGCATAGTACGCCCATGAGAGTAACCATTTAGATTCACCAACTTTGAGGACAAAGTTCCTAAGGGGGGTAGATTTTAATACCCCGGATCTAAAAATGGTGATTTAATTACTCTAATAAAATTATTAAGGGCCTAATTGTGCCTAGAGAGTATTGGTAAAAAGAATAAAACCAAAAGAAAAGAGAAAATGCGTTAAACGCGAAAAACGCTAAAATGCGCATTAAATTTAAATAAGAGATAAATGATCTCGTAAGGGTCCGAGATGGATTCCTAAGGCTTAGTTAGGCCTAATTAGTATACGGGAATGATTCCCGAAGAAAACGGATCCAAATAATGGATTAAAACGCTAACGGAGTTTTTAAGCACGTTTTTCGAGAAAACCCGAAAACGTGACTTTAAGTGGTCAAATGGACCCGTAAAAATCATAGTTGATTAAATAACTATAAATAAGTATTAATGGGAGCTTAATAACCATTAAGATTAATTAAACAAGAAAATTCCGGAAAACGGACCCGGGAAATGAATAGTGTCGAAAACGAGAGACGAAACGCGTTTAATTCGAAAAGACGAAAAACGACCCGGGCTATTAATTAATGTGGGCCGGTTCTAATTAATAAGTGTACACCCAATAATAGCTTGCTAGCTATTAAGTAATGACAAGACAAATAAATAAATAAGTAAAGTAAATAGTATAAAGCAAAAGTAAAAAGTAAGTTACTTACCTCTCACCTCCTTCTTCCTTATTTCCCACGTATCGCCCCAGCTCTCTGTGAGCTTCTTCTTCATTCTCTGTAATTACCGATTCGAGAAGGCAAGCAAACAGCCCTCTTCTTCCTCCTCAAACTTTCTCATTTCTTCACCGCACAAAAATAGTACCGTTAATTCGTGTCGGCGAGGGCTATGTTTTGTACCCCTCAAAATCTTGTTTCCTCCACCTTCACTTCCATGGGTGTTGGAGCTTTTGAAGCTAGAAGAGCTTATTGACTCTCATCATCCTTAATGCGCTAAGGTAAGAATATAAGCAAAAGCTCATCATTCCTAGCTTGTTCTTCCAATTTTGGGAAAAAATTCTCCACGTTGAAAATTTCCCCATTTCAGCCGTGAGCTCCTTGCTCTTGTGGAAGCTTGGGAACTCCATCAATTGATTGCCAAGCCATCCTTTTTAAATACTCTAAGGTAATATCTAAGCTAGAGCCTAAAAACTAGTTTTTGAAATACTAGTTTTTGTATGGAAAAAAATTGAATTAATGAGCTTGAAATGTGTGTATGGGGATATGATTGTAGATGGCAATCTAGACCCCCTTGTGTGTTGTGAAAACAAGAAGAGAAAGAGGGATCAAAAGAAAGAGGAAGATGAGAAGGAAAACCGAAAACAAACAAGGTAAAGCTCACCTTGTGTGGTTTTTATTTGACTCGTAAAACAGATTTGAGAATTGATTTAATGTCCTTGAATGGTGTAGTCTTGGTACAACAATATTGAGTGGGAATGAGGATGTTTAAGGTTGTTTAAGTGTGAGAAATGAGCTTGGGAACTAAGCTAGTTTATTTGTGTGAACAATGGGAATTTGATGTGTTATTGATGCCTAAACAAAACAGGGGTGAAGATTGTGTTTGTGAGTATATTTAAGTGTGTTGAATATGCTAAAGAAGTAGGCAAGTGCTGTCAAAATTTGCTTGGAGATTATGAACTTGAGTGTTCCATTTAATGGGAGAAACTAGGTGTGTTTAAGAGATGTTAATCGAGTGGCTAATGGTTTGAAAACCAAAGTGTGAAGAAGAGAGTGAAAGTAGGGGAAATAATGTCTTTGGAGTGCTAGGAATGGCATTATTGTGTGGAGTATTGAATGGTGGGAGGCAACACCAAAATCTGTTACAAGAGTATTAGAAAACAAGAAAACAAGTTATGAAAGTGTACGTGAATTTTGAGTGAGAATGATTAGAATTGGTGAGTGCACTTGGTGCTTAGTTTAAGGTGATTAAGAAGGGTAATTAAGTGTTAAAACACGTAGATTATAAGTGGGAAAGATTGGAAAGACAATGGTGAAAGAATGAGGTTGTAACAGATTTGGAAAAATGCAAATCTGTCAAAACTGCAGCAGGGTCCGGGACTTAGTCCATGGACAAGGTCCCGGACCACCCCCTTAATTCATACCGAGAGTTTCCTACCATGTTTGGTCCGGGACTTGGGTCAGGTACAAGGTCCCGGACCACCTGCTAAAATCACCCGAGAATTTACCTGCACTTGGTCCGGGACTTGGGGTATGGACAAGGTCCCGGACCACCCCATTTAAATTGGCCGAGACTGAACATTCAAGCTGGTCCGGGACTTGGGATAGGGACAAGGTCCCGGACCATGTGTTAAAAACCACCCGAGAGTTAGCTAATGCATTGGTCCGGGACTTAGGGTATGGACCAAGTCCCGGACCACCCCCAGAAACCTACAGAGAGCATTTTAAAGGTTGGAAATGATGGGGTTTAAATGTTAATGATGTTATAAGATGTTAAGACCTTGTTTGGTGACATGTAAAGGCCCTAGGAAGTGTAAGAAAGTGTTAAAAGTGATTGAGAAGTGAGAACTCAAATTAACAAGAGTAAAACCGAGTTAACGGGATAACGGGGAAAGTACGGGAGTAACATTTAATTATGTTCCGTATGAGCTTAGTATTAACAGTAATGTTTGAAACATTATCAGAGAATCGTGCGTGCCCCGAGCATGGTGAGATGACACGGTAAAAGTAAAAACCCCGGTGAAAGGTATGATTTTCTCATACTCCGTGTGCTAACCGAGTTACGTTGATTTGTGTGTTTGTGTGCCGGCTTAATCAAGATTAAAGCATGAAAATAATCCCTTGTTTGATTATGTATGTCATGTTGTATGTTGAATGAGCTAACATACTTGTATGCCGGTGTGGTCTAACATAGTGTAAAGACCGACACATAGTGAGTAACGTTTGGCTAGAGACCCGTAGATCGGGTCGATGCTTATGATAACGAAAATGTGCAAACACACAAACTATCCGTTAAAGTATAACGATAACGCAAACATATGAACTCCATAGAATGTGAGGAGAAGTACGGGTTGAGTAAATACCCGATAATGGTTAGAAAACCACATTGAAACAATCCACGAAACAAATGAGTGTGGAAGGATAAGTGAACCTCCTTCAAGAGGATTTAAGTTAGTTCGAAGATGTGAACTAGTGAAGAAGGTAAAAGAGACCTAAGGGATTAGTAACTCCCTTGAGACATGGTCGACCTCCTATATGAGGATTTTACCTGGTATATGCAAGTAACCGAAAGTATGAGTAAAGTAGTATGGGTAACTCTTAAAACCTAAGATTAACCGAACTAAAGTAATGTTCCCAAGTCATTAGAAACATCGAGAGTGATGCTTCTAGTCTAATATACATAATATTATTAATACTCCGAGAGAGGAGTGTATGGGAATGGGAGTAGTCCGAGAGTAGTCGGACCTAAGTAAAAGAGATAGGAACTAAGAGAGAGTTCCGTGAGCTAGTTGAACCTTCCCACCATGCTAGACCCAGAGTAGGGTCGAAACCGGGGAAGTAAGACTATGCTAGAGAGCCATGAGTTTTGGCCTAGGTATGTATTAAGAGTAACAAGCGTGACGTAGGAGACCTGTAGCGTCTCGAGAATCTACAAGAGCTTGAGTATAAATAACCCAAGAGTATGGGTGAGATAATGAGTATAAATAACCCAAGAGTATGGGTGAGATAATGAGAGTAAGTAACCCGCGAGTGTGGGTGAGTATAGTACGTGTAGCCCAAGAGAATGGGTGTGTATATGAATAAGTAACCCGAGAGAGCGGGTGAGGTATTGAATAAGTAAACAAGGCATAGTGAGGAATAACCCTCAAGGCCTAAGAGTAACCAGATACAACTAACAACCTTGTTATGTTAGTTAGGAATTGTGTTCCATGATTGGATGTAGATTCCTTGAGCATTACATGTACTTATTGTATTGCTTTGATGCATGTTGTTTGACTAAAATGAACTCCATGTATATCCGACTAAGTGGTCGACGTACCCCGGTTAGCGCTCGGGGTATGCGAATTTCATATGCAGCGTTAAGCTGAGCCCCTAGGGGCGATGTTTTTATTTTACAGGTACACCGAAGATGTTACCGTTCGAGAGTAGGACGGGGTCGGTGGTTTGCATGGGTAGTTAGATTTAATTACTTATGTATTGAAAGAGGTGTAAGACCGAATGTGTTGTCGGCATCCATATATTGTAGACTCGGTATAGTGACGAAGTGAGTTGAGTATTGTATTTGTATTGTGTACTCGGTTGCTCCAGTCCATCAGACCGTTACTGTATGTGAGATAGGCCTGGTTAGCCATATGGGTGGCTAACGGCGTTGTTTCACCCCTCGTTGTGATTAGAGTTCCGCTGCGTGAGTAAGAGTAATTAGAATCGGTTTAAGAGGTAATGAAAAGATTAACGGTTGGGGTGTTACATACGCTGGAAAATTTCATGGCCGACCGACCTTGCAAGTCCGGTCCCAAGGTCGGTCCATTCCAGTAAGTTTTGGTTTCGACATTTCGGAGTCGACCGACCTTGCATGTCCGGTCCCAAGGTCGGTCCATTCCAGTAAGTTTCGTTGCAGGCAAATTTTATCCCGTCCGACCTTGCAAGTCCAGTCGCAAGGTCGGTCCATTCCAGTAGCTTACAAGACGGAAGAATTTTGAGTTGAACGACCTTGCAAGTCCGGTCGCAAGGTCGGTCCATTCCAGTAGGTTGCATTACGGAAAATTCTTCCGGCCAACCGACCTTGCATGTCTGGTCCCAAGGTCGGTCCATTCCAGAAGGTTTCCGTCCTTTGTAAATCTGGGCTCGACCGACCTTGCAAGTCCGGTCCCAAGGTCGGTCCGGCCCAGTATTTGCATTTTTATTTCTGTTTTCAGTTCTATCTTTCACCCATTACTTCCCCATTGTTCCTACACTTATTCCCACATGTTTTACCACTACTTAAACACTCTAAATCATGCTGTTTCATTCCTTAATTCATTTACACAAATCCTATACTAACTTACACTCTTGTTCTTCCCAAATTCCATTTCAATACTCACATAGTTTCTTCTCTAGTTGCATTTTGCTATAGATTTTAGTCCTAACCCTCCCCAACTATAACTCCCTCTTCTAATGTCACTCCTAAAGCTTCTAATGCATTACACACCCCTTGTAACTTACCCACTAAGCTAACTCGATTAAAATCTGTTACAACATAAATTTTCCACCTAGCTTCTAGTTCACTAAGTGTTCTATTCTTGGGCAAATTTTGCCATAGTCTCCCCTATATTTTTATACTCTCACCACCATTATTCCCACATCTTATTACCCAATCCACCTGTTTTCAATAGCATCAATATATATAGCTCTCATAATCAAATACCAACACAAAACACCACTAAAAATTCCTGCATTCAACATCCCAATCCCAATCTAGTTTGTGACAGTTTTTAATTGTTTTCAAAGCTTCAATACAATTCAATTCTTCTTCCACATTACATTATTGTTCATTACCATTTTGCAATACATATTTTCATTACTAAAAATCTGTTACATAAGCATTTACAAAGCTTATACAAAGATGAGCATAATTACCTTGTTCTCCCTTCTAGTTTTCTTCCCTTCTTCTTGCTTCTTCCCTCCTTCCTTCTTTCTCTCCCTCTACCGGTTATAGTACTTCAAATTCTCTAACACTACAACCCATACATATACATACTTTAATACTAAAAACTAACCCTAACATTATTTAAGCTTTAATGTAAGTTTTAGGTTTTAGAATTTATGTTACCTTCCAAGGGTGTAAGTAGTGTTTGGAGTGGCTCAAGAACGAGATTCCCACTCCACTAACAAGGCCAAAATCGGCTAGAGTACAAAGAACAACAAGGGTTTAGTTCCCAAATTTCATTTTGCCCACAAGGGCTAGAAAAAGATGGAGTTTTAAGAATATTTTTACCTCAATGTAACAAGGAGAAGAAGGTGGTTCTAGTGGTGGTCTTGATGCTCCAAATGCTCCATACCCATGGAGATGAAAGTGCTCCTTTTCGAATTTGAAAAGATAGTAATGCTCTACTTGGTGAAAGGAACACAATGGTGTAATTTTTATAATTTTTGGAAGAGATTTGAGGGGATTACAAGAGGAGAGAAGGTGGTATTTTGTCGGGGTTTGCTAATTCTCCATTGTTGTCACTGGAGAAGAAGGAGAAATTGAGAGAGTGAGGGGGATGGGGTGTGTACACGTGAGAGAAGAGAATGGGTAGAGCAGAGAGAGTGGTGAGTGGGGTAAAGTAGCTAGTTGCTTTATTATTTTGTCTTATAGTGCATTAGGAGAAATAAAGGAATGAGAGGGGGAGTGGGCAGCCGGCCAACACACAGCCCCCTATGGGTTTTAAAAATTCTTTTTACAATATTGGACACACTAGTTTGAGTTATTTATGTTTCTACCCCACAACTTCCCGGTTTTGACAGTTTTTACTAATCTCTCGTTTTATTGATTTTATTGGTTCTAATGCTTCACTAATATTTATTAATGATTATTTAGTTGACCAAAATTGTTACGAGTCTATTTGACCCGCCTAAAGACACGTTTTCCCGGTTACCTCGAAAAACGTGCTTTAAGGTTTGTTAGCGATTTTAATCTGTTTTAAGGATCCGTTTTCTTCGGGATTTGTTCCCTCATGATTATTTATACTTAATTAAGCTTCTAAATTATTCATTAGCCTAATTAATCACCATTTTTAATTACGGGGTATTTCAGTGATGCTTCTAGACTAATATACATAATATTATTATAACTCCGAGAGAGGAGTGTATGGGAATGTGAGTAGTCCGAGAGTAGTCAGACCTATGTAAAAGAGATAGGAACTAAGAGAGAGTTCCGTGAGCTAGTTGAACCTTCCCACCATGCTAGATCCAGAGTAGGGTCGAAACCGGGGATGTAAGACTATGCTTGAGAGCCATGAGTTTTGGCCTAAGTATGTATAGCGAGTAACAAGCGTGACGTAGGAGACCTGTAGTGTCTCGAGAATCTACAAGAGCTTGAGTATAATTAACCCAAGAGTGTGGGTCAGATAATGAGTATAAATAACCCAAGAGTGTGGGTGGGATAATGAGTATAAGTAACCCGAGAGAATGGGTGAGTATAGAACGAGTAGCCCAAGAGAATGGGTGTGTATATGAATAAGTAACCCGAGAGAGCGGGTGAGTTGTTGAATGTGTAGCCACGGCATAGGGAGGTATAACCCTCATGGCCTAAGAGTAAATGATACGACTAACAACCTTGTTATGTTAGTTAGGGATTGTATCCCATGGTTGATTGTTGAATCCTTGTGTAGTGTACATATATAATGTATTACTATATGCATGTTGGTTGAATTAAAATGAACTCCATGCTCTCGACAAAAGTAGTCGGCGTACGCCGGTTAGCGCTCGGGGTATGCGAATTTCATATGAAGCGTTAAGCTGAGCCCCTAGGGGCAACGTTTTTATTTTTCAGGTACACCGAAGATGGTACCGTTCGAGAGTAGGACGGGGACGGTGGTTTGCATAGGTAGTTAGATTTAATTACTTGTGTATTGAAAGAGGTGTAAGACCGTATATGTTGTCGGCATCCATATATTGTAGACTCGGTATAGTAAAGAAATGATTTGAGTAAAGTATTAGTATTGTGTATTCGGTTGATCCAGTTCATCAGACCATTACGGTATGTAAGATAGGCCTGGTTAGCCACATGGGTGGCTAACGACGTTGTTTCACCCCTCGTTGTAATTAGAGTTCCACTGCGTGAGTAGGAGTAATTAGTAACGGTTTAAGAGGTAATGACGAGATTAACGGTTGGGGTGTTTCAAATACACTTACCTAAGTTGGTATACACTCTGGGAGGGTCATAAATCTTTTTAAGAGAAGTTAAATGGAAGTTGCACCAGAGTGTTATTCCGGATTTGGATAATCTTTTGCTCCTGTATAACTGATATACCTGAAATACCCCAAACCTTGGTATGTTGACTAAACATTAAAACATGATTTACTAAGACTAAAAAGAGTCTTAGAAACATTAGTAAACAATTTAAACAAAAAGAAAACACAAATGTGCTTTAAAGTCAATAAGAGCTAAAATGTGCTCTAAGCTTGGAATAAGCTTGGGAAAGACCTAATGAACTTACCAAGACCTTATTTATATATTAATGAACATATTAAATCTATTACCAAAGAAAACCAAGCTTGAAAACAAGTTAAAACACAAAATGTGCTTTAAGAAGTCTTAAAGCACATTTTTGAAAAATTGTCTTGTAAATGAGTTTTGAGTGGCTAAAGGTCCATCATTACTCTTAAATATATATGTGTACTATATAGTATCACATTTGGGTGGCTATATCAATAGGAAATCAAAAATTTCACTTCTAAGTGCCTTGTTTTGGTGAATAGTGATTTTTATAAGCTAGTTGTAACATGTGTTGTCATAAGTAATTAAATTGACAAACAAAGACAAAAATACCCTCATTATATTATAGGGGGCCGGTTTTCTAAGTGTGGTGACTCACCACTCTCTAGTTAATATGATAAGTAAGTAAAGAAAACTAATTAAGTTACCTTTTTGCTTTATAAAGCATAAATATCTCCTAAAAGTAAGTTCTATCTCCATTCTCTCATTTCTCCTTCATTTCCCACGGTTTCAAACACCTTCTTCCTTCCTTCTTGCTGTTCTCTCACGGTAATATCACCACCACCATGAAAACTCCATCTTTGACCTCTTGCTAAATCAAGCTCACTTGTCCAAATCAAATTCTAAGACCACCAATCTCTTCCTCTCATCAAGCTCTTCATTTCTATCTTCTCAAAACTTCAAGAGCCCCATTTCGGTGCCATGGAGTTCCACCATTGAAGGAGCTTGAGCTTGTCTTTTTACATATTGTTGATCTCCTTTGCTTCTAGGTAAAGAATCTCAAAGAAAAATCATGTTTCCTCCATGTCTTGTTGTTGACCGAAAATACACATTGATGTAGCTCTTTGTGTGACTTTGTTCTAGCTTCATTCCAACCTTTCATGGACTAGGTGGAGTCCTCTCTTCATAGATATTCAAACTCTCTTCAAAGACAAGGTAAAACAACTACATTAATGTTTTTGAAACAATGTAAAATTAGGGTTTACAATGAGATGAAGCTTAAAGCTTGAATACTCATTATGATGTTTGTATATTGTTTAGAACTTGACAAGGAAACAAATACCTTACCGGTTTTATAAGGAAACAAGAAAGAAGTTGTTTGGAAAAGAGGTAAATCTACTAACCTAATGTTGTTTAATGCCTTAGGAGAAATGAGCTTATAAATGCTTATTAAAACTACCTAAAGAGCAAATGGTGAATGACCTAGTAAATGTCCTCAAGGAGACTAGTAAAAGAACATATGTCTTGTTGTATGTAATTGCAGGTCAAAGGCATATATATTGTGGAAATTCAGTGTTTATGATTTAAGCACCTTAAGGGCCTGAGAGCCATGCATTTTAAGGGCCTAAGTGCCATGCAATTTAAGTTATGCTTTATATTGTAATGTGGTGTGATTTGAGTAAAGTTTTGTGTGTGAGAGTGTTCTTGGTGATTTAGGTGTTCATGTGTGATTAGTGGTGAAAACAATGTGCTTTGGTGTAACAAAATGCTAGGAGAACCTATGTCGAAATTAAGGAAATGCATAAGTAGTTCAAGATGTCTTAAAGGAATTTTGATGAATTAGGAAGTGTTCTAGTGTGTAATAAGGACTTAGGCATGATCTTGATTTTAGTTTATACCAAAGTCATTTTGGACTTAGATTGAGACTTAGGCAAACTTTGGTAAAATAAGGAGAAAGTGTAAGCTTAGAAAAAGAGATTTCAATGATGACATAAAGAGTTTTAGTTTGTAGAAATGATGTTTAAGTAATAATGTTGTGTAGAATATGTCTTGGTATAATGGTTAGAATAGGCATGAAACATCACTTAGGAACCTAGGGAGTAGATACTATAAGTGTTGGGGCTTTGGAGAAGTTTGGCTAAGTGTTTAAGGTTGTAGAAAATGAGTATAATGGCACGTCCGAACTTCCGTCCGAATTTGGAAGCTCGGACATGCCCTGTTACGCTTACAGTTTTCTGGGTTTTAAGTAGTGTCCGAACTACCGTCCGAATTTGGAAGTTCGGACACACCCATTTCTTTCTCTAGATTTAGCTTCGACCTGTGTCCGAACTTAGGGATCCTCGGACACAAGTTCGGACGCACCTGCTCCTTCTGTTGGTTATTCTCGACCCATGTCCGAACTTCCGAAGTCCGGACACAAGTTCGGACATGTGTCTGATTTCAGTTTAGAGTCCCGACTTGCGTCCAAACTTGGAAGCTCGGACACAAGTTCGGACAGGCCACTGTATGGACCAAAAATTATTGTTTTAAGATGGGAATTGTTATCTAAAAATGGTAGTTGGTTAGTAATGATATTATAAGGTTATGTAAGACATGTTAGGTGGGTTTTAAAGGCAATTAAAAGGATGAAAAGTTGTAACAAGTGTAAAATAAATAAACTAGTAATGTGGAGTAGATAATGTTAATAATGGACTAGTGCGTTAATTAACCGACGTTACTAATGTGTTTAGGATTCTCTCAAGGTGGAAACCAGTCGAGGCAAGGACCGAGGTATGGTTTTCTTGTAGTCTGTTGCCTACCGGTTTACACCGGCTAGGGTGTTGGTTGCTTTTCTGAGTGTTTACGACCTTATAAGATTAAGGCATGAAAAGAGTTTACGGTTGTTATATATTATGATGCTGTATCATTATGACTCCTTTCCCTTGGTGTGTCTAACAAGACCTAAACACTTGTTTGTGTGTGACTTAACAAGTTTATTTGAATGATCACTAACAAGTGCTAACTGGGGAAGTGAGGAGTCCGGTCATGTTCCGGCCACGCGTGTGATGGATGGGGGTCGATGTCTATCGGTTCGACTCTCTTGGTGTATGTATAGGTTGTATTCCAATTTGGTTTCAACCTTCCCTTAGCTTATCCAAAGCTAGTTACTGACTCACGTCGGGCCACAGGGGCATACGAATGTTGTTTTCGGTGTGCTTGGGATTACTATATCCGACACACCTTGGGTATAAGCTAACCGTTCGATATAACTACTGGACGGTAATGAGGTGGTAACGAGCTCAACATGAGATTGGCAATAATCTCTAGGCTCACTTGCGTATACTAACTATGGTGGAAGGTTCCTTGTGAGAACCGATTTTATGGCGTTATGTATTGTTGTTGTGCTATGCAATTTCCCTTGCTATGCTATGGTATATATATATATATATATGTTGGATGTTTTAAAATGAATGCCATGTTATCATGACAATTGGTTGCGCGTATCCCGGTAGCCGATGGGCTGCGCGTTAACCATACCAGCAAAGGTTGCTGACCCCCTCGGGGGCTCCATATTTTATTGCAGGATGAGGATCGAAGAAGCGGAGTGGCTCTAGATCCTAGGTCGATGATGTACTTTTGGTTGTTTTGGATGTTGAGCCCGGGATGCGCCTGTGCTCCCGTGGCGTTATATTTTTGTACTGTTCGATAACAGTGGTGAATGTTTACGGTTGGTAGTTGTGATGTAAATTAATACTCGGTATGGTTGGTTATGTTTATATATGGATGTTAGGTTCTATGCTCGGGAGTCTGATCATCAGACCGATACACTTGTATTTATTCTGCCTAGTTAACCACGTGGGTGGTTAACGGCGTTGTAACACCAAAGCGTTTAGTTATTGTTTGGTTGGTTATTTCCGCTGCGATTTCGGTAGTTGGTAGGGGCGTTGTAGGGGTGTTACAAAAAGTGGTATCAGAGCGAAGTATCGCTCTGATGACTGAATACCGAGCTAGAAATATACCGAGTTAGGAAAACCTAACCATAGTTACATAAGTGAACTGAGTTGGAAAGGTTAACCACTAGCTAAGTGTGGAATTACCTTGTTGTCGGGAAGATGCTACAGCTGTTGGACCGATAAATGTGCAAGCATAATGCTAATGAAATGTTCATGTGAATTCAGATGTCAGGTAGACCGAGGTAGGGGCCGCGGGCGCGGTGCTGGAGATGCGGGTGACCAGGGCGATGATACTACGGCACAGACCATGGCTGAGGCAGTTGCAGCCGCCGTAGCCCAGTTGGTACCCGATTTGGTTGCTGCTATACAGCAAGGGCAACAGCCCGGAGTTCAGCCACCACCACCACCACCACCACCGCCACGAGAGACCAATTGGGTCAAGGCGTTGGCTGATCTGAGACCGCCATCATTCAATGGGGAGACCGACCCTCGAAAGCTGGAGGCGTAATCTCCGAACTGGAGACCGCCTACGAGACCTTGGCAGTACCTGCTGAAGCTAAGGTCCGTCTTGCCGCTTACTACTTGAAGGGTACGGCACAGAGTTGGTGGAAGTTGGTGAAAGAGACAGGATAGCTGATCCTGAGTTTGGTTGGGGGGAGTACACGGCTCTAATACGAGCCAAGTATTACCCTGTTCATGTGCAGGAGGCCAAGCGCCTCGAGCTGGACAGTCTGAGGCAGGGGGATAAGATGTCGGTTGATGACTACTACACCGCATTCACCGGCCTTATCCACCTGTTACCAGACCTTGGGTATTCGAACCGAGTGTTGGTGAACCGGTTCTACAATGGTCTTAGCCACCGTCGCCGCTATGGGATGGGGCCAGCTGAGTATACAACCTTGCAGGTAATTAGAGTACCTTGTTGTGAATCAATTTATACCATGAGTGAATGTTAATGTGAGTTGGTAAGTTGTTTTTGCGGGGCATGACTGACATCCTAAAATTCAGGAGTGCTATCATGCCGCTGCTAAGGTTGAAATTACCGTCCGTCTGAGGGACGAGGAGAATGCGCACAAGCGCAAGGCCACGAACGAGGGCCAGAGTCAGCAAGGGTATGGGGGAAAGAAAAAGAAACCCTACCCTCAGCCCCAGAAGAGCCAGTACCAGGGTGACAAGGGCCAGGCCCAGACCACTACAGCTGATGAGCCACTGAAGCTCACGTATGCGTATGCGGCGAAGCCACTACGCTCCTACCCGCCTAAGGGTAATTACTTAATCATGTGTATCTAGTTGAGGTGTATGTTGTTAAGAAGGAAAGTGAGTATTGATTGTGTGTTGTTGTAGCAGCTAGCGCGGGTTCTGGACCGGAGCGCCACTTTTACTGTAAGTGGTGCAATGGAGACCACCCCGGCAAAGACTGCAAGGGGAACGACGTGCAGTGTCGTTACTGCCTGAAGATGGGGCACCGTGAGTTTGAGTGCTGGCAGAACCCCATGGTAGGAACTACAAGCCAAAGGGGCAGTGGAAGGGTAAGACTACCGCGACCACTGACACCCCGAAGGCGATCACCCAGCAAACCTCTGACAAGAAGTATACTGATTCCCAGAAAGGGAAGGGGCCGGGAACCAGCAAGGCCGCCCTGAATGTGGTGGACCGGTCTGAGGCACCAGGATCCTCTTCTAGACCAGGTACCGCCTTTAACTGTTGAGTGAAATAATTGACTGCTTATCGCATTTCATGCATGAGTGTTAGCAAGTCTAAGGGTATAAACATATAAGTAAAGAGTTAGAATATAATGTGGAAAACACCTAAAGTTAGACAATTTGAAACATAGGAACCTTCAATATCTGCTATCCAATCCCGCCCACACCGAACCCTGAAGAAACCACCATCAACATCACCGAATTCCCACTGGAGCAATGTCAGGTGATCCAGCCAGGTATGATACTCTTAAATGGATACCTGACACAGGAAGCACAAATCCACATCATCAGACGTTGCAACGAACTTGGAGCAGCACCAGGAGGTTTCTACACACCCGAATACCCGAGCGGTTCGAAGATGAAGCTGAAGATGATGTGCATGGGTAAGGACTGGAATCCCTACTGCAGAGTGTTATTTCTGAGTGGTTTAGAACAGGTGTAATTTACATAAAAGAAAGAAATTAAAAACTCAAATTATAAACGTCGGGCTGCAAACAATTCCCGGTCGTAGTAGTATAACGAGTGTCGTATCCACAGGGAGATTGTTCAATTTACCCTAGTCTTGGTAGTTACTTAAAAACTGTAAAAAGGGGTTTAGCCGGCAAGCTTGATTTGTTGTTAAATTAATACAGAAATAATAAAAACAGTTAAAAGGTGAATTAAGTGATGTGGATGGAAAAATGTATCCTAGGATAGCGGGGGAATTTCCTAAATTACTTAAACATATTTATAACCTTGTCTCAATTATTTATTGCCTATTAGAGTTAATAATTGTCAGTTACGAACTCTTAATAAAAGCCTTAATATTTTCCTGCTCAGTCCGGAGTGTAAATACTAAGATTAATTCCTTTGTGGTACCTAGACTATCTCAAAATCATATGTTGATAATTACCAAATAAATGCAGTCGTTTGTCGCGCAAAGCATTTAGCAATATTAGTTAAAGGAATTAAAACAAGTTAAATGAGAGACAGGTGATAAATATTAATTACGTAATATTAGAAATCAAACCCCCATCCTAGGATACAAAGAAAATTACTCAGACATTAACGGAGTTAAGAAGATTACACAGATAGATTTTGACATTAATTCAGAGGAAGAACTGGTCTGTTCTCGCTCTCTCTGCTGCTCTTCTATTTCTTTTGTTACTGTGTGAGTGTGGAATGATGTGGTGATACGGGAGGAAATAAAGGTGGAAGCGAATGGGTGAGTGTGGTGAATGGTTTCTTCAGACTCCCGTCGTGCGTGCGTGTATATTATGCAGTTAAGGTGGTGGGTTTATATAGAGGTTAGGATCCGTACGAGTTTGATTGCAGATGAAGAAGAGCATTGATTGCTTCATTGATTGCAGGGGACAGAGCGTGTGCAGAGTAGATAGATAAGTTGCGGGCGAGTCGGGCGAGTTGCAGACGGCGCGAAGAAGATACTGGTCGCGACTGATAATTAGTCACGGTCCTGTTGGTGTCCGCCTGCTGGTACCGCCCAATAAGTGGCGGTAACTGCTGTGTTGTCCGCGAGCTTAAGAGGCGGTAGCCTCTATGGTGACCGCGAGGCGGTTGCCTCAGTGTTGTCCGCGAGTTAAGAGGCGGTAGCCTCTGTGTCGACCGCGAGGCGGTTGCTTGTGCCTCGTCCGCCTCCTTAACCGGCGGTTGCCTCAGCCCTGTCCGCCTGGCGGTTGTCCGTGTGACGTCCGCCACTTAGGGGGCGGTTGCACGTGACTCTCGCGTGACTCTGTTTGACCGGCTCTACATTCTTCGTTATAAGTCCGTTTTCTGAGCCGTTTGCGTCTATGTGTTTGTCTCTTAATCTACTTCACTCCCAGCTTGGTTTTCCTCATGTTAAACCAATAAATTTGTGAGATAAACAATAAAACATAAACTAGAGGAAAACTAACCGAAGTGGAGAAATGAGCAAGAAAAGTGCTAATATTATATATGAAATACACCTATAAATCATGCTCATTTGGACACTTATCACACCCCCACACTTATCTTTTTGCTTGTCCTCAAGCAAAACTACGTACCCTAAGTAGGGAATGCTCAATATTAACAAATATTATTATGAAGGGTAGGATAAAGAACTCAATAGTACATGATCTTAAACTTTTTAGAGGAGTGTGATCCATCACCTACTGGTGGCATAGGTGTACTCAGGGCAAAAATAAAAATAAGTTTCGGGGTATGATCCGGAGTACTTCAATGCTTCTTGATTTAAGGTGACTTTGAGAACTTTTACCATGGCCAACTTCTCTCAAGAATGGGCATTGAGGAGAAAACAAAAGGAAAAATAGATTTATGCATTTGTTTCACTTTTGCATAAGAGATGAGAAGATAATATGTAGGCATCAAGCCCTTTGTATTTAAGAACACTCAACTCTCTTTTGGTTACCAATGGTGTCTCACAAGTCCCTTATTTATTATATTTTTTCTTTTTGACAGAGAAGCACCCCTTAGCAATCCCTAAGAAAGAAGACAGAAGAACCCCTGAGCAATAAAAATCCAACCATTTCAGATCATTTGGTCACACCGCATAAAAATGCTCCTCAAAAGTAATCAAAATTTTAAAATTTTTGTACATTTTGTACCATTTATCCCACAATTCATAACAATATTTATTCCTAAAGAGAACAACCCACATAAAAAGGGTCCGCGATATTGAATTTGAACAAACGCAAGATAAGCAGAGAGATTAAGCATTTAAGCATAAAATGTCACCGAAAAGGGCACACTCCCCCACACTTAAATTGAACAATGTCCTCATTGTTCACCAAAAAACAAGGGAAAGATTCAGAAGGCCTTTTCGGTAAGTAGATAAAATAGAGAACACGAAGCTCACGAATATTCATTTAAGCATATAAATTCTCCTCTGCATATTTTATTTAAATAAAAGCAAGTTTAAAGAAACTGGTACTCCCCTGATTTTATTTTTGCTAGCGTGTTTTGGACTTCCCCCACACTTGAGCTTCAGCCTCAAGTAGCGTAGCTTGGTTGCGGTGTAGACATGAAATTGCACCTGCATAAAACACTAGAAGCAACCATACTATAAACGGGGTTAAAAGTTAGCAAAAATAAAATTGAAGGGAACCTGAAAATTAAAACAGCATAAAAGCATATAAAAGATAAGTTCGTCCGGGTTGCCTCCCGGAAAGCTGCCCTTCTTTAACGTCTTTAGCTAGACGCTTTTTCGTTAGATCGATCATGGGGGGTGGTTATGAGGAGGAGATCCAAAGCATGACTCGATGGTTTTTTTGAGAGTCCACCTGGATGCATGTTTTCTTTTCTTATCCCGCTCTTCGTCCGGGATTGGTGGTGGTATCTCTGTGATAGACATGCCGTCTGGAAGGGTAATAAACAGAAGTGGGGATGATGATGATTGAGTATCCCTCACGAACTTGAGATCTTTGGATTTGCTATCTGGAGATCTTCCTGATGCAAACTCCAGCTTTTCGTTATAAGCCTGAAGGGTGATTTTCCCCTGGGCTACCCAAATGTGCACATCGGCTGTGGCAAGGAATGGTCGTCCAAGGATGAGAGGTGTAGTGGAGTTCTCTTCGATGTCTAGAATGACAAAATCGCATGGGAAGTATAAGTGCTCCACTTTAATGATAACATCCTCCACCACTCCGCTTGGGTATGTTACCGAACCATCTGCCAGTTGCAGGGTCATCTTAGTCTTTTTCATCTCTCCAATTCCCAACTTTTTGAAAGTGGAGAGGGGCATCAAATTGATGGAGGCACCCAGATCGCATAGGGAGTATGGAAATGAGGTGCTACCAATTGTGACTGGAATAGTGAAGCTGCCCGGATCATTGCATTTTGATGGTAGTGGTTTTTGTAGAGTAGCTGAGCAAGCTACATTGACAGGTACCGTACCGACTTAGTTTTGTTGGATATGAGGTGTTTGAGGAATTTGGCATAGTTTGGCATTTTGGCAATGAGGTCTACAAACTGTATGTTGACGTTTAGTTGCTTCAGCATTGCTAGAAACTTACCATATTCATTATCCAATTTCTGCTTCTGGAGTCGGCGAGGAAATGGTATAGGCGGTTCTTGTGAAGGGGTTCTGAAGCTGGTGGAATAGTGAGGACGCTAGGAGATGTCTTTTCTGCTGGAACCTCAACTTTTCCTTCACTATCCTCTTTGGATTCTTCTGATTGTTGCGGGATGTGAATCTCGTCGGTTTTCTTACCGCTTCTCAAGGTTATCGCCTTAACCTCTTCTCCTTCTTCTTCAAATTCGAGCTTCTCATTTTCATAACCGGCTACCAAGTTCTCGAGGTAGGTATTCTCAGATTGAATGCGATTTTTATAGACTTTGGCGGTGCTTTCAAGTTCAGCTACATTCCTTTTGGAAGTCTCAATTGCTACAACCCACTCTTGGAGGGAAGGGTGTAGTTCTGGAACTTTAGCTGTTTTAGCCACCTCCGTCTTTTCTTCATCGTGCTCCTTCACATAGATGCACTTGGCTTGCTCTCTTGGATTTGGTTCATTTTGGCTGGGGAGAGCCCCTGGCGGTCTTCGAGCAAGATGTTCTGCAAGTTGATTGAATTTTCCTTCGATTTTCTGGTTGAAGGCTTCTTGTGCAGAGAGCTGGTTCTGAGTTATGGACATGAACCCTTCATCATCTCTTTGAGTTCTGCGTTTGGATCAGAAGAGGATGAAGATGGTGTGTTGTTTGTTGTTGTTGTTTGTTGTTGGAAACCTGGAGGGGCACCTTGTGCTCTATAACCCATATTAGAGTTTGGTTGGGGTCGGTTACCCTGATAGGTGTTGGAATTGTTGTTCTGCCCTCCTTGGTTTTGATCATTATTTTTCCATGAGAAATTCGGGTGATTTCTCCATGGATAGTTGTTGTTGATGTTATTGTTGTAGGAATTACCGGGCGGTTTCCTATGAATTCACATCTTCGTAGTGGTTTTACCTTCGCACTGATGAGTTTCATGAGGACCGGCGCATATGACACATCCTTCTGTGGGTGGAGCTGGTGGTGAACTTGTAGGTGGGGAAGCTATTGTCTTTACAATTTCGTTCTGTGATGTTGTTAGCTTTTCCACCATCTTTGCAAGGGACGAGATCTGAGCTGATAAATGATCTGTAGGCTCAACATGGAGTAGGCCTGCTGCTCGTGGCGTTCTTCCTTTGGATCTCGTCCACTGTCTTGTATTGCTCGTCATGGTTTCGAGAAGATCCATTCCTTCTTTAGGAGATTTCATCATGAAACTTCCTCCTGCAGAGGAATTGACGAGTAGTCGGTTCCCATCATCCAGACCGTTGAAGAATGACAGGCAGAGGGATTGATCGTCAAGACCATGGTGGGAACACTTCATTAGCATATCTTTGAATCTGTCCCATGCGTCGTACAACGTTTCTCCCGGCTCTTGACAGAAAGTGTTGATCTCACCGATCAATTGCCTCGTTCTACTGGTTGGGTAGTATTTGGCAAGGAATTTTTGGGCCATTTGAAGCCATGTGGTGATTGATCGGGAGGGAAGGCTTCGGTACCACCGGTTTGCTGAATCCGACAACGAGTGAGGAAATAGTTGTAGACGGATTCTTTCTTTGACGTTGCCGGTTTGACTAAAGGAATTGCAGAAGTCTAGGAAGAGACTCAGATGATTTGGGGCTTCATCTGGGTTCGCTCCACTAAACTTGCCTAGATCCCGGACGGCGGTGATGTAGTGGGTTTTGAAAACCCATCGTCCGGCTTCTTCTGGTGTTAGTTCGGGGAGAACTATAGCTGATGCTCTTCCTTCGGTGTTAGGTTGGTGATAATCAGATAGGGCACGGTGTTCTGGTTGAATTGCATGGTCTATTTCATTTATAACTTCGTTATTGGCCATGGCTTGGTTTCTCAGGTTTCTCTGCGCTTGAAATAAAGTACGCTCGGGTTCGGGGCTCGGACTGATTGGTGGAGAGCCTCGAGTTCGAGTGTTTGGCATGCACAGAAGATAACTTGTGGTTTTGTCAGAAGCTGCAAAATTAGTTAGTAAATAAAATAAGAAAGACAGAAATATTGGTTAGGCTGATAAACGTTAGAAGTTAGTATACTGGAAATTATAAGTTAGTAGTAGTTAGTATACAATGGAAAGAAATGTTAGACAATGGAAATGAAATGTTAAGGACAATGGAAAGAAAGGACAATGGAACGAAATGACAGGAAATTTAAAGTTAGTAGTTAGAGACAATGGAAAGAAAGGACAATGGAACGAAATGACAATGGAACGAAATGACAATAATATTAAGATGTTAGGAGTTAGATGTCCAAAGTCCGAAGTCAAATGTCCAAGTCAGGTCAGAAGTCCGATGTCCAATTCAGATTATAGGTCCGATGTCCAAGGTTAGATTATTAACAAGATAATATTGACAGTTTATTATAATAAAACAGGTGAACTACCGGAAACTAGGGAAATTGATGGAATCAATCTCCCCGGCAACGGCGCCAATTTGCAGAGTGTTATTTCTGAGTGGTTTAGAACAGGTGTAATTTACATAAAAGAAAGAAATTAAAAACTCAAATTATAAACGTCGGGCTGCAAACAATTCCCGGTCGTAGTAGTATAACGAGTGTCGTATCCACAGGGAGATTGTTCAATTTACCCTAGTCTTGGTAGTTACTTAAAAACTGTAAAAAGGGGTTTAGCCGGAGGCAAGCTTGATTTGTTGTTAAATTAATACAGAAATAATAAAAACAGTTAAAAGGTGAATTAAGTGATGTGGATGGAAAAATGTATCCTAGGATAGCGGGGGAATTTCCTAAATTACTTAAACATATTTATAACCTTGTCTCAATTATTTATTGCCTATTAGAGTTAATAATTGTCAGTTACGAACTCTTAATAAAAGCCTTAATATTTTCCTGCTCAGTCCGGAGTGTAAATACTAAGATTAATTCCTTTGTGGTACCTAGACTATCTCAAAATCATATGTTGATAATTACCAAATAAATGCAGTCGTTTGTCGCGCAAAGCATTTAGCAATATTAGTTAAAAGGAATTAAAACAAGTTAAAATAAGAGAGACAGGTGATAAATATTAATTACGTAATATTAGAAATCAAACCCCCATCCTAGGATACAGAAGAAAATTACTCAGACATTAACGGAGTTAAGAAGATTACACAGATAGATTTTGACATTAATTCAGAGGAAGAACTGGTCTGTTCTCGCTCTCTCTGCTGCTCTTCTATTTCTTTTGTTACTGTGTGAGTGTGGAATGATGTGGTGATACGGGAGGAAATAAGTGGAAGCGAATGGGTGAGTGTGGTGAATGGTTTCTTCAGACTCCCGTCGTGCGTGCGTGTATATTATGCAGTTAAGGTGGTGGGTTTATATAGAGGTTAGGATCCGTACGAGTTTGATTGCAGATGAAGAAGAGCATTGATTGCTTCATTGATTGTAGGGGACAGAGCGTGTGCAGAGTAGATAGATAAGTTGCGGGCGAGTGCGAGGACGGCGCGAAGAAGATACTGGTCGCGACTGATAATTAGTCACGGTCCTGTTGGTGTCCGCCTGCTGGTACCGCCCAATAAGTGGCGGTAACTGCTGTGTTGTCCGCGAGCTTAAGAGGCGGTAGCCTCTATGGTGACCGCGAGGCGGTTGCCTCAGTGTTGTCCGCGAGTTAAGAGGCGGTAGCCTCTGTGTCGACCGCGAGGCGGTTGCTTGTGCCTCGTCCGCCTCCTTAACCGGCGGTTGCCTCAGCCTGTCCGCCTGGCGGTTGTCCGTGTGACGTCCGCCACTTAGGGGGCGGTTGCACGTGACTCTCGCGTGACTCTGTTTGACCGGCTCTACATTCTTCGTTATAAGTCCGTTTTCTGAGCCGTTTGCGTCTATGCGTTTGTCTCTTAATCTACTTCACTCCCAGCTTGGTTTTCCTCATGTTAAACCAATAAATTTGTGAGATAAACAATAAAACATAAACTAGAGGAAAACTAACCGAAGTGGAGAAATGAGCAAGAAAAGTGCTAATATTATATATGAAATACACCTATAAATCATGCTCATTTGGACACTTATCACCTACACCAAGTCATATCAGGATGTACGAGCTGAAGACGGAGCAACTGTACCAGGCATACCTGAGGAGTTCCTTCCGGTCGTTAACCACACCATGGGAATTGCTCAGCAACTTGAATCGGAACCGATTCCGAACGTGGAAGCAGACTTATGCATTGTGAACTTCTACCAGAAAGGTGGACGGTTAGGGTTACACCAAGATAAGGACGAGTCACCCGAGTCTCTAAGTAAGGGAGTACCCGTGGTGTCTTGGTCCATTGGTGATACCGCGGTGTTTATGTATGGCGAGCAGAAGCGTGGTGATTTCGCAAGGAAGTTAGTGTTGAAATCTGGTGACGTGTTAATTATGGGAGGACAATCAAGGATGTTATACCACGGTATGAGAAGATCAAACTGAATACCGCACCATTGACAGTGGTCAATGCCACTCATTTGAAACCTGGACGTTTGAATTTGACTTTCAGGCAGTTTTAGCCTTATGTAATCATGTGATGTATTAAGCCAGTGTATGCTAAAGATGCTATATTTAGCCATGTCTACAATGTAACCAACTTATGGTGTAAAGAGTATGTTAATGAATAAAGAGTTGTTGTTTTGGAGTGTATCAACGTGTTACTATCGTATACTTATGAGTTGCCAATGAATTAGGCTGTGCACTCGGAACGGGAGGTATACTGAGTGTCTGCAATAAGGCAGAAGCTGGCAAGAGCGGCACTATCCTCACCGGTACCTTTCCAGTGAATGGCGTGGATGCATCGATCTTGTTCGACTCTGGAGCCTCGCACACATTTATTTCGCTATCATTTGCGAAGAGGCTGGGGTTAGACGGTGAAGAGATGCCAGACTTCGTGGTCACTCTCCCGTCGAAAGAGCGGATCAGGTGTACCCGCTACTACCGAGATGCTGTTGTGCGAATCAGAGATGAGGAGTTTCCGATCGACTTGATAGAGTTCGACGGACTTGGTTTTGATGTGATTATCGGGATGAACTGGTTGGAGCGGTACAAGGGTAGAATCCTATGTGCCGAGCAATGACTGCTTCTTAGGAGTCCATCTGGGGTTACTATATCATACCGCCAGAGGCCCAGGGAGCCTTCGACACAGATCATCACCGCCATGGCCATGTATCGTGAGTTACGACGAGGGAATGATGTATAACTCTGCTATGTCCAGGACATAGAGAGAGACCTTGAGTTCAGCCCAGATGTGCCGGTAGTGTCGGAGTTTCCTGATGTATTTCCTAAGGAACTGTCGGGCATGCCGCCAGCACGAGAGGTTGAGTTTGAGATTGATCTAGTTCCGGGCACCGGACCCATTGCGAAAGCGCCTTATCGTATGGCTCCAGCAGAGATGACAGAGCTCAAGGAGCAGCTGAGAGACCTACTCGACAAGGGCTTTATCCGCCCTAGTGTTTCACCATGGGGAGCGCCAGTCCTCTTCGTGAAGAAGAAGGACGGTAGCCTCCGCCTGTGTATTGATTATCGGGAGCTGAATGCTGTTACGGTAAAGAACCGTTACCCTTTACCACGCATCGACGATCTATTTGATCAGCTGAGGGGAGCATCAGTATTCTCCAAGATAGACCTACGTTCCGGATACCACCAGATTGCCATCCGTGACAGTGATATCGAAAAAACAGCATTCAGAACTAGGTATGGGCATTATGAGTTCACAGTTATGCCGTTTGGCTTGTCAAATGCACCAGCAAAGTTCATGGATTTAATGAACCGTTTGTTCCAAGATCAGTTAAACAAATCAGTGGTAGTCTTCATCGATGACATACTTGTGTATTCGAAGTCGAGAGGTGAGCATGAAAGCCACCTGAGAGATGTATTGCAGACATTGAGAAAGAATCAGCTGTATGCTAAATTTTCTAAGTGTGAATTTTGGTTGAATCAAGTATCCTTCCTTGGACATGTGATTTCTGAGGCCGGGATCGCTATTGATCCGGCGAAGATAGATGCAGTGCGCACCTGGCCTAGGCCGAAGACAGTTACCGACATCAGGAGCTTCCTCGGTCTGGCAGGTTATTATAGGAGGTTTGTGAAGGACTTCTCCAGTGTCTCGAAGCCGATGACTTCCTTGATGAAAAAGGATGCACCATTTGAGTGGACAGTCGACTGTGAGAGTGCTTTCACGAGTCTCAAGGATGCTCTGACATCTGCACCAGTTCTGACATTACCAGACGGTCCAGATGGTTTTGAGGTCTATTGCGACGCATCAGGCAGGGGTATGGGTTGTGTGTTGATGCAACACGGGAAGGTCGTGGCTTACGCCTCCCGACAGCTGAAGAAGCGTGAGGAGAACTACCCTACCCATGATTTAGAATTGGGGGCCATTGTCTTCGCACTGAAGATATGGCGACATCATTTGTATGGGGTAAGCGTGACAATCTATTCCGACCATAAGAGTTTGAAATACTTATTCACTCAGAAAGAGTTGAACATGAGGCAAAGAAGGTGGGTCGAGTTCCTAAATGATTATGACATCAATTTACAGTACAAGGAGGGTAAGGCAAATGTGGTAGCTGACGCATTGAGTCGCCGAGCACACTCTCTCCATTCGCTAGTCTCTCATACTGGCTTGGTTGAAGAGGTGCGGAGTGCTTAGATGACGGATCAGTATATGGTGGAGATTAGACAGAAGCTTATTGACGGCACATTCGAGGGTCAGAAGTACGACTTCAGACTCCACGATGATGACCTGATTAGGCTTAATGGCCGGTTGTGTATACCGAGGAGTAGCGCTGAGCTGAAGGAGCGCATACTGAGTGAATCCCATTGTTCTACGACATCGATTCACCCCGGAGCTTCAAAGAAGTATAAGGGTATGAAACGTTATTTCTGGTGGGCTGGAATGAAAAAGGATGTAAATGATTATGTGTTGAGGTGTCTCACTTCTCAGAAGATCAAGTTTGAGCACCGACGGCCTGGTGGTATGGTGCAGCCAATGCCAGTGCCGGAGTGGAAGTTCCATGACATATCTATGGACTTCGTGGTAGGGCTTCCGCCTACAAGGGGAGGTCTGAATATGATTTGGGTTGTGGTAGACCGACTGACCAAGGTGGCTCGATTCATACCGATGAAGGACACCTGGAAAGTGGCTAAGCTTGCAGAGCTCTTCGACAGAGAGATTGTAAGACATCATGGGGTTCCGAAAACGATAGTATCTGACAGAGATACCAGATTCCTATCCAGATATTGGAGGTCTACACGAGAAGCACTGGGTACTGAACTGAAATTGAGCACAGCGTTTCACCCACAGACAAATGGTCAGAGTGAGCGCACTATCCAGACACTTAAGGATATGTTACGTGCATGTGCACTTGACTTCCAGACCAGCTGGATTGATAAGTTACATCTGATCGAGTTTAGTTACAACAACAGTTACCATGCTTCGATCAAGATGTCTCCCTTCCAGGCATTGTACGGTAGACCATGCCGCAAGCCTTTATGCTGGGTGAGTCGAGTGAGACGGTCATTATAGGACCAGAGTATCTGGAACAGGTTCAGGCAGAAGTTTGCCAGATCAGGGCTAACATGAAAGCAGCTCAGGATAGATAGAAGTCGTACGCTGATGTGCGCAGACGTGACCTGGAGTTCGCCGTAGGCGATCAGGTATTTTTGAGAGTATCCCCCATGAAGGGAGTATTTCGTTTTGGCCAGAAGGGCAAGTTGAGCCCGAAGTATGTGGGTCCTTATGTTGTGACGGAGCGGATCGGCCCGGTAGCTTATAGACTTGATTTACCCGCCGAGCTGGGCAAGGTACATGATGTATTTCATGTGTCCCAGTTGAAGAAGTATATGTCTCATCCGTCTCATGTGCTTCAGCCTGAAAGGCTAACCTTAGAGCCAACCATGCGATCAGTGGAGACTCCCGTACGGATTCTGGATACTAAGACTCGAGACACTCGCCATAAGTCCGTGAGGCTGGTGAAGGTCCTCTGGTCTAACCAGGACGTTGAGGAGGCCACTTGGGAGCTGGAAGATAAGATGAAGGCGAAGCACCCGTCATTGTTTGCTTCTTAGTGTTTATATGTATAAGGTACGGGGCGTACCCCTTTTTAAGGGGGGTAGAGCCGTTTCGGTTGTGGATGTGTTCGACATGTATTATATACATTGTCTATGTTATGTTACAGACCGTTGTGTCTGAATGGTATTATGTGGTTTGGACCTTGAGTCCGTTGTGGTGTAAGAATGATGGTAATGTTGGTAATGATGTTTTGGAAGTATTGTTTTTATAAGTGTTCCCTGTGTTCTGATATTAAGATATGTGGGAAGTGTGAACTTTGGGGATAAAGTTCTTTTAAGGGGGGTATATTGAAATACCCCAAACCTTGGTATGTTGATTAAACATTAAAACATGATTTACTAAATCTAAAAAGAGTCTTAGAAACATTAGTAAACAATTTAAACAAAAAGAAAACACAAATGTGCTTTAAAGTCAATAAGAGCTAAAATGTGCTCTAAGCTTGGAATAAGCTTGGGAAAGACCTAATGAACTTACCAAGACCTTATTTATATATTAATGAACATATTAAATCTATTACCAAAGAAAACCAAGCTTGAAAACAAGTTAAAACACAAAATGTGCTTTAAGAAGTCTTAAAGCACATTTTTGAAAAATTGTCTTGTAAATGAGTTTTGAGTGGCTAAAGGTCCATCATTACTCTTAAATATATATGTGTACTATATAGTATCACATTTGGGTGGCTATATCAATAGGAAATCAAAAATTTCACTTCTAAGTGCCTTGTTTTGGTGAATAGTGATTTTTATAAGCTAGTTGTAACATGTGTTGTCATAAGTAATTAAATTGACAAACAAAGACAAAAATACCCTCATTATATTATAGGGGGCCGATTTTCTAAGTGTGGTGACTCACCACTCTCTAGTTAATATGATAAGTAAGTAAAGAAAACTAATTAAGTTACCTTTTTGCTTTTTAAAGCATAAATATCTCCTAAAAGTAAGTTCTATCTCCATTCTCTCATTTCTCCTTCATTTCCCACGGTTTAAAACACCTTCTTCCTTCCTTCTTGCTGTTCTCTCACGGTAATATCACCACCACCATGAAAACTCCATCTTTGACCTCTTGCTAAATCAAGCTCACTTGTCCAAATCAAATTCTAAGACCACCAATCTCTTCCTCTCATCAAGCTCTTCATTTCTATCTTCTCAAAACTTCAAGAGCCCCATTTCGGTGCCATGGAGTTCCACCATTGAAGGAGCTTGAGCTTGTCTTTTTACATATTGTTGATCTCCTTTGCTTCTAGGTAAGGAATCTCAAAGAAAAATCATGTTTCCTCCATGTCTTGTTGTTGACCGAAAATACACATTGATGTAGCCTTTGTGTGACTTTGTTCTAGCTTCATTCCAACCTTTCATGGACTAGGTGGAGTCCTCTCTTCATAGATATTCAAACTCTCTTCAAAGACCAAGGTAAAACAACTACATTAATGTTTTTGAAACAATGTAAAATTAGGGTTTACAATGAGATGAAGCTTAAAGCTTGAATACTCATTATGATGTTTGTATATTGTTTAGAACTTGACAAGGAAACAAATACCTTACCGGTTTTATAAGGAAACAAGAAAGAAGTTGTTTGGAAAAGAGGTAAATCTACTAACCTAATGTTGTTTAATGCCTTAAGAGAAATGAGCTTATAAATGCTTATTAAAACTACCTAAAGAGCAAATGGTGAATGACCTAGTAAATGTCCTCAAGGAGACTAGTAAAAGAACATATGTCTTGTTGTATGTAATTGCGGGTCAAAGGCATATATATTGTGGAAATTCAGTGTTTATGATTTAAGCACCTTAAGGGCCTAAGAGCCATGCATTTTAAGGGCCTAAGTGCCATGCAATTTAAGTTATGCTTTATATTGTAATGTGGTGTGATTTGAGTAAAGTTTTGTGTGTGAGAGTGTTCTTGGTGATTTAGGTGTTCATGTGTGATTAGTGGTGAAAACAATGTGCTTTGGTGTAACAAAATGCTAGGAGAACCTATGTCGAAATTTAGGAAATGCATAAGTAGTTCAAGATGTCTTAAAGGAATTTTGATGAATTAGGAAGTGTTCTAGTGTGTAATAAGGACTTAGGCATGATCTTGAGGTTTTAGTTTATACCAAAGTCATTTTGGACTTAGATTGAGACTTAGGCAAACTTTGGTAAAATAAGGAGAAAGTGTAAGCTTAGAAAAAGAGATTTCAATGATGACATAAAGAGTTTTAGTTTTTAAGAAATGATGTTTAAGTAATAATGTTGTGTAGAAGATATGTCTTGGTATAATGGTTAGAATAGGCATGAAACATCACTTAGGAACCTAGGGAGTAGATACTATAAGTGTTGGAGGCTTTGGAGAAGTTTGGCTAAGTGTTTAAGGTTATAGAAAATGAGTATAATGGCACGTCCGAACTTCCGTCCGAATTTGGAAGCTCGGACATGCCCTGTTACGCTTACAGTTTTCTGGGTTTTAGGTAGTGTCCGAACTACCGTCCGAATTTGGAAGTTCGGACGCACCCATTTCTTTCTCTGGATTTAGCTTCGACCTGTGTCCGAACTTAGGAAGCTCGGACACAAGTTCGGACGCACCTGCTCCTTCTGTTGGTTATTCTCGACCCATGTCCGAACTTCCGAAGTCCGGACACAAGTTCGGACATGTGTCTGATTTCAGTTTAGAGTCCCGACTTGCGTCCGAACTTGGAAGCTCGGACACAAGTTCGGACAGGCCACTGTATGGACCAAAAATTATTGTTTTAAGATGGGAATTGTTATCTAAAAATGGTAGTTGGTTAGTAATGATATTATAAGGTTATGTAAGACATGTTACGTGGGTTTTAAAGGCAATTAAAAGGATGAAAAGTTGTAACAAGTGTAAAATAAAATAAACTAGTAATGTGGAGTAGATAATGTTAATAATGGACTAGTGCGTTAATTAACCGACGTTACTAATGTGTTTAGGATTCTCTAAGGTGGAAACCAGTCGAGGCAAGGACCGAGGTATGGTTTTCTTGCAGTCTGTTGCCTACCGGTTTACACCGGCTTGGGTGTTGGTTGCTTTTCTGAGTGTTTACGACCTTATAAGATTAAGGCATGAAAAGAGTTTACGGTTGTTATATATTATGATGTTGTATCATTATGACTCCTTTCCCTTGGTGTGTCTAACAAGACCTAAACACTTGTTTGTGTGTGACTTAACAAGTTTATTTGAATGATCACTAACAAGTGCTAACTGGGGAAGTGAGGAGTCCGGTCATGATCCGGCCACGCGTGTGATGGATGGGGGTTGATGTCTATCCGGTTTGACTCTCTTGGTGTATGTATAGATTGTATTCCAATTTGGTTTCAACCTTCCCTTAGCTTATCCAAAGCTAGTTACTGACTCACGTCGGGCCACAGGGGCATACGAATGTTGTTTTCGGTGTGCTTGGGATTACTATATCCGACACACCTTGGGTATAAGCTAACCGTTCGATATAACTGGACGGTAATGAGGTTGGTAACGAGCTCAACATGAGATTGGCAATAATCTCTAGGCTCACTGCGTATACTAACTATGGTGGAAGGTTCCTTGTGAGAACCGATTTTATGGCGTTATGTATTGTTGTTGTGCTATGCAATTTCCCTTGCTATGCTATGGTATATATATATATATATATATATATATGTTGGATGTTTTAAAATGAATGCCATGTTATCATGACAATTGGTTGCGCGTATCCCGGTAGCCGATGGGCTGCGCGTTAACCATACCAGTAAAGGTTGCTGACCCCCTCGGGGGCTCCATATTTTATTGCAGGATGAGGATCGAAGAAGCGGAGTGGCTCTAGATCCTAGGTCGATGATGTACTTTTGGTTGTTTTGGATGTTGAGCCCGGGATGCGCCTGTGCTCCCGTGGCGTTATATTTTTGTACTGTTCGATAACAGTGGTGAATGTTTACGGTTGGTAGTTGTGATGTAAATTAAATACTCGGTATGGTTGGTTATGTTTATATATGGATGTTAGGTTCTATGCTCGGGAGTCTGATCATCAGACCGATACACTTGTATTTATTCTGCCTAGTTAACCACGTGGGTGGTTAACGGCGTTGTAACACCAAAGCGTTTAGTTATTGTTTGGTTGGTTATTTCCGCTGCGATTTCGGTAGTTGGTAGGGGCGTTGTAGGGGTGTTACAATACCAGTGATATAAGGGTACAGTGTCATTAGTAAAGAAGTTAGAGATAACCTGTAACACCCCCGAATGAACATCCAATAGCACAAACAAGCTCCGAGCCATATTACAAGATAACTACGCAGCGGATTCTTAACTTCATCCGGGTGCTACAGATGCCAACCACCCACATGGTTGACAGACCACATTACCAACACTAAGTTACGGTCTGAATGACTGGGAACCGCCCTCAAGCAAAACCCATATACAACTCAAAATACAATTCCCAAATACCGAGTGTCTACAATAAAAATACCAAATCATAATCTGAGGATTACATCTCGGGTTTAGTAGCAACCCATACACTAAACATACTACACAATTCAAAAGTTATGCCCTGATGGACTACCCCCATGGTAGCCATCCCGCCTAAGCTCCATTATCGTCCGGCACAATACTTGAAAAAAAAAATTGGGTGTGAAAGACTCAACTAACGCTGAGTATGAACGTGTGTAGCTCGTATGTTGCCGGGCCACACGACTACACGGTCGAATATTATTAAGTCAATTTACGTGCTGTAATAAAGCAGTAAAGAAGGCCACAATACATCATGGTTTCATACACACTCAAAGGTAGCAACACCTTAGCAACAAGCATCCAAACATAACATGTTGGCATCATAGCAACATCAAACACGCAACCAAGCACAACAAGCTGTTAGCATGGCAAACCACAATTATGTAAGTCATCAAACACGTGCGTATGTATGTTTACCAATGATCCTCACTATGGGATCGTTCGAGCGTTGTGTGTTTTCATTTCTTTTCTCTTGTTTCTATAATGTATATTTTCTTTCTCTTTCCTTGCACCGGGTCTGGGGGTATGGTTCACATCCCGTGACCATATCATGTAGGTGCTAATCATTCCTTGTTCCTTTAAGGATTATTTGTGAGTTCTCTTATCACCACAAGTTGAAGAACGTCTTCTCCATAGCTAATCCTCCATTCCTGGCGTCGTGCGTCGAGGAAGCGGGGTCATCTCTAGGCTTCAGGATGTGTTCCACCAATAGGTATTTTACTTTTCATTATCATTGTAAGTTCGACACCATAGTGGGTGTCATTAGAAGTCCTCTATAGTTTAAGAGGAGGTTTCTTCTTGTTTAGTTGTTTTGTTTTGTTTGCGTAGTTCGTCGTGTTTCATCTCAAGTTCCATAAACGAGAAGGGACTAAACTACTGTGTGCGCGCAAATAATATGCCACCATGATATAGCAATCATATAAGCAAGATGAGCAAGCAATTCAATTTCATGCTTTAATCTTATAGTCATTTTCACACAAGGCACACAGCAAACAAGCCGTGTAACACGGCAACATACGAACCACACATGTCCATACCTGGAACAGAAGTAAATGTCAGTGTAGATTAATTTAATCCCTTGATTTAACCTAAGTTACTATCTTATTTCTTTTATATATATGTATACATATATATATATAATTTCAACTACACTTAAAATTTTATACCAACAAATATTTATTAAAATTTTGTTATTAAATGTTAATTTAGTCTTATCATATTATCCCACCCTATAAAGTTTATTAATAAACTATACTTTAATTTTTGTTACATTAAAAACCATATATTGTAAGATAATCTTATGAAAATTTCATAAACACAATTTTTAGACCCATTTACCCTTGTCCAAAAATTCCCAAATTTAATATAAAGTAACTATAATATTTTAGACATATTATAAAATTTTTATTTCATAAAAATATCCTTTTAATTTATCCAAATAATTCCTTAATACCCGTAACTTGCAAAAATCATAACTTACGTTTAAAAACTCCAAAACCGTATTAATTTACATCAAAATAAACTAGATTTTATAAGGAATCTATGGTTAAAATTTCAAGTCAAAATACATTCGGGAAGGTATTTAAATTAATTCAACAAGTTAGGGTTTAATTCTGGAAATATTATAATTCATAACCAACTTAAACTTCCCAGTTCTAATCTCGGCCGTCCGTTTCTATACCCTACGATCGGACGATTACTGCTACTCGAGTTCATCAGCAAACACAAAACGAAATCCGAGTACGTTTTCCTTGATTTCTCTCAACTCACAGAACCAAATCGACTGATTTTTGTTTCATTGGATTAGAAATTCAATTTCGGTTCTAATGGTACCAATTATACAAGCTATCATGCAGTATACAGCGAATACGATTCTAGGCAATGAAGGTTAGGGTTCTTGTCGATTACGATTTGAATGTCTACAAATTCTCTCAATGTATTGCGTAATTGGTTAAATTGATAGAGGGGTATGAATAGGAATGCAAAAACGAACAGCATTATCGTTTAATTTGGTTGGAATCGTACCGGAGATGCGCCGGCAAGGCAATTCGAACTCGTTTTCTGGAAAAATTAGTATTTTTTTTGCTCTTCAGGTAGGCAACTTTAGACGCTTCTATCTCCCAAACGATCGAGAATTGGCTTGAGATTTCTTCATAAGAATTGTAGAGGAATCAGACATCTTTAAAACGAGCTATAGAACAAGAATTTGCGCCCACGGATGAAGAAGTTATGATAGGACGAAGTTTACCTGTTCAACTGAAATTTCCGGATTTCTGGGTTTCCATAACTCGGGGAGGCAACTTTCGATGCCTTTATCTTTCACCCTATTGAGAATCAGCCTTTGGTGTAAAAAGGAAAGTTGGAGAGGGATTAGAGATCTTCAAAACAAGCTAAAGAACACGAATTTTGGCTGAGAAACGAAGAAGTTATGGCGAGACGAAGTTTACCTGCTCAACTGTTTTTTTCCTAGAAAACTGGTTACGGTTTTGCGGGTAGGCTACTTTGGAACGATTTTCCGGCTGATGTATAATGAATTGGTTTGTGTATGAGTTATGGTTGGAAAGAGCATTCGTAGGAGAAGAGAATGCAAAAGACAGCACTAAAAAATTCCAAAAGATGAGAGAGATATGGATGTCACAAGTTAGGGCGAAATCAGTTGCGAAAATCGTGGAGATAAAAATGGCTGTGTTGGGCGCGGATCCCGAGGCGCGCGGGTGAGTCAGCAGACTTGCCACATCAGCATCTTTTCAAAATTTTGGCTCTAAACTTCATTTTATCATAACTTTGGCTAGGATGATCCGTTTTTGACGTTCTTTTTATCAATCTTCATGGTTTTCCATAACCTTTTTATTGATATAGGTTTCATGAGCTAGTTTGACCATTCTCAAAAAGTCAACCCTAGCAAGGATTAATAAGCTTTAAGGTTTCTATAATTTTATTTTGACTTTTATGGTTCAAATTAATGTACAAATTATTTCTAAAATCTTTATATTATACTTTGAGTGTTTTGAAATTTTCCCAAGATTTATTGATTTATAAATCTTATTATTAAATTCATAACACTATATAATAATTCAATACTTAATTGTATTCTTTAGGGTTAAATAGAAGAAATCCCCTAAATTAATTTCCATAATTCCATATAATAATTTAATATTCATGATTCCATATAATAATTTAATATTCATAATTCCATATAATAATTTAATATTCATAATTCCATATAATAATTTAATATTTAATAAGTATTATTTAAGGTTTAACAAAAGAAATCCCCTAAATTAATTTAAATTAATTTAGGGGTATTTCAGTATATCCCCCTTAAAAGAAACTTCGCCTCGAAGTTTCAAAATCAACTAATAGCCACTCACACCGCTTCGGGTGTGCTAAGACAATAATAATTCCAATGGAATTCCATACCAATCCAATCCTATATTTCCATCCATTCCCATTTCCACATTCCACTCGAGATTACTCAAACTCAAAGTGGACCAAGATATACCAAGATATTTCATGATGAAAATCAAAAGTGACATACTATGTCATAATATAAAAAAAATGCATACATACACCTCTCACTCTGCTAATAACATAACAGGGCATAATCTGGATGAGGTAACGAAGAAAGATTATGCTCCACCCCCCCCCCCTCCCCCCCCCCCCCCCCCCCCCCCCCCCTTAAAAGAGAACTTCGTCCCGAAGTTTAAGATTTATCTACCAACTACTCACACCCCCTTCCGGTGTGTGGGTAAACTAAATATCAAGTTGTACTGCAAGCTTTAAAATGTTTAACACACAATCAAACCACTCAAGGGTATTCATCCAATAACCATTCCAAATATTTGTTTTTGTTTTCACACACCACATTCAAAGAATTCAGCACCTTATTATCAAGCTTTGTTGTAAATTTTATGGCACTGTTGAATTTATCTATGATTGATATATATTTGTACCCCGTGATTGTTATGTATTTGTATTTTCTTGATTATTATAAAATTTCATTTTATGATTCTTATCCATTCACTTTATGACTGGTACGAATTATATGTTCATTTTATCACATCAATTATATTAACAAGCTATAAATCAGGTGTAACATACTTGAGTAGTTTAAAATAATATTTCAGATCATTTAATGATCCCAGATAATCTTTCAAAATTATCTTCAAGGGTTTATTAGCCAACCATATGTTAAAACTTTATAAAATAAATATTTTCTGTGACTTTCAAGTTTCAATTGTTTTTATAATTACTATAGTATTTTAGACGAACCATTAAGTATTTACTTCATAAAATTTACTTATTATATATTTACATAATTTCACACAAGGCAGAGTTTTAGAAAGTTCTTATTAATTATAATGTAGCTCCAAAAATATGATTTCTTTATCTTAAAATTTATTTATTTTTTTTAAGGTAGGGACTCTATATATAAATTTTTGAGTCAAATGAATTAGTCTAATGAAAAACTCACTCACTCTTGATAATTATTTTCTTAGGGTTTGTTCTATGTAGGTATTCCTCTGATCATCAAACTTAGTCTCTCTTAGATAATGGTGGCTTTTGGTAAATATCACTCTTATTGTGACTTTAAAATTTTACATAATGTTAAACTTCCAAATAAACATGAGAATTTCCAATCTTAAGTAACTCTCAATTTTTCACTAATGCTCAATACTCCAAGTATTTAAGGAACAATATATTTAGTTTAGTATTACTCTTCTCCTCACCAATCTTTAAGCAACTTCCTTAATGGTTTTACTCAACAAGGGTATATGTTTTACCTTGGAGTACTTAAATTTAAATCCTTTTCCTCCTATATAGGTATTTTTCACCAAAGATTTAACTCAAAACCCTTTTCATGTATGAATTTTAATACTGGTTCTTAAGATACAAATTTTGAATTGTTCATTGTGGCTAGTAATGAAATATGCCTAGCTCAGATTTCATGATGGTAACGTCTTACCACCAATCCTCCTCAAGTTCAACACAATCCATCACTTGCGTAGAAGATTATTTACGGTTAGATGACAAGGCTTGTCTAGCCTCTAAACTTCCAGAAGTGGGTGTGCACCCCCACTACTTTCAGCCTAGGAGTTTGTCGCACCAGGCACTTCACGTAGGGTGTTAGGTTTAGGTGTTTTCTTCCTAAAGTTAACATAGAGTTTTAGTGTGGTTTAAGGGTTCGGATGTATGCTACTAGTGTTTGTTAGCTTAATAATTTTCTAGAAATAAAGATTTATCCTAACATTACCTTTAGGCAACAATTTGTACCAAGTAGTTCTTGAGATTTGTTTTCAAACTTTAAAGGTTTTGAAGTACTTAACACATAATATCAATACTGACTTAGTTATTGTAAGCTCTATTTGTATTCTATTTTCAACCAAAAGTATCTCAAGGAATTGTATTCTTAGAAATGTATTCTTTATAGGTATGCTTTTGAAAAGTAGCTTAATATATGATTTATCCCAACCAAAATCTTATCGTACTCAATATACGATGTTCCAAACCTATATTTTTACTGTAGTTTAATGTTTGAACCGTATAACAACACACCACACTCAACAGACATTCATAAAAGAAAAGTGTGTAAAGGAATCATCCACAATTCCAAGAAGGGTTAGGCGTCATGCCTTACTGGAGTCCTCACTTCCCAATTCTACCCCAATTCCCCAGTTTTAAGTGCACCTATATTCTAAGTATTTCACTCGGCTTGTTTTCTCGGGTTCAGAGCGTAACTACGCTCTGATCCCAATTTCTGTAATGCCCCTAATTAACATATTTATAGCGGAAATAAAATACTAAAGGCGTACAGACCATCGGGTTCCAAACACCCGGCACCAAACCTCACCAATAAAACAGTAATAAAACACATAAACTCTCCACAAACCTAATCTCATCCCAATCACTCGTTCTCTTCGTGGCCACCTGTAAAATAACTCGTACCTGGAATGGAACTGGTACAATTCTCCAAAAACAAACTTATAAAACATAACTCTTCAAAATAAACAGTAACTTGAAATCAAACTCTTGAAAGTAAAACAGGGAAAGGAGGCACTTCAAAACAATCAATCATAGAGAAAAGAGACAAGGTAAGGATAGAGACAAAGAACTTAAAAACCAAGTCAACCACTTAAGAAGTCACACCATATAGTAGTAAGCATCCTTATTGATGTTAGAACCAATTCTGGTTAAGAAGAGAAAGACTCAGGTAGTCACAAAGGACTAGGAATGATATGAATACCCATAACCCGTGGTAGACAGTTTATGTCCCCACCATTTCAGAAGCTGATTCCCATAGACAAATATACTCAAGAGTGGAATAAATTCAACTGGGAGAGATGGCCCCCACCACCAAGTACGTCCTTTTAGGACAGGGGATATACAACCCCTCACTGTTTACTATGTCCCTTTTGGGACAGGTGAAATACCCCAAACCTTAATATATTGTTTAAACACTTAAATATGGTGTATTAAGACTAAAAAGAGTCTTAGAAACATTAGTAAACAATTTAAACAAAAGAAAACACAAAATGTGCTTTAAAGTCAATAAGAGCCAAAATGTGCTCTAAGCTTGGGATAAACTTGGTTAAGACCTAATGAACTTACCAAGACCTCATTATACACTAATGAACATATTAAATCAATTACCAAAGAAAACCAAGCTTGAAAACAAGTTTAAACACAAAATGTGCTTTAAGGAGTCTTAAAGCACATTTTTGAAAAATTGTCTTGTAAATGAGTTTTGAGTGGCTAGATGTCCATCATTACTCTTAAATACATATGTGTACTATATAATATCACATTTGGGTGTCTATATTAGTGGGAAATCAAAAATTTCACTTCTATGTGCCTTGTTTTATGAATAGTAACTTTTATAAGCTATTTTGTAACATATGTTTGTATAAGTAATTAAATTGACAAACAAAGACTATATTACCCTCATTATATTAGGGGCCGGTTTTCTAAGGTGTGGTGACTCACCACCCTTTGTTATTTGTTAAGTAAATAATGATGACTAATGAAGTACTATTTGCTTTAAAACTACAAATATCTTCTAAAGTTAAACCAATCTTCATTCTCTCATTTCCTTTCCTTGCTCACACGGTTTCCCACCTCTCTTCTTCCTTCTTCTTGCTGTTCTCTCACGGTGATACACACACCTCCATTGAAACTCCCACTTTGATCTCTTGTAAAACCTTGCTCACTTGTCCAAATCAAAAACAAACACCACCAATCTCTTCCTCTCATCAAGCTCTTCATTCCTATCTTCTCAAAAGTCCAAGACAACCATTTCGGTGCCATGGAGTTTCTCCATTGAAGGAGCTTGAGCTTGTTTTTTACATATTGTTACTCTCCTTGGATTCTAGGTAAGGAATCTCAAATAAAAACTTCATTTCCTCCTTGTTTTTGTCATGTCCGAAAATACATTGAAGGAGCTTTTTATGTGACTTTGTTCTAGCTTCATTCCAACTCTTCATGGACTAGGTGGAGTCCTCTCTTGCTAGATATTCAAACTCTCTTCAAAGAGCAAGGTAAAACAACTACATTAATGTTTTTGAAACAATGTAAAACTAGGGTTTACAATGAGATGGAGCTATAGCTTGAATACTCATTATAATGTGTGTATATTGTTTAGAACTTGTCAAAGAATCAAGTACTCTATCGGTTTTCTAAAGGAAACAAGAAAGAAGTTATTTTGCAAAAGAGGTAAATCTACTAACCTAATGTTGTTTAATGCCTTAGGAGAAATGAGCTTATAAATGCTTATTAAAACTACCTAAAGAGCCAATGGTGAATGACTTAGTAAAGTGTTCTCAAGAGCTTAGTAAAAGGCATATGTGTTGTTGAGTGTATTTGCAGGTTAAAGGCAAATACATTGTGGAAATTCAGTGTTTATGATTTATGCACCTTAAGGGCCTAAGAGCCATGTCATTTAAGGGCCTAAGTGCCATGCAATTTAAATTATGCACTATATTGTGATGTAGTGCTTTGTGAGTGAAGTTTGTGTATAATAAGTACTTGATGGATTTTTAGTGTTCTTGGTTGTTTGTTGGTAAAAACAAGGTGTTTTGGTTTAGTAATGTTCTAGGAGAACCTATGTCGAAATTTGGGTAACAAATGTGAAGTTCTAAGTGTTAAAATGAGTTTGATAAGTTAAGGAGTATTTAAAATGGTTAAGTGTTGTTCTTGTGTAGGAAACATGCATTAAGGTGATTTAGGATGTAACAAGGACTTAGGCATGAGCTTGAGATTGTAGTATGTACCAAAGTCATTTTGGGACTTAGGTAAAGACTTAGGCAAACTTTGGTAAATTAAGGAGAAGGTATGAACTTGAAAAAGGATTTAAGTAATGTTATAAGGAGTTAGTTGTGAGAGATGATGCTTGGAGATGATGTTAAGATAAGGAGAAAACATTTTGGGATGGTAGTTATTATAGGTGAGAAACACCATTTAGAAACCTAGTGTAAAATGTTGTAAGTGTTAGGAATTTACAAGGAGATAAGTAAAGGTTTAAGGAATTAGAAAAAGAGTTGTGAGTGTTTAAGGATGTTAAGTGTGTTTAAAGTGCCCAAATGAGGTTAGGGGTACTAGGTTATATGGGGTAAAGTTTGGAGTTGAATGTGAAAAGGAAAATAAGGATTTGGGGCAGACCGGACTTGCGACCGGACTTGCAAGCCCGGTCGGGCCTGTTACACTACCGGAAAATGTTTCTGGAATCGACCGGACTTGGGGGACCGGACTACAAGTCCGGTCGGGCTTGTTTTGTGAGAGGGAAAATGTTTCTGGAATGGACCGGACATGGGACCGGACTTGGCAAGTCCGGTCGGCATGAATTTTGTACGGGTTATAAGTCTCTGGAATCGACCGGACATAGGACCGGACATGTAAGTCCGGTCGGAGTGAATTTTCCAACGGTAAAAAGGTACTGGAATGGACCGGACTTAGGCAAGTCCGGTCGGCAAGTCCGGTCGGACCTAAACTTGAAAAAAAAAAAAACAGAAAAGAATGTGACTTATGTAGTTAACCCTAGGGTGTATAATGAAGGTAACCTAGGGTAAGATAGACATTAAAACATGTCATACAATTATGTTAAACACTTAGTAAATTTGGAGGTTAAGTAAGTTAATTAACCGACGTTCTTGAATTATGTATAGGAGTGACCTACGGAGGAAACCAAACGAGGCAAGGACCAAGGTATGGTTTTCTTGCAGTCTGTTGTCTAGCGGTTTACACCGGTTTGTGTGTTGTATGTTTTTCTGTGTGTTTACAACGTTATAAGATTTAAACATGTAATGAGTTTACAGTTGTTCATATTATTGTGATGATGTTGTGACTCAATTCCCTTGTGTGTGTCTAACATGACTTACCACCTATTGTGTGTTGGTTGTTAAGTTCCACTATGAACTTCTAACAAGTGTTAACTGGGAAGTGAGGAATCCGGTTATCCGGTCATGCATGTAAGTTAAGAGTAGATATCTGAATCAGATTCGACTCTTATGTTGTTAAGATTGTTCTCCTTAATTTGGCGTTCGATCTCCCGCTAGCTTCTTCCAAAGCTTACCTATTCTGACTTATGATCGGTTTAGTGGGAACCTGTGTTTGTGTGGTGTGTTCGGGTCACTAAATCCGAACCATCTGTGACTTAAGTTACTCGTTCGCCTAACAGAACGGTAATGAGTGTGTTTAACGAGCTTAACATGAGGGTGAATCACTCTCTAGGCTCTTATGTTATTTGACCCTTGTGGTTTGTTATGTGGAACAAGATCCACCGTGTGTGATGGTGAGCTAGCACCATATGCTATGCTCCATGTTATGTTATGTATGTATATAAATGAATGCCATGTTATAATGACAAGTAGCTGCGCGTATCCCGGTAGCCGATGGGCTGCGCGTTAGCCATACCAGCCAAGGGTTGCTGACCCCCTCGGGGGATCCATATTTCTTATACTGCAGGATGAGGATCGAAGAAGCGGAGTGGCTTTAGATCCTAGAGATGTAATCCCTTTTGTATACTTTTGGATGTTGGCCCGGGATGCGCCTGTGCTCCTGTGGCGTTATATACTTTGGTTGTTGCAGTTACAGTGATGTTACAGTGAAGGATGTATGTAGTACTCGGTATTGTATATAATGTATTATGGTTTAGTTTTATGCTCGGGAGTCTGATCATCAGACCGGTACAATTGTATTTATTCTGCCTTGTCAACCACGTGGGTGGTTGACGGCGTTGTAGCACCGAAGCGTTAGTTACTGTTTAGTTATTATTCCGCTGCGATTTCATTTAGTATCATGTGCGTATTAGGGGTGTTACAAAAAGTGGTATCAGAGCGAAGTATCGCTCTGATGACTAGAATACCGAGCTTAGGAATATACCGAGTTAGGAAACCTAACTACAGTTACCTAAGTGATCAGTTATGGAAAGGTTAACCACTAACTAAGTGTGGAATACCTTATTGTCGGGAAGCGTTACAACCGTTGGACCGATAAGTGTGTAAGCAAATTGCTAATGAATATTCATGTGAATACAGATGGCAGGTAGACCACGCGGTAGAGGCCGCGGAAGTGGTACTGGTACTGGGGGTGACCAGGGCGAGAACACTACGGCTCAGGTTATGGCTGAGGCTGTAGCAGCCGCTGTGGCCCAGATGGTACCCCAGCTTGTAGCTGCGATCCAGCAGGGGCAGATGCCCGGAGTTCAGCCACCACCGCCACCGCCACGAGAGACCAACTGGGTCAAGGCATTGGCAGACTTGAGACCCCCTTCGTTTCATGGGGAGACCGACCCACGTAAGCTGGAGGCGTACATCTCCGAGTTGGAGACCGCCTACGAGACCTTGGCTGTGCCCGCAGAGGCTAAGGTCCGTCTTGCCGCTTACTATCTGAAGGGTTCGGCACAAAACTGGTGGAAGCTAGTGAGAGAGGACCGGATGGCGGATCCTCAGTTTGGCTGGAGGGAGTACACGGCTCTGCTGCGAGCCAAATACTACCCTGTGCACGTTCAAGAGGCCAAGCGCCTGGAGCTGGATAGTCTGAGGCAGGGGGACAAGGTGTCGGTTGATGAGTACTACACTGCCTTCACCGGCCTTGTCCACCTGTTACCGGACCTGGGATACTCGAACCGGGTGCTGGTAAACCGTTTCTACAACGGTCTCAGCCACCGTCTTCGCTATGGGATGGGGCCAGCTGAGTATACTACCTTGCAGGTAATTTAAGTAAAGAGTGATGTGAATATGTGTAACTACAAGTGAGTTAATGTGAGTTTGTGAGTATGTATTGGGGCATGACTGACCATCCTAAATTCAGGAGTGCTATCATGCCGCTGCTAAGGTGGAGATCACCGTCCGTCTGAGGGACGAGGAGAATGCGCACAAGCGCAAGGCCACGAGCGAGGGCCAGAGTTCGCAGGGGTACGGGGGAGGAAAGAAGAAGAAGAAACCTTATCCCCAGCCCCAGAAGAGTCAGCACCAGGGTGACAAGGGCCAAGCCCAAACCACCACCGCTGAGGAGCCACTAAAGCTCACATATGCTTACGCGGCGAAGCCCCTACGCTCATACCCACCAAAGGGTAATTGTTTAAACATGTGTGATAAGTTGATATGTATATTGATAAGTTGTGAAACAAGTACTGAGTGTCGTATTAAAGCAGTCTAGCACGGGCTCTGGACCGGAGCGCCCTATTACTGTAAGTGGTGCAATGGAGACCACCCCGGCAAGGACTGCAAGGGAAATGAGGTGCAGTGTCGATACTGCGAGAAGTGGGGTCACCGTGACCACGAGTGTTACCGGAACCCCAACAGCAGAGTCAACAAGCCCAAGGGGCAGTGGAAGGGTAGGCCACAGCAGCTATTGATGGGCCCGAAGACGGCTAACCAGCCACCCACTGATCAGAGGCATACTGATTCCCAGAAGGGGAAGGGGTCGGACCTAGCAAGGCCACCCTGAATGTGGTGGACCGGTCTGAGGCGCCAGGGCCCTCTTCTAGACCAGGTACCGCCTAAACTGTTGAATGTAATAAGTGGTTGCATACCGTTTTCATGCATGTGTGTATTAATGAGTCCAAGTGTATTATCATGTGAGTAAGGAGTTAAAGTATAGTGTGAAAAACACCTAATTAGATAATTCTAAACTGAAAGGAACCTTCAATATATGTTATCCAATCCCACCCACACCAAACCCTGAAGAGACCACCATCAACATCACCGACTTTCCAATGGAGCAATGTCAGGTTATCCAGCCAGGTATGATACTCTTGAGTGGATACCTGACACCGGAAGCACAAGTCCATATCATCAGACGATGCGACGAACTTGGAGCTAAACCTGGAGGTTTCTACACACCTGAATATCCGAACGGATCAAGAATGCAATTGAAGATGATGTGCATGGGTAAGGACTGGAACCCTTACACCAGTCATATCAAGAAATGCGAGCTGAAGATGGAGCAATAGTACCAAGTATACCTGAGGAGTTCCGTGCGGTCGTTAATCACGCCGTGGGAATTGCTCAACAAGTTGAAACGGATTCGATTCCAAATGTGGAAGCAGATTTGTGTATTGTGAACTTCTACCAGAAAGGTGGACGGTTAGGTTTACACCAAGATAAGGATGAGTCACCCGAGTCTCTAAGTAAGGGAGTGCCCGTGGTGTCTTGGTCCATTGGTGATACCGCAGTATTTGTGTATGGCGAGCAGAAGCGTGCTGATCTCGCAAAGTAATGTTAGAAGTCAGGAGATGTATTAATCATGGGTGGGCAGTCAAGGATGCTATATCATGGCATCAGGAAGATCAAACTGAATACCGCACCGTCGGCAGTGATCAACGCCACACACATGAAACCCGGACGTTTGAATTTGACCTTCAGACAATTCTAAGCCTTGCATACTTTTGTAATGTGTTAAGCTAGTACATGTTAAGGAAGTTATGTATGTGTTAAGTTTTCAACCTTGTAAACCGACAATGTTGTAAAGAGGAAGTGTTAATGAATAAAGTGGAGTTATTGAAGTATATCAACCGTGTTGTTACCCAGTACTTATTAGTTTGCCAATGAATTAGGCTGTGCACTCGGAACGGGAGGTACATTGAGTGTCTGCAATGAGAGAAGCCGGCAAGAGCGGCACAATCCTCACCGGTACCTTTCCAGTGAATGGCGTGGATGCATCGATCTTGTTCGACTCTGGAGCCTCACACACATTTGTTTCGCTATCTTTTGCGAAGAGGCTGGGGTTAGATGGAGAGGAAATGCCAGACTTCTTGGTCACTCTCCCATCGAAAGAGCGGATCAGGTGTACCCGCTACCACCGAGATGTCATTGTACGAATCAGAGGTGAAGAGTTCCCGATCGACCTGATAGAGTTCGACGGACTTGGATTTGATGTGATTGTCGGGATGAACTGGTTGGAGCGGTACAAGGGCAGAATCCTGTGTGCCGAGCATCGACTGCTTCTTCGGAGTCCATCTGGGGTTACCATATCATACCGCCAGAGGCCCAGGGAGCCTTCGACACAGATCATCACCGCCATGGCCATGTATCGTGAGTTACGACGAGGGAGTGATGTATACCTCTGCTATGTCCAGGACATAGAGAGAGACCCTGAGTTTAGCCCAGATGTGCCGGTAGTGTCGGAGTTTCCTGATGTATTTCCTAAGGAACTGCCGGGCATGCCGCCAGCACGAGAGGTTGAATTTGAGATCGACTTAGTTCCGGGTACTGGACCCATTGCGAAAGCACCTTATCGTATGGCTCCAGCAGAGATGACAGAGCTCAAGGAGCAGCTGAGAGACTTACTCGACAAGGGCTTTATCCGCCCTAGTGTTTCACCATGGGGAGCGCCGGTCCTCTTCGTGAAGAAGAAGGACGGTAGCCTCCGCCTGTGTATTGATTATCGGGAGCTGAATGCTGTTACGGTGAAGAACCGTTACCCTTTACCACGCATCGACGATCTATTTGATCAGCTTAAGGGAGCATCAGTATTCTCCAAGATAGACTTACGTTCCGGATACCATCAGATTGCCATCCGTGACAGTGATATCGAGAAGACAGCTTTCAGAACGAGGTATGGGCATTATGAGTTCACAGTGATGCCGTTTGGCTTATCAAATGCACCAGCAAAGTTCATGGACTTAATGAACCGCTTGTTCCAAGATCAGTTGGACAAATCTGTGGTAGTCTTCATCGATGACATTCTTGTGTATTCTAAATCAAAAGGTGAGCACGAAAGCCACCTGAGAAATGTGTTACAAACTCTGAGGAGAAACCAGTTGTATGCAAAGTTTTCGAAATGTGAATTTTGGTTGGACCAAGTATCTTTCCTTGGACATGTGATTTCTGAGGCCGGGATCGCTGTTGATCCGGCAAAGATAGATGCAGTGCGCACCTGGCCTAGGCCGAAGACAGTCACTGATATCAGGAGCTTCCTCGGTCTGGCAGGATATTATAGGAGGTTTGTGAAGGACTTCTCCAGTATCTCAAAGCCGATGACTTCCTTAATGAAGAAGGATGCACCATTCGAGTGGACAGTCGACTGTGAGAGTTCTTTCGCGAGTCTCAAGGATGCTCTGACATCTGCACCAGTCCTGACTATACCAGACGGTCCAGATGGTTTTGAGGTCTACTGCGACGCATCAGGCAGAGGTATGGGTTGTGTATTGATGCAACACGGGAAGGTTGTGGCATACGCCTCCCGTCAGCTGAAGAAGCATGAGGAGAACTACCCTACCCACGACTTAGAATTGGGTGCCATTGTCTTCGCATTGAAGATATGGTGACATTATTTGTATGGGGTAAGTGTGACAATCTATTCTGACCATAAAAGCTTAAAGTACTTGTTCACTCAGAAAGAGTTGAACATGAGGCAAAGAAGGTGGGTTGAGTTTCTGAATGACTACGATATCAATCTGCAATACAAAGAGGGTAAGGCAAATGTGGTAGCTGACGCACTGAGTCGCCGAGCACACTCTCTCCATTCGCTAGTCTCTCATACTGGCTTGGTTGAAGAGGTGCGGAGTGCTCAGATGACGGATCAGTATATGCTGGAGATCCGGCAGAAGCTTATTGATGGCACATTCGAGGGTCAGAAGTACGACTTCAGACTCCACGATGATGACCTGATTAGGCTAAATGGCCGATTGTGTATACCTAGGAGTAGCGCTGAGTTGAAGGAGCGCATATTGAGTGAATCCCATTGTTCTACTACTTCGATTCACCCCGGAGCTTCAAAGATGTATAAAGGTATAAAGAGGTATTTTTGGTGGACTGGAATGAAGAAAGATGTTAGTGATTATGTATTGAGGTGTCTCACTTGCCAGAAGGTCAAGTTTGAGCACCGACGGCCTGGTGGTATGGTACAGCCAATGCCAGTGCCTGAGTGGAAGTTCCATGATATCTCCATGGACTTTGTAGTAGGGCTTCCGCCTACAAGGGGAGGTCTGAATATGATATGGGTGATAGTTGACCGACTGACCAAGGTGGCCCGTTTCATTCCGATGAAGGACACTTGGAAAGTGGCAAGATTGGCAGAACTGTTTGATAAAGAGATTGTGAGACATCATGGTGTACCGAAAACGATTGTATCTGACAGAGATACCAGATTCTTATCCAGATATTGGAAGTCCACACGAGAGGCATTGGGTACTGAATTGAAATTGAGTACAGCGTTTCATCCACAGACCGATGGTCAGAGTGAGCGCACCATTCAGACACTTGAGGATATGCTACGTGCTTGTGCACTTGACTTTCAGACCAGCTGGATTGATAAGTTACATCTGATCGAGTTTAGTTACAACAACAGTTATCATGCTTCGATCAAGATGTCTCCCTTCCAGGCCTTGTACGGTAGACCATGCCGCACGCCGTTATGCTGGGATGAGTCGAGTGAGACGGTCATTATAGGACCAGAGTATCTTGAGCAAGTTCAGGCAGAAGTTCGCCAGATCAGGGCTAATATGAAAGCAGCTCAGGATAGACAGAAGTGTACGCAGATGTGCGCCGACGTGACCTGGAGTTCGCCGTGGGCGATCAGGTATTTTTGAGAGTATCCCCCATGAAGGGAGTATTTCGTTTTGGCCAGAAGGGCAAGTTGAGCCCAAAGTATGTGGGGCCTTATGTTGTGACGGAGCGGATCGGCCCGGTAGCCTATAGACTAGACCTACCTGCCGAGCTGGGCAAGGTACATGATGTATTTCATGTGTCCCAGTTGAAGAAGTATATGTCTCATCCGTCTCATGTGCTTCAGCCTGAAAGGCTAACCTTAGAGCCGACCATGCGATCAGTGGAGACTCCGGTACGGATTCTGGATGCTAAGACTCGAGACACTCGCCATAAGTCCGTGAGACTGGTGAAAGTTCTCTGGTCTAACCAGGACGTTGAGGAGGCCACTTGGGAGCTGGAAGATAAGATGAAGGCGAAGTACCCGTCATTGTTTACTTCTTAGTCCTTATGTGTATAGGGTACGGGGCGTACCCCTTTTTAAGGGGGGTAGAGCCGTTTCGGTTATGTGTGTACGACGTGTATTTGAATACATCGTCTATGTTATGTGGTTATGTTACAGACCGTTGAGTCTGAATGATGTGGATAATGTTGTATGGACCTTGTGTCCAATGTTATGTTGTATGGACCTTGTGTCCAATGTTATGTAAGTGTGTTGTTAATGATGTATGGAAGTATTGTTTATAAGTGTTCCCGTGTTCTAATATTTAGGATATGTGGAGTATGAACTTTGAGGGCAAAGTTCTTTTAAGGGGGGTAGATTGAAATACCCCAAACCTTAATATATTGTTTAAACACTTAAATATGGTGTATTAAGACTAAAAAGAGTCTTAGAAACATTAGTAAACAAGTTTAAACAAAAGAAAACACAAAATGTGCTTTAAAGTCAATAAGAGCCAAAATGTGCCCTAAGCTTGGGATAAACTTGGTTAAGACCTAATGAACTTACCAAGACCTCATCTATACACTAATGAACATATTAAATCAATTACCAAAGAAAACCAAGCTTGAAAACAAGTTTAAACACAAAATGTGCTTTAAGGAGTCTTAAAGCACATTTTTGAAAAATTGTCTTGTAAATGAGTTTTGAGTGGCTAGATGTCCATCATTACTCTTAAATACATATGTGTACTATATAATATCACATTTGGGTGTCTATATTAGTGGGAAATCAAAAATTTCACTTCTATGTGCCTTGTTTTATGAATAGTAACTTTTATAAGCTATTTTGTAACATATGTTTGTATAAGTAATTAAATTGACAAACAAAGACTATATTACCCTCATTATATTAAAGGGGCCGGTTTTCTAAGGTGTGGTGACTCACCACCCTCTTGTTATTTTGTTAAGTAAATAATGATGACTAATGAATGTACTATTTGCTTTAAAACTACAAATATCTTCTAAAGTTAAACCAATCTTCATTCTCTCATTTCCTTTCCTTGCTCACACGGTTTCCCACCTCTCTTCTTCCTTCTTCTTGCTGTTCTCTCACGGTGATACACACACCTCCATTGAAACTCCCACTTTGATCTCTTGTAAAACCTTGCTCACTTGTCCAAATCAAAAACAAACACCACCAATCTCTTCCTCTCATCAAGCTCTTCATTCCTATCTTCTCAAAAGTCCAAGACAACCATTTCGGTGCCATGGAGTTTCTCCATTGAAGGAGCTTGAGCTTGTTTTTCTACATATGATTACTCTCCTTGGATTCTAGATAAGGAATCTCAAATAAAAACTTCATTTCCTCCTTGTTTTTGTCATGTCCGAAAATACACATTGAAGGAGCTTTTTGTGACTTTGTTCTAGCTTCATTCCAACTCTTCATGGACTAGGTGGATTCCTCTCTTGCTAGATATTCAAACTCTCTTCAAAGAGCAAGGTAAAACAACTACATTAATGTTTTTGAAACAATGTAAAACTAGGGTTTACAATGAGATGGAGCTCATAGCTTGAATACTCATTATAATGTGTGTATATTGTTTAGAACTTGTCAAAGAATCAAGTACTCTATCGGTTTTCTAAAGGAAACAAGAAAGAAGTTATTTTGCAAAAGAGGTAAATCTACTAACCTAATGTTGTTTAATGCCTTAGGAGAAATGAGCTTATAAATGCTTATTAAAACTACCTAAAGAGCCAATGGTGAATGACTTAGTAAAGTGTTCTCAGGAGCTTAGTAAAAGGCATATGTGTTGTTGAGTGTATTTGCAGGTTAAAGGCAAATACATTGTGGAAATTCAGTGTTTATGATTTATGCACCTTAAGGGCCTAAGAGCCATGTCATTTAAGGGCCTAAGTGCCATGCAATTTAAATTATGCACTATATTGTGATGTAGTGCTTTGTGAGTGAAGTTTGTGTATAATAAGTACTTGATGGATTTTTAGCGTTCTTGGTTGTTTGTTGGTAAAAACAAGGTGTTTTGGTTTAGTAATGTTCTAGGAGAACCTATGTCGAAATTTGGGTAACAAAGGTGAAGTTCTAAGTGTTAAAATGAGTTTGATGAGTCAAGGAGTATTTAAAATGGTTAAGTGTTGTTCTTGTGTAGGAAACATGCATTAAGGTGATTTAGGATGTAACAAGGACTTAGGCATGAGCTTGAGATCTAAGTATGTACCAAAGTCATTTTGGGACTTAGGTAAAGACTTAGGCAAACTTTGGTAAATTAAGGAGAAGGTATGAACTTGAAAAAGGATTTGAAGTAATGTTATAAGGAGTTAGTTGTGAGAGATGATGCTTGGAAGATGATGTTAAGATAAGGAGAAAACATTTTGGGATGGTAGTTATTATAGGTGAGAAACACCATTTAGAAACCTAGTGTAAAATGTTGTAAGTGTTAAGGAATTTACAAGGAGATAAGTAAAGGTTTGAGGAATTAGAAAAAGAGTTGTGTGAGTGTTTAAGGATGTCCTAAGGTGTGTTTAAAGTGCCCAAATAAGGTTAGGGAGTACTAGGTTATATGGGGTAAAGTTTGGAGTTGAATGTGAAAAGGAAAATAAGGATTTGAGGCAGACCGGACTTGCGACCGGACTTGCAAGCCCGGTCGGGCTCTGTTACACTACCGGAAAATGTTTCTGGAATCGACCGGACTTGGGGGACCGGACTTACAAGTCCGGTCGGGCTTGTTTTGTGAGAGGGAAAATGTTTCTGGAATGGACCGGACATGGGACCGGACTTGGCAAGTCCGGTCTGCATGAATTTTGTACGGGTTATAAGTCTCTGGAATCGACCGGACATAGGACCGGACATGTAAGTCCGGTCGGAGTGAATTTTCCAACGGTAAAAAGGTACTGGAATGGACCGGACTTAGGCAAGTCCGGTCGGCAAGTCCGGTCGGACCTAAACTTGTAAAAAAAAAAAAAAAAGAATGTGACTTATGTAGTTAACCCTAGGGTGTATAATGAAGGTAACCTAGGGTAAGATAGACATTAAAACATGTCATACAATTATGTTAAACACTTAGTAAATTTGGAGGTTAAGTAAGTTAATTAACCGACGTTCTTGAATTATGTATAGGAGTGACCTACGGAGGAAACCAAACGAGGCAAGGACCAAGGTATGGTTTTCTTGCAGTCTGTTGTCTAGCGGTTTACACCGGTTTGTGTGTTGTATGTTTTTCTGTGTGTTTACGACGTTATAAGATTTAAACATGTAATGAGTTTACAGTTGTTCATATTATTGTGATGTAATGTTGTGACTCAATTCCCTTGTGTGTGTCTAATATGACTTACCACCTATTGTGTGTTGGTTGTTAAGTTCCACTATGAACTTCTAACAAGTGTTAACTGGGAAGTGAGGAATCCGGTTATCCGGTCATGCATGTAAGTTAAGAGTAGATATCTGAATCAGATTCGACTCTTATGTTGTTAAGATTGTTCTCCTTAATCTGGCGTTCGATCTCCCGCTAGCTTCTTCCAAAGCTTACCTATTCTGACTTATGATCGGTTTAGTGGGAACCTGTGTTTGTGTGGTGTGTTCGGGTCACTAAATCCGAACCATCTGTGACTTAAGTTACTCGTTCGCCTAACAGAACGGTAATGAGTGTGTTTAACGAGCTTAACATGAGGGTGAATCACTCTCTAGGCTCTTATGTTATTTGACCCTTGTGGTTTGTTATGTGGAACCAAGATCCACCGTGTGTGTGATGGTGAGCTACGCACCAATAATGCTATGCTCCATGTTATGTTATGATATGTATATAAATGAATGCCATGTTATAATGACAAGTAGCTGCGCGTATCCCGGTAGCCGATGGGCTGCGCGTTAGCCATACCAGCCAAGGGTTGCTGACCCCCTCGGGGGATCCATATTTCTTATACTGCAGGATGAGGATCGAGGAAGCGGAGTGGCTTTAGATCCTAGGATGTAATCCCTTTTGTATGCTTTTGGATGTTGGCCCGGGATGCGCCTGTGCTCCTGTGGCATTATATACTTTGGATGTTGCAGTTTACAGTGACGTGTTACAGTGAAGGATGTATGTAGTACTCGGTATTGTATATAATGTATTTATGTTTTCGTTTTATGCTCGGGAGTCTGATCATCAGACCGGTACAATTGTATTTATTCTGCCTTGTCAACCACGTGGGTGGTTGACGGCGTTGTAGCACCGAAGCGTTAGTTACTGTTGAGTTAATTATTTCCGCTGCGATTTCATTTAGTATCATGTGCGTAATAGGGGTGTTACAACAGGGGATATACAGCCCCTCACTGTTACCATTGAAGACGCGCGCACGTCGAAACATCAAGACCCAGCTCATGGATGAAACGATATCCAGAGTCAAAGAAGAATTTACCAAAATTGACCTTCTCCACATTCTCACTAGATCACTAACTGCCCAGAGCAATACCAAAACACTCAGTCCTACAGAGTGCAGAAGCGTAAACCCTAAGTAGTTAATGTCTAACGGAATAACCAAATAGAAGGAACCAGTACCCATGTAAGTTTCACATTCAAGGCTCAGTTAGTCACACAAGCTGAGTTAGTCACACACACAGTTTCCTTTTGAAATCCATTCAAGCCCAGTTAGCGTTTTCCAAAACATCCATAAAGTCCGTTAGCAAAATTATCTGAGTACGAGAAATCGTACCTGGTCAATGCTGTAGCAGTTCTAGTAAACTCGTGCAAACACTCAACAACACACTGAGGAACATTAAAGATAATCTATCGTCAATAACTTATATCCTAGGTTAAACTTAAATAAATTCCTCTCTCTTATTTCTAAATCCCAATCATCTTGTAAGCCCTCGCTTAAATGTTATGTATAATCTTTGAGTTATCTGAGAATGTTGTATAACCCAAGGTGGTAAGATCAAGGAATGTATCCTATTAACATTTGCTAATTGTCCACTCCTATCCAATTTATTCATACTTAACCACAATCCTCACATTCAAGACTTTTGAGACCCTTATATCATAAATATGTTTTATATTATATAATCAATCTTAGAATTCCAGTGATAAACTTAAGCTCAATACTTTTATTCTTAATTTCGAATAAACATTGTATTATGACCTATGATGGATTCATCCCATAATACTATACTATTATTTCACAATGTAATGATTATGTATTTTATCAATATCTACTAGATAATCCATTGTGATTAAGTTTTCCCCTTAACTTAATTAAGATCTACATCTTGTATATTGGAACCCTAGTGTTGTAGACGCATTTTATTATAACCTAATTGAGTTACTAACTCATTTATCTTATCTTTAGTTCAGAAAGACTTTTTATTACAACCAGCTAATAATCTTATCATAAGATGTTAAATTACTTTTCATCTTGAAACAACTATATTATAGTTAACTTAGACTTATCGAACTCTTACATTTAGTATTCACAAGGTACATTATTTGCTTAATTATTACCTATATAATAAGGTGTTTAAATATAACCTTTTATGTATCCTTACTTACCTTTAATCTCCTAAATGATTTATTTTTACACACATTCACTCTATAGACTATGTATAATCCTTTTGTACTAAACTTCAATAAACTTAAGCCTTAAATACGTTTTAAATTGTTTTACAAAACCTAATGTTTAAAAGGAATAACTTAATAAATTAATTTCCTTTATTGTATTTAGGATGGACAATATATCAACATAGAGAATAATTTATCAAAGAATTAAATTCTGGTTCGTAAGTGAAATTGTTAATTATTTAATAAGATAATCTATTATGAAAATCCCCATACCTTATATTTAAATGACACATTAGTATTTTCAGTGTCGTAAAGTAGATCAATATAATCTCTTACGTAACCTAGGTTCATTTAATTAAAGGCTCAAAGGTTTTAATTATCTAATTACTATTTACAAACCTTTTATAAGTCCTAACTATTAAAGACATCACTTATTTATAACCTCACATTCTGTACGTTGGTAATTAATGTTATAAGTGAATTTTATATGGCTCATCCAATTCTAAGAACTCAAGGATTATTACTTAGATTAACTTCCAAATCATATTTTAATATAGTTTTATATATAAACCTTTTAATGATTTTATCTTAAAACATTAAGTCATTATTCAATACAATAAATGTTATGAAATGATTAAATCTAGACTTACTAATCCACTTCACATTTAGATGTAAAAGTATTTCATTTATTTATTAATTATATAGTAAGTTATATTTGTGTAAAGTCTAATTACAAATATTCCTAAGCCCTAACTTATTAATTACTTAACCAAATTATAGATTTACATTTTGGTCTTTGACAAATAATATTACACATGTATTTTAATATGGTTTATATAGATCTTAGAAATTCAAGATAACTTTTTAAGCTTAATTTCATAACCACAATCCAAGACTACCTCATATTATATTCTTTTAATAGTATTATGTATAGGCTTAATTTAACTTATTAATTCCTTCAAATTCTATTTTCTATAAGGTATTTTATTTCTTTTATTTATTTATTACATATATAAACTAGATGAAATACCCCGAACCTAATTAGGGTGATTAAATTACTCTAATATGATATTTAAGGGCCTATTAGTGCCTAAAGAATCTGGTAAAGAAGATAAATCCAAAAGAAAAGAGAAAAACGCTTAAAAAGCGAAAAACGCTAAATTGAGCGTTATGAGACCGTAGGAGGAATACGACCTCGACAAGGGTCTTAGATGAATTTAAAAGTCTCAATAATGCCTAAATAATATATGGGAACAATTCCCGAAGAAAACGGATCTAAATAATGTATTAAAACGCTAATAAAGCTTTAGCGCACGATTTTCTAGAAAACCCAAAAATGTGACCTTGAGTGGTCAAATGAACCCATAAAAATTATAGTCATCCAATAACTATAAATAAACATTAATGGAAGCTTAAGAGCCATTAAAATTAAAGAAATGAGAAAATTCCGGAAACCGGGCCGGGTTAGTGAATAGTGCTAAAACCGGGTAAAATAACGAGCGTTTTCTGTAAAGGACAAAAAACGCTCCAGCTTGTAACATTCAAGTGGGCCGGTTTTATTAAGAGAGCAGCCCCCTCACACACTAAATAAGTAAAGAAAAGAAAGAAAAGGAAAAGGAAGGAAAAAGCATAAAGTAACTTCTCTCTCTCTCCTCTCATTTTCTTTTCTTCCTTCTCTCTCTCCTTCCTTCTTCTTTCCTGTCGTTCTCCCATTCCTCACCATGGATGGCCGATTTTGAAGCTTACAACCATGGCTTCCTTGCCTTTCCCCCCTTGCACAAGCTAGTCTCATGCTCAAATCACAAAAATAATTACATATTTGTGATCCCCTCACCAAGCTCTACATTTCCCTCTTTAATTCCAAAAGCTTGAAGTTCATCTCCATGGGTTTCTCCCATTTGAAGAGAAAATGCCATCAAAGTGAAGCTTGGAGTCTTCTCTCTCTCCAAAGGTAAAAAGATTCATGAAAAAACTCATTTCCCCCCCCCTCTCTTGTGTTGGCCGATTTTTTTTGCCATTCTCATGCCTTGCTTTCTTCTTGTTTTGGAGCCTTGTTTCAACCATCCAATGGTGGAATAACCCCCTTCTTGATTCAAGGGTGAAAACCCCTCTTAAAAGCCTCAAAAGGTAAAACCCTAAACTATGTGCATTAAGCCATCCATTGAATTTGAATGATTATAATGGTTTAGAGTTTTAATTACACTCTTTTTGTGTTCTTGAATGTTGGGAATGGATTTTGGCAACTCCATTGCCCATGTGACCGAATTTGTGGAGAGGAAGAGGAGAGGAAAAGACTTGAAATGGAGCTCATGATAATTTAAGGTAAGAAACTACCTTAATGACTTTATTAATGGTTTTAGAATTGGGTTTGGGAAAAAAAATAAAAGATGAAATAAAATCTGGAGCAATAATGTGCTTGATTGTGATTAGTAGGACTTTGTGAAATATTGGTTTGAATTAAGGGCCTTAGAGCTAAGTGATTTGAGAATTGTGTTTATATTGTTGTTTGGTGAATTTTGAATGGAGTTTGTGTGCTGGTAGGACCCCTTGTGGATGTGGCTAGATTAGGAATGTAAATTGATGTGAATTGATGGTTTGGAGAATGTTAGAATTATGGGGAGGTTATGGCAAAAATTTGGTAGAAAAACAAGTGTTTTAGGATGACTTAGTGTATTGGAGAACCTAGGTGCTTGTAGTGTTGTTTTTTAATACCCCGGATCTAAAAATGGCGATTAAATTACTCTAATATGATTATAAAAGGCCTAATGGTGCCTAAAGAGTATTGGTAAAAAGAATAAAACCAAAAGAAAAGAGAAAACGCTTGAAAAGCGAAAAACGCTAAAATGCGCGTTAAATGAGTATAAGAGATACATGATCTCGAGAGGGTCCGAGATGGATTCCTAAGGCTTAGTTAGGCCTAATAAGTATACGGGAATGATTCCCGAAGAAAACGGATCCAAATAATGGATTAAAACGATAACGGAGTTTTAAAGCACGTTTTTCGAGAAAACACGAAAACGTGACTTTAAGTGGTCAAATGGACCCGTAAAAATTATAGTTGATTATATAACTATAATTAAGTATTAATGGAAGCTTAATAGCCATTAAAAATAAAGAAACGAGAAAAATCCGAAAAACGGGCCCGGTTAGTGAATAGTGCCAAACCGGGTAAAATAACGAGCGTTTTCTGTCAGAAACCGAAAAAACGCTCCAGCTCTCCAATATTGTGGGGGGGCCGGTTTTATTGGTGAGTCACCACTCACACACACTCTATGCTAGTAAATAAGTAAGAAAGAAAGTAAAGGAGGAGAGAGAAAAGTAAAAGCAAAAAGCATAAAACAATTTCCTCTCTCTCTCTTTCCTCCTATTCTCTTTTCTTCTTTCTCTCTTTCCCCTCCTTCACGATTTCTCCCTCTCCCTCTGTGTGCTGTACGCCATTGGAGCCAAGCAAGCTTCTCCACCTTCTCCTCCATGCCCAAGCTTCATCCTTGCTCCGAATTCAAAAACAAGTACATATTTGTGATCCTCTCATCACCCTCTACGATCCTCTCTTTTCAAAACTCGAGAATGGTGAGTTTCATTTTCGTGGGTGTTGGCCATTTGAGGAGAGAAGCACATAATCTTAAAGCTTGAAGCTTCCCCTTTCTAGCAAGGTAAAGATATCCATGAAAAAGTCTTGTTTTCTTCATCTTGTACCTTGACCGATTTTGGTCTCTAATGGAGCCTTGTTTATTTTCTCTTATGAGCATTGTTTCAATCCCTAAAAGCTTGGAGGGAGTTACTCTTTGATTCTTGATCAAAACCCTATCTTAGGGTTTCAAGGTAATCACCAATTTTAGAGCTTTAAGCATTTTAAATTAATGAGGTTAAGTGTTTTTACTTAAACTCATTTCTTGCTTTCAACATTGACATGGAGATGGGTAATTCCCTGTCTTTGACCGATTTTGGGAGAAGAAAAGGAGAAGGGAGAAGAACTTTCAAAAGGAAATTTAGAGATGCAGGAAGGACACAACCCAATGTATATTCTATAGTTTTAGAATTTGGGAAGGGTATTAAAATGAATGAACCCCACTTGAGTTGTGGTGTAGGTTCTTCGCTTAGAATAATGCAAGTGAGAAAGCCCTTTGGAGTTATGCGTTTTTTGAGCTATTAGATGATGAATTATCTTTAGTGGTTTATGGTTTTGCTTGTTAATGAGGAAATTTGAGTGGATAGAACCCTTGTGGTTTGGCTAGTTTTAGGATTTTAAATGGTGGTATGAGTTTTGGGCAATGTTGGAGAAGTAGCCAAGTTTATGGCAAAATTTATGTGGAAACCTAAGTGGTTTACGTGATGTTTTTGAGTAGAGGGAAGACCTGGAGAATATGTTGGAGGAATTTAATTGGCTTAGAATCACCATGGGAATACTTGTGTAAATGGTGAAGATTTGTGCAAAATCTGTAGCAAACGAGGTGTTTAAATGCTTGAAGAGTTGTAGAAAAACAAAGTAATTTAAGGCCTTAAGAGTGAGTCATGGAGCTTGGTACGAGGTGTGCATTATGTTGGAAGTTTTGGAAAAATTTGGCTAAGTGTTTTAAAGGCTTGGAAAGTGAGGATTTGTGCCTTGTCCGAACTTCCGTCCGGACATGGAAGTTCGGACAGGCCCTGTTGTTAGGAAATTTTTCATTCTCGAACTGTGTCCGAACTTGGGAAGTCCGGACACAAGTTCGGACGTACCTATTTCTCCCGTAGATTATCCTCGAACTGTGTCCGAACTTGGGAAGTCCGGACACATGTTCGGACCCTGGACCTCTGTAATGAATCTCTCGACTCACGTCCGAACTTCCGAAGTCCGGACACAAGTTCGGACGTGTGTCTGTTTTCTGTCTAAAGTCACGGCTTGCGTCCGAACTTGGATGTTCGGACACAAGTTCGGACAGGCCACTATACGGACCAAAATGCTGTTTTAAGTTGGGAAATGATGCCTAAAAATGGTAATTACCTAGTAAGATGGTGTGAGGTTGATTAAGACCATTAGGTGTTTTGTAAAGGTTGTAATGATGGGGGTTTGAATGCTAATGATTTATAAGATGTTAAGGCCTTGTTTTGGTGACATGTAAAGGCCCTAGGAAGTGTGATAAAGTGTTAGAAGTGATTGAGAAGTGAGAACTCAAATTGACAAGAGTAAAACCGAGTTAACGGGATAACGGGGTAAGTACGGGAGTAGCATTTATAATGTACCGTATGAGCTTAGTATTAAAAATAGTTTGAAACATTTCAGAATCGTGCGTGACCCGAGCATGGTGAGATGACACGGTAAAGTAAAAACCCCGGTGCAAGGTATGATTTTCTCATGCCCGTATGCTAACCGAGTTACTCTGATTTGTGTGTTTGTGTGCCGGCTTAATCAAGACTAAAGCATGGAAAATCCCTTTTTGATTATGTTCTTGTTGTATGTTGAATGACTAACATACTTGTATGCCGGTGTGGTCTAACATAGTGTAAAGACCGACTCATAGTGAGTAACGTTCAGCTAGAGATCCGTAGAACGGATCGATGCGTATGATAACGAAACATGCAAGCACACACAAGCTATCGATTAAAAGTATAACGATAACGCAAACATATGAACTCCCTAGAACGTGAGGAGATGTACGGGTTGAGTAATACCCGATAACGGTTAGTAAACCTTATTGAAACAATCCACGGAATAAATATGAGTGGAGGGATAAACGAACCTCCATCGAGAGGATCGAAGTTAGTCCATAATGTAAACATATAAGAAAGGTAAAAGAGACCTAAGAGACTATGTGACTCCCTTGAGATACGGTCGACCTCTTATATGAGAATTTTACCCGGTATAAGAAATATTCTAATGTATAATCATATGATTGTGAGGGTAACCCTTAAACCTAAGATTACCCGAAATTAAGTAAAGTTCCCAAGGTCATAGAACATCGAGAATGATGCTCTAGACTAATATACATGATACATTATAACTCCGAGAGAGGAGTGTAGGGAACGAGAGTAGTCCGAGAGTAGTCGGACCTAAGTAAAAAGATAGGAACTAAGAGAGAGTTCCGTGAGCTAGTTGAACCTTCCCACCATGCTAGACCCAGAGTAGGGTCGAAACCGGGAAGTAAGACTATGCTAGAGAGCCATGAGTTTTGGCTTAAGTATGTATAGAGTAACAGCGTGACGTAGGAGACCCGTAGTGTCTCGAATCTACAAGAGCTTGAGTATGAATAACCTAAGAGTGTGGTGAGATAATGAGTATAAATAACCCGAAGAAAGGGGTGAGTATATGAATGTGTAACCCGAGAGAATGGGTAAGTATAAGAATATAGCCCAAGAGAATGGGTGTGTATACAAATAAGTAACCCGAGAGAGCGGGTGAGGTATCGAATAAGTCAAGGCTAGTGAGGAATAACCCTCAATGCCTAAGAGTAACCAGTTACCACTAACAACATTGTTAAGTTAGTTAGAATCGTGTTCCGTGATTGGATGTAGATTCCTTGTGTGATATCATATATATTGTATTGTCATGATGCATGTTGTCGATTAAAATGAACTCCATGTATATCCGACCCAAAGTAGTCGGCGTACCGCGGTTAGCACGCGGTATATGCGAATTTCATGCGCAGCGTAAGCTGACCCCCTAGGGGGAACGTTTTTAGTGTGCAGGTACTTGAAGCTGACCACCGTTTGAGAGAGTAGGACGGGGACTGCTGTGAGCATGGGTAGTTAGATTGAATTACTTATGCGTTTGAATGAGGTGTAAGTCCGAGTATGTTATCGGCATCCGTATATTGTAGACTCGGTTATAGAGATATGAATGAGTATTGTATTTGTATGAAGTACTCGGTCGTTCCAGTTCATCAGACCGTTACGGTATGTAGTTTAGCCTGGTTAGCCACATGGGTGGCTAACGGCGTTGTTTCACCCCTCGTTGTAATTAGAGTTCCGCTGCGTGAGTAAATGTGATTAGTAACGGATTATGTGGTAATGATGAGATTAACGGTTGGGGTGTGACATGTTTAGAGTTGAGTGGTAGCCTTGAAATGGCATTTGAAGAGCTAGAGGAAAGGGGTACAAAATCTGTAGCAAATGGCATGTTAGGAACTTAGCAATTTCGGAAAAAAGATTTAGTGTTTTTGTGAAACAAGGAGTGAACATGGGTTTAGAGGATGCTATTGTCTAGGAATGATTTGTAATGGTCATTGATGCATTTGGTGAGGTTGGTAGGATGTAAAAACTAGCAAGAAGAAGTTAGAAATGCAAAAGAGTGCAAAATGCAAAATGTGAGAATTTGAATTTGTGGAACTTGAGCAAGAATTGTGTAGTGGATTTAACCAATGATTTGGAGTGGTTTAAGGAGTGTTTCGAGGTGTTTAATTATGTAGGAAACTTGTGGAAAGATTAGGGAAATTTTGAGAGTGGTTTAAGGGTTGATTTGGGGTTGAAAAATGACCTTAATAGCAGTTTTTAGCAGGGTCCAGGACTTAGGATATGTACCAAGTCCCGGACCGCATCAGAAAAACATGCCGAGAGCAAATGCAAGAATTGGTCCGGGACTTAAGTCCAGGACCAAGTCCCGGACCAGGGTGATAATTTAGGCCGAGAGTTGATTCCAGTATTGGTCCGGGACCTAGGGTCCGGACCACCCCCAGAATCTTGCAGAAAGTGTTTTAATGGGTTTAAATGATGGGGGTTGGAATGGTATTGGTTTTAGATGATGTTATGAGTTGTTTGGTGACTTATAAAGGTCCTAATAAGTATAAACAAGTGTTGGAAGTGAGTGAGCAAGTTAAGGAATTAAGTACACTAAGTTAAACCGAAATAACGGGATAACGGGGTAAGTACGAGAGTAGCAACTATGCACCTACCGTAACTCTTTAATATTAATTGAACCATTTGACATGTAACTAGTGGTTCAAGAGTAAGACACGAGGAACGAGTGTGAACCGAGGAACGTGGGAACACCCGGTAAAATTAACCCCGGTGAAAGGTATGATTTCCTCATGCTCTGTATCCTAACTTGGTTACCCCGATTTGTGTGCTTGTTTGATTGTGTGATCACCTAACAAGATAAATGCACGAATCAGATTGTGTGCACTTAATAGTGCTTGTATTGTATTGATGTTTGTTTGATTGAATTTAAACCAAGTTTGTATAATTCATGAAATGGATGAATGATGAATGAGTTGCTTGCACGTGATTGTGTACTATAGTTCGACTCATAGTGGAGTCTTGTTGATTAGAGACTCGAAGGAAGAGTTAAGTTGTGAAACAATGAAAACGAGGTAACACACGATAGCCATCGATTCGTGGTCAACGATAAATCAAACTTACAAATTGACTCAGAATGAGAACAAGCGACACACGAGACTAGTGAACGTCCTTAATTTCTATAGTCGACCTTCTATGCAAGGATGTGACTCAATGTCAGAAAACGAACATAGTTCCTAAGTAATGGGGGTGTAAGGGCGACCCTTAAATCGACAGATACAACAAGATAGGAAAATCTCCTAAGTTGTATGATAGCATCGAGAAAGATGCGGCTGAATGATATTTATATATGTATTTATATATGAGTACCTATTGTTACTAACCCGAGAGCTGGGTTAGGGGGATTGTGAGTCACGCGTGCAAGGAAAAGGAAGCAACAGAGCGTATGTTTCCGAATCCGTGGTCAAACTCCCTTGTTACCGGGTCGTGTGCCACGTAGTGGTGCCCTGCGGGGCCGTGTACCACATAGTGGTGCCCGACTAGAGTAAGACCGGCAGAGCTTACCCGTCAAAAGAGGTAAGCTGGGTATTATGGGAAAGGAAGAGGGAACATGAGAGAATGTTTCTAGCTCCGTATTGCGATTATAAAAGCCTGGTGGTGAGACCTATATATGTCTCTGCCCGGAGGCCCATGAGGCTTAACCTAAAATTATACAAGAGTAGAATAATTAAGAAACTAGATTGGGACCGAGGGTGTCTAATGATCTATGAGTTAAATGAACTACCCGGTAGGGGTGGAAGCTTGGTAAATGATGAGAATGAAACTCACTTGAGATATGGTCTCTCAAGGTTTAAGAATATGGTAACTGAATTTAATGAGCTGGATGGGATATTTGTACGGATTGTATTCCTGGATTGAATGTGGAGTGTTGTGTGAAGGTACATGTATGATGTATTGTTGTATTGCATGATGTTTGAATTAAAATGAACCGCATGCTCTCGACCAAATAGTCGGCGTACCCTCGCTAGTACGCGGGGTATGCGGAAGTCATATTCAGCGTAAGTTGAGCCCCTAGGGGCAACGTTTTTAGTGTGCAGGTACCCGAAGCGGCCATGATCACAGTAAGAGACCGACAGCTATGCTTGGATAGCTAGGAGTGAAGTATAGATAGTAGTAATTTGTATAGGGCCTGTAGCCGGTCCCGTTCGAGAGTAGGACGGGGTGTGATTAAGCATGGGTAGTTATTAAATATTTGTATTGCTATGTTGTGGAAATGTAAGACCGAAAGGTCATCAATAATGTTGGGAATGGTAGATACTCGGTATATTATTAAATGGAGATTGTATTGTATATCATGGGATTGAAGGTTGTATTTGGTTTGAGAATTGATAAGGGAATGGAATGTATCATTTGTATAGTGTACTCGGTAATGACCCATCAGACCGATAGTGTGTTGTATTGTTTGTTTGGAATTGGCCTTGTTAGTCACGTGGGTGGCTAACGGCATTGTTTCACCCCCGGTCGTATTAGAATTTCCACTGCTTGTGTATTGATAATGGGGACAGGTTAGGAGTAATGGTGTGATTGCCGGTAGGGGTGTTACACTAGAATTTATTCAAGACATTCTTTATGTAGTTTTATTGCATTTAATTATTTATATTAACTGCTACACATATCTACACCAAAATATGGTTTATAAAATATAATATTTTCCTTAGTTTTAATTAAGTATATTAACCTAAAATTTATATAATTAATATAAGTGTAGATTAATTTAATCCCTTGATTTAACTTATGTTACTATCTTATTTCTTTTATATATATGTATACATATATATATATATATTTTCTACTACACTTAAAATTTTATACCCACAAATATATATTAAAATTCTGTTATTAAATTTTTATTTAGTCTTATCATATTATCCCACCCTATAAAGTTTATTAATAAACTATACTTTAATTTTTGTTACATTAAAAACCATATATTATAAGATAATCTTATGAAAATTTCTTAAAAACAATTTTTAGACCCATTTACCCTTGTCCAAAAATTCCCAAATTTAATATATAGTAACTATAATATTTTAGACATATTATAAAATTTTTATTTCATAAAAATATCCTTTTAATTTATCCAAATAATTCCTTAATACCCGTAACTTGCAAAAATCATAACTTACGTATAAAAACTCCAAAACCGTATTAATTTACATCAAAATAAACTAGATTTTCTAAGGAATCTATGGTTAAAATTTCAAGTCAAAATACATTCGGGAAGATATTTAAATTAATTCAACAAGTTAGGGTTTAATTATGGAAATATTATAATTCATAACCAACTTAAACTTCCCTGTTCTAATCTCGGCCGTCTGTTTCTATACCCTACGATCGGACGGCTACTGCTACTCAAGTTCATCAGCAAACACAAAACGAAACCCGAGTACGTTTTCCTTGATTTCTCTCAACTCACAGAACCAAATCGACTGATTTTTGTTTCATTGGATTAGAAATTCAATTTCGGTCTAATGGTACCAATTAACAAGCTATCATGCATACAGCGAAATACGATTCTAGGCAACGAAGGTTAGGGTTCTTGTCGATTCCGATTTGAATGTCTACAATTCTCTCTCAATGTATTGCGTAATTGGTTAAATGATAGAGGGGTATGAATAGGATGCAAAAACGAACAGCATTATCGGGTTAATTTGGTTGGAATCATACCGGAGATGCGCCGGCAAGGCTTTTTGAAATCGTTTTCTGGAAAAATTAGTATTTTTTTGCTCTTCAGGTAGGCAAATTTAGACGCTTCTATCTCCCAAACGATCGAAAATTGGCTTGAGATTTTTTCATAAAATTGTAGAGGACAAATGTTTAAAACGAGCTATAGAACAAGAATGTTTTCCCACGGACGAAGAAGTTATGATAGGACGAAGTTTACCTGTTCAACTGAAATTTCCGATTTCTGGGTTTCCAGAACTCGGGGAGGCAACTTTCGATGCCTTTCTCTTTCACTCTATTGAGAATCTGCCTTTAGTGTAAAAAGGAAAGTTGGAGAGGGATTAGAGATCTTCAAAACAAGAAAAAGAACACGAATTTTGGCTGAGAAACGAAGAAGTTATGGCGAGACGATCCGTTTGCGGGTAGGCTACTTTGGAACGATTTTCCTGCTGATGTCTAATGAATTGGTTTGTGTATGAGTTATGGTTGGAAAGAGCATTCGTAGGACGAAGTGTTGGGCGCATATCCCGAGGCGTGCGGGTGAATCAGCAGACTTGCCACATCAGCATCTTTTCAAAATTTTGGCTCTAAACTTCATTTTATCATAACTTTGGCTAGGATGATCCGTTTTTGTCGTTCTTTTTATCAATCTTCATGGTTTTACATACAACATCGGTCTGATGGACCGGAATCCCGAGCACTACATATCTGCAACGCATACTCCATTTACCAAGTAATTACTACAATCCTCATTCAATACAATACTCCAAGTTCAATACAAAATAATCCACATACCGAGTTTACTAGGTTCCACATCAAATACAACTTCTCCCAAATTTATACATACTCACTAAGGGTCTATCTATTACCCCTTCCTCACAAACTACCTACTTCTAAATACGAAGGCTTGCCACCGTCTCTTACCTTGACCGTATCCGCCTCGGGTACCTGCACACTAAAACGTTCCCCCTAGGGAGTCAGCTTTCGCTGCGCATGATAACCGCATACCCCGCGTACGTGAGGGTACGCCGACCACTTGGTCGAATACATGCAGTCCATTTTCATTCAAACATACATGCATACATGCTCTTAAATACGATACTACAATACTTACACAAGGAATACATACATACACTCCAACACACACCAGGAAGTTATACAAATCCAACAATACTTACTTACCTTCTTCCAAAATACACATTCACGATACATGCATAATACAATCTCATTACATACCCAATCTATACACAATACATATACAATGTCCAATAATTTGTTAGCTTCATTTGTCCACCCGGGTTAATCGGGTGGAGATTACTCTTTTACTCATTTCACAGTACTTACGCATACATACTCATACTCATACATACTTACGGATCCATACTTACTTACTCTTACTCTTACTCATGTTAAGTCGTCGGGACCTCCGGCCCGGGGACTACTCTGTCCCACCACCGGGATTTACTTGACTCACCAATCCGGGATGCTACCCATTTAAGGGGTTTGGGCCGCGGACCAGCTTAAGAGTTAGGAATTGCAGCCAACCTCTTGTGACTCCGCATCCTCACACATGGCCGAAGCTATATCGGACTTCTACTCATTCCAATTTACTCACTTAAGTTAGGAGTTAGGCAGTTAGGAATTAGTAGAAGTCAACATTCAACCACATACACAAATGCATTATTCATATACACATCCATACAGAATACAATACAATATACAAATACATTACGAGATACAATTACACTTCACATCATTCATGTATTTCATGAATTATACAAACTATTGTTCAAGACAATTATCGAGAACAATGTAAACAAGCACAAGTAAGTGCAATATAGTCCGATTCATGCTTTTATCTTATTTAGGTGGTCAGATAAGCACACAAATCGGGGTAACCAGATTAGGATACAGGGCATGAAGAAATCATACCTTTCACAATTTTACTTGTATCCCAACGTTCCTCCGGTGTTCACAAATCAAATCCTATTATATACATACAGTTGAATGATTAATCTAACTATCATTAACTTAACCCGATTACTCTTACGTTTATTAATACATACTTACTAAGTCTTGCATTCCAATACTTATATTTTATTTACTTACTCCTAATTACTTAACTATGGTTTACTTACATATATATGCACATATGTATAGGTGGGTATATATATATATATGTATATAATTATTATATTAATTTAATTAATTTTTTTTTGTATGACTCAACCGACCTTACAAGTCCGGTCCCCAAGGTCGGTCGAAGTCAGTAGGGAATTACGCTGGAGAATTACAAGGCCGAATGACCTTGCAAGTCCGGTCCCAAGGTCGGTCCATTCTAGTGAGTTACCTGATGAAATTTTTAGCCCGACCGACCTTGCAAGTCCGGTCGCAAGGTTGGTCCATTCCAGTAGCTTACAAGACGGAAAAATTTTGTGTCGACCGACCTTGCAAGTTCGGTCGCAAGGTCGGTCCATTCCAGTAGGTTACAGACGGGAGAATTTTCTGGTCCGACCGAACTTGCAAGTCCGGTCGCAAGTTCGGTCCATTCCAGAAGGTTTCCCGTCTTTGTAAATCTGGGCTCGGCCGACCTTGCAAGTTCGGTCCCAAGGTCGGTCCGGCCCAGTACTTGCATTTTTATTTCTGTTTTCAGTTCTATCTTTTACCCATTACTTCCCCCATTGGTCTTACACTTAATCCCACATGTTTTAACACTTCTTAGGCCCTTCAAATTGCCTTAGTTCATCCACTAAACTCCTTACTAAATCCATCAATCAACTTACACAAATTCCTCACTTCTTTTCCCACAAATGTAACAGTTTTTGTTTTACTTATGCTACAGATTTCTAATCCAACTTCTACCATTCAATACTTCCTCTACCAATGTCACTCCTAGGATCCCAAATACATTTCCAAGCTATTACACATCTATACCCAAGTCCAACACTCTTTTTACCCATTCTTACACCCTAATTCTTCCTAGTTCCACAATGCACTTTGATACCTCTTTGCTACAGATTTTTACACCTCTTGTTCCTCATACTACAACTACCACCTCATCACTACTAAACATACCTACTCAATCCAATATACACCTAGGTTCTCCCATTCACCAAGTCATCCTTGAATACATAATTCCTACCAAAAATTCGCCATAGTTCACCTACTTTTCTTACTTAGCCATACACATTCTTTCTTCAACGAGTTCATTCCTATTCTAGCCACACCCACACAAGGGTCCTACCAGCACTCAAGTCAATACCAATTCTCCAATACTTCCATCAAACAACAATGCCAATCAAATACACAATACTTGGCTCTAAGGCCTACAATCCAAATACAAGCTCACAATTACTCATACTTCCACATCTACGATACTAATACAATGTTTTGGGTTCTTTAAATTGGTTTACCCATTCCTATTACTCTAATGCAATTAAAACTTAACATTAGGAAGGAGCCCTTACCTTGAGCTTATATTTTCTTCTTTCTTTCCCATTTCTCCTTCTTCTCTCTTCTTTGCTCAAAACTGGTCATGTAGGGAATGGAGTTGCCAAACTCCATTCCCATCACCCAAAGTACACAAAACAAGCATAACTAAACTACGAGCCCTTAAATTAATACTAATTCATTGAAGTGTTAAAAATACAAATTCTAGGGTTTACCTTTGGAGAGTTTTAGGAGGGGTTTTAGCCCTTGGTTCAAGAAGGTGAATTCACCACCATTGCAAGGTTGATATTATGCTCAAAAGAGAGAGAGAAAATGGAGTGTTACAAATGGTCAAAATCGGTTATGAAGGAAAATGGAGAGAACATGTGTTTTTCATGTAGATTTTTACCTTAATGGAGAGAGGAGACTCCAAGCTACCCATTGGTGCTATTTTCTCTTTGAATGGGGAAAACCCACGAAAATAAACTTCCTCATTTTTGGATTTTGAAAAGAGAGAAGTGTAGAGGAGGATGAGGGGATTACAAATATGTAATTATTTTTGTGATTGGAGCTCAAATAGAGGTAGAGCATGGGAGAGAAATGAGAGTTGCCATTGTTGTTGTTGGCAGAGCTCAAAATCGCCCATTCCAGCAGAGAGAGGAGGGAGAAATTGGTGGAGAGGGGAGGAAGAGGAAAGAGAAGAGAGAGAGGTGAGGTGAGAGAGTGTGGGGGTTGCTTTTTACTTTATTACTTTGCTCTTTGGTTCTCTTTATTTGTTAACTAGTTACATGTGTGTGTGAGGGGTTATTTAACTAGTAAAACCGGCCCCCATGTAGTATACTAGTTGGAGCATTTTTCGTCTTTTACAGAAAACGCTCGTTATTTTACCCGGTTTAGGTACTATTCACTAATCGGGCCCGTATTCCGGAATTTTCTTGTTTAATTATTTTTGTTGGTTATTAAGCTTCCATAATGCTTAATAATTTTTATTTAATGATCTATAATTCTTCTCGGGTCCGTTTGACCACTCAAAGTCACGTTTTTTGGGTTTTCTCGAAAAAAACGTGCTCTAAAGCTCTATTAGCGTTTTAACTCATTATTTGGATCCTTTTTCTTCGGGAGTCGTTCCTATATATTATTTAGGTCTTATTAAACCTTTAGAATCCGTATATTACGCTACCCGAGGTCTCATACCTCCTATGGGTATTTAACGCTTATTTAACGTTTTGCGCCTTTTAAGTGTTTCTCTAATTCTCTTGGATTTAAATCCCTATATTTAAGTTCAGGGTATTTCAATCTACCCCCCTTAAGAACTTTGTCCTAAAAGTTGTTCGAGGTTATAGGTTTACAATGCCTACTCATTCCTACATGTCTAATACCAAAGCCATACCTTCTTCCTCCTTACAATTCCCAAATCCATTACTCAGGGTCTCTACATACCACACCATACCAATGTACTATAATTACTCCAATCCGCATACTAGCAACCATCCGGTTCCTCATTACAAAATTTATACATACATACAGTGCAAGCCATCCCCAAAGCAATGCCATACACATACAGTCCCGCAGGCACTCAGGTCAACTAGACACAGGACTCCTCTATGTCCCGCTGCCCTTGGAATAATATAATATGCTACACTACTATCTTCTCCGGTATAAGCTTCTAGCCAAATCCTTATTCTCAGTCTAAAGAAAAATCCTTCCCCACAGCTAATTAGAAATCTTTCTAAAGCATCCAACTCCAAGTTCCAATTTATATTCATTACTTCTATCATATGTGTGATTCTTGTGACCACTTGAGGGAAGCTTCAAGAATCGTTCGACCCTGATGTGATCAGCACCAGTGTTGAACTATCTTTCCACCCTAATTTGTGTTTGGTTTCCCTTGATCTGATCAGGATCAAGTTCGACTTCCCACATCAGTTTCAAACAAACAAATAATTTAATTGTTTTCATTTTCTATCTTTTTACTCTTTCTAGTCGTGATACGAATTCATACATCTCCAAAGGATGGAATCAATCCATCAATCATCCTCACTCTACTTCCTGAATGCTTTACTCCATGGTTCAATACCTAAGTGCTCATTTTATCAACCTTCACTACTTCCCTCCATTACTCTCCATCTGTAGATACCAAAAATTCTCACCCCATAAAGCAAATTCCGAAATAATAAGAGGGGTCGTCGCCTTTCTTTTTTCAAAACATATTAACGTGCGTGCTAAGACGAAACCATCATTTTATAATCTTTTTCAAAACATTTCAGAAAAAACACAATTCTTCGAAAATGAATTTTCCATCGACAGTCCAGTTTCAAGGTCGTCCCTCTTTGTTTATTCACTTATTTTACTATCTTATTTTTGTTTATATTCTATTTATTTATTCATCTATCCGTTTTTTCTTATTAGAATTTTCATTATACACACTCATTTTTCATCTTTCAAACCCAATTCACACTTGTTAAAATCTGTCCTAGCCCAATTCCCTAAACCCACACTGCTTTCAGCCCATAGCTTCACAAAGCCCACTCAAAAACCCTAGAACCCCCTTTCACATGACAACAAAAAAACCCTACGGTTAAAGAGGGATTCCAGCAGGCATTCCCGTAGGATGGTCAGATGTAGCCGCCACCTCCTTCTTCTCGGTCGATCCCTTCTTCACCCAGCTTCAAGTATTCAATTCTTCCTACCTGGAGAACTGAAGAATGATCTCCTTCTTCCTCCTTCATCTTAAAAAAGAAAAAAAGAAAAAAAAGAGCCAAAACCCTTCTTCCATTTTCTCGAATGGCCTGCTCCAAAAAGAAATTCTCTCACGTCTCCTCTTCAAAGAGAAAATCGGAAGAATCCCAAACTTCATCACTTCTCTCGTTTTACTGTTATCTTCCGCCACCTTCATTTTCTGGCACCTACAAATCAAAAACAGGGAATATCAGCCATAGCCATACTTCCAGCCTCTTCCTCTTTCGTCTTCGAACTTGTCCAAGCCACCGATCTCACTCTCCAATGTCTGTCGCTTGCCCAGATTTGGCCTAATCGTTCATTCGAACGATTGTTTACGACACCAATCTGACAGCCCTGTCTTAGAATCCCCTATCGCATTTCTAAGTGATGGACGATCCGAGCTTCTTCTGGCCTTTCCTTTTGACTAATGGTCGCCTGAACCATTCGATGTCGGCGGTTGAGGATGTTCACTATCAGGGAAGTTGAATGAGCTCAAATCGATCGGTATTATCTTTGACTACTGAGATTGTCTTACTTTTATTGCTTCTGTGGTTGAAGGTTACAGAAGGCTTCACATTACAAGACGAGTCCTGACTATTGGTCGATCCATAGTTGTACTGCTGAATAATTTCAAAGCTTTCTGTCGAACTCGGACATTTTTTTTCTGGGTGGATTTTGTGTCAATGCGCTACCCCCACCTCTGTTGTGTTTAATGCCGAAAGATATTTCCAGGCTCAATCCTGGTTTGGTCCTTCTTGTTGTTGATGGAATGCTAGTTTGATCTGGGTCGTTCTATTTTGCTCTTAAGATCTGTAGGCGCATCAGTAAAAAAAAATCGTTCGACATTGTCATTTTCCTGGTAGTTTAGAAACTTGAATTGATCTTGTGGCTCTCTGTTGGTCAATGGCTTATTTGATTAAGGGTTGCGAATTCATATTTCTGGTTCCGTGACATACCCGGACTGATTAATTGTCACGGACCAGTTCTCGTTGGATTTGAGTTGCGGTTGGATATTTGTCCCTTGCGTCTTCATAGAAGGGTTCAGAAGACTGGGCATTAAGACTTTTAAAGATCACACCCTTGTGGAGTCCATGTTGGGTTGGGAATTTAGTTTGCTTCGTGCATATGCTCGTTACCAATCAGTTTTGTTTAACTGATCTAATCTGCTCTCTACTCTTGATTTGTGGCTTGTCCGAGGTACATCAATATTGGCCATGTGTGCCTGTTCAACATGGGCTACATTGGTCTGACTTTAAGTTTGGCATTAGACTACACAAATTGACTGTACCGACGTGCTTTGGTTTTGATGCTTCCCCATTGGGTGTCATTATCCTTTGCGCTTCTACTAAATTCGAGGTGTTCCTTACCTTTGATTTTGTGTTGACCGAGGTACCGTTGAACTGGGACCTACCCTTGCTTTGTGACTGGGCTGAGGTAAAGGAAAATTTTGATGAGCTTTGGGGCGGTGCTTGCTTTGTGGATCGACTTCGGACCTTGCATGCTTTTTGGGCTTCACGACAGCTCCTTATGGGTTTGGGAATCCTAACCTTCAATTCTTAACAGTGCAATTCAATTAATTTGATAATTGATTGCTCCTTGCGCATCGATGTGGGTTTGGAAACCTGTTGAGACTAACATGAAATTTGTCTCTTTATGCACTTAGATACGAACATAGATTGAGAGATAATTGCCCTATGTTATAATTGTTAGATAAATCACTCATTGGTTGGATGGTCCTTATTGATTCTTTATCTTAGGGGGAAATGATATAAACCCTTCTAGGTATGATCCCACATGACTCACAACCCCTATCTTTGATACTACACTTTGGTTTGAGTCTAATCTAGGATGTTGAATTAATCGGTAGCAACCCTAATGCTTGATTTATCTTACAATCTTAGCATTTGTTGGCAGCTTGAAACTCTTTTCTATGTTCTCGGTTGGGGTGTGGGAGATGATTAGATTGCCCCCTTTCCTCCCATTGAGAGGGGCCGTATGATCCCATTGCACACACCCCAACTCTCTTACATTTCATTACTAACTTGTCCTGTGTTTCTTTGTCTGTGTTCTATGACATGTACATTGTGGATTGAGGAACTGGAAACTGCTAAGACTAGGAAAGCAGCATTTTGGCTCGGACTACTTGGGTAATTCCACAGTCTTCGGAAAACGGTTGGTGTATCTCTTCGGATCCCCTTCAGCTCGAGTGAGGCGGCGTCGATGCGACCCCCCATAGCAGCTCTTTTAATTTAGCACTTTAATTCAACATTTTAATTCAGCTCTTGTAATTTGTCTATTAGTTGTGCTACCTAGTATAGTCTTGGATTTCATAATTTTCTGTATTTGTCCGCTTGATCATTTTTACCCTTTTATCTTTCATACATATTTTTGAATGCTTGTTTATACATGTCCGATTCTATTATACATTGGATGTTTTATTCGTCAGTTTTGTCCTATAAATTGATAGATTGGGTTAGCACAGGTGACCATAGAATAGCCTTTAGGTTTGCCTGCTTATTTCTGGACGCTTCGAGTCCAGTTTAGAAAAGCTTCTAGGTTCAGGGATGTTCCTCACTCAAACGAGCCGTAGAGCCTGGTCGGTGGGGAACGCCTTTCCCTCATAAAATTTTCCAAACAATCCATAATTGTCAGAATAAAAGTTACAATCAATCAATCATCCAATTCTAAATCAATTCAAAGATCCAATGAGTCAAATTCCACTTCAAAATCAATCTCTCTCATCAAACACTCTACAAAATCAATCTCTTTCACGCTCTCTCACCAAACACACTCCAAATCAACTTCTTTCACTCTCTCACCAAACACACTTCAAAATCAATCTCTTTCACACTCTCTCACCAGATACATTTCAAAATCAATCTCTTTCACTCTCTCACATCAAATTTCTACTTCAAAATCTCTCTCATCAAACACACTACAAAACCAATCTATCTCATCATACCCACTTCAAATCAATCTCTTTCACACTCTCTCACCAAACACACTCCAAAATCAATCCCTCTCATACTCACCCATCAAACACGCTCCAGAATCAATCCCTCTCATACTCACTCATCATACACTCTTCAAAATCAATCCTCTCATACTTCGAAACCAGATATTCTTCATGTATTCCGTGAAATCAAAGCTTTTCACAAGTCAACATTAAATACTCTTCATACACTCATTAGACATACTTCAACCTCACAAAGCATTTGAAATGCTTCCAAAAGTTCTAAGATCAAACTTCAAATTCCTTCCAAACTCCAATCGTCTCACAGATTCAAATCATCTTCCAATTTCAATTTCAAAGGCCAAACCAAGCCCAATTCTAAGCCCCAAATCCAGCTCATTCATAGGGCCCATCCCGACCCAATTTCAAAGGTCCAATCCGGCCCACATTTCAAGGCCCAGATACTCGGCCCACATTTCAAGGCCCAAACCTGGTCCATCTCCAAGGCCCAAATCCGACCCTCATTCCAAGGCCTAAATCCGGCCCATTACCTCAATTCGATCCCGATTTAGGTTCAACATCAATTCAACTTCAATTCCACTTCAAATTCAATCCCAAATCCAATTCAAATTCAATTTCAACTTCAATTCCAATCGGATTTCAATTCCAATTCAATCTCCCCTACACTCGAATGTCTCACAGACCCTAGCGTCTCACAGACTTTGTCATTCTAATGATTCGAATGTCTCACAGACCTCAGCATCTCACAGACCCGAGCGTCTCACAGACCCAAGCGTCTCACAGACTTCGACATCTCAAGGTTTCGAACGTCTCACAGACCTGAGCGTCTCACAGACTAGCATCCCAAACCCAAAACTTCTCGAAACTTCGAACCCTTCTAAACCTCAAACACACTCAAACATTTTCAAACTCCACAAACATCAAAACTTCCAAAAACCAAAATCGTGAACTACGTAAGGTCTGATCTCAACAGGGAGTTGAGTACGTAGGCAGCCCATCTAGGGTGCGACCCCATTCCAAACAAAAAAAACCCCTTTCCCCTCTAAGGTGTTCTTCATACCTCTTGAAACTCTCAAACCTTCTTCGGCTCCCACGAACTGCAAACCATCAGACTCTAAGTCTCGTTCATTCACTCAACCTCAGACTTTTCCCAAATCTTCATTCTATACTCATTCGAGTTCACCAATTCTTCTTCTTGGCGCTAGCTTGGCAAAAAGCTCGCCTCATCCACTCATTTTCTCTCTTCCTATCCTAATCCTATCCTTGGCTTTTAAATGAATCTCTCTAAAAAAGTTTTGAAAGAAGGTAATCCCGACAATTGGAGACCGAGGTTTCCTCGGGCACCAATCCGAAGTCGTGGTCATTGCCACTTCTAAGGGGTGTAACCCAGTGCGAATCCACAATAGAATCTCTGACATGACCAGATAAGTCCTATCCATGGGCAATATTCTCAGAGTCAATTAACGGTTCTTAGAACCCTCTTTCCCTTCCTTCCTAGTTATCATAGGTCAAACTAGGTGGCGACTCTAGTCAATTTCCGCCCTTAGGGCATGAGTCCGCGTGGAGCCCATCGAGAGCGGGTGTAGTGCTCACTAGCATTCCCCATAAGCTTTCTGGGAAAGACGGACGATGTAGTAGGTATTTGAGGGATGCCAGAATAACGGGTTTTTACCCTCCACAGAATGGCATTTTCTAGGATCTAGGCTTCTAAGTCAGACCATATTTTAGATAGACCCCCCTCATACCGAAAAATCACCCTCCACAGAATGGCGACTCTGCTGGGGAAAACTTGAGTAAGTTTTTCTCATAAACTTGGTCAAGGAAGACTGAACTCCATTCAAAATTGTCGGGATTCCCCAACTTCTTTCAAAACCTTCAAGAGATTCATTTCCAAGCCTTTAGGATTACTCTACTCCACACTTAGAGTGTGCTTTGTGAGGATAGTTAGGACGAGTGTTTAGAGTTCAAAATTGACTTTGATTACCACATGTGTGCTTTGACCTTTGCATGCTTCACTTTTGTTTACTATTGTGTGTTTACTGTCTTATGTTTACTGCCCTTCATTCATGACATAATTGCTTATTTACGGTTTTGTAAATGGGCCTTCGTAGAAAGGAGCCAACCCATTGTTGCATCGGGTAGTTTAGGAGCATGCATTCCTCTGTGTCACCTTTACTATCTGCGGTCGGGATTAACATTTGGTCCACAATTGACTCCCTCTGAGTATGGGTCCTTCGTAGCTAAGGAGTAAGCCCACGAGGTGGTACGGCCGTAGTTGTCTACACCTTGAAACAACTCAGGATCCCTTCAAACACCTTTTTGAGTCAAAGCCAGCATATAGTAAGCTATGAGCCTTCAGTGTCCAGCTGCCTTATCCGGTGTCTAGGATGGGTTTATGGGTAGTCACCCCCTTGTATGCCGCCTGTCTGACCACCCTTCACATTACCCTGAAGATTGCATGGGCTCAGTTCTCCAAGTGTCCTTTGCACCACGGGTGTTTCTAAAGCCTGATGTCACGCTACACGTCCATAGAGGATCCCGTATTTACCGGATACCCATACATGGCACAACGTAGTCAGTGAATAATTTGGACTTTAGACACACCTGACCGTGCAGACGACGGGAGACCCGATCCCATGCAATACTTCCCCGAGTTTTCCGGAAAGTGAGTATGTTGTGATAATCACCGGCCGTGGCTCGTGTGGCTGTATCATTTCGGGTATCCTGACCTTTCGAACTTAAGCACTCCGGACTTTCTTGATGACATGCCTCATAAGGCATAACAGAGATAAATCCCGAGAGATGAACAGTGAAGGGATGACGGTTCCCCCGGTGGTATGGAAGCATTGATTGACCTGGAAGGTGATTATCCCAATCATTCACACTCAGCTCCACATAAAATCAGCCACGATTTTTATTTGCACTTATATCTATGTGTGACCACGTTTTAAAAATTAGTAAAAATCAGAAAATGAATCATGTCGAACATTCTAATGAAATCTCTTCAAAGCCGTTCAGCTCGAATGATTTCCAAAAAAATAATGATTTCAAAATCGTTATTTCCGCAACAATTTCAAAGCCGATTTCAATCAGAGTCTTCAAGAAAACAAACTTTATCAAACAGTTTGCAAAAAACGAATTTCAAAATCTACTATTTACAAATAATTTTTCAAACACTACTTCTCATAAATTTCATCTCAAAAAACCTGTTTTTTTTACAAACAACTTTCACAGATATTATCTCAAACTTGTTTTTGAAAACAATTTTCAAAGGATTTTCACAAACGTATTTCAAAATAAATGATTTGGTCCCCATGTTGTGACCTGCTATTTTTGAGGTTCAACCCACCTTCAAGAGCAGCGGTCATTACCGTGGAGCGCATCAGTCATTTCGTGTTTTCACGAAAGTGGTGGATTTTCGTAAAGATTTTGTGCTTGGCCATTCACCTTTCCTTTCTCAAAAACGTCCCTCATTTGCCTCATCAGATCAAGTGGAGCACATGAAGATCGACAACGCGGGGTGAGCAAAAATCAGAGCCGTACCAACCCGAGCCGAGTGACATGAAGACCAACAACGATTGTTCGAGTTCAAAATCTTTGAGAGTCAGAAGAACACCAACCGGTTTTGTTTGAGCACAATACTGCTTCGCTGCAGGAGCCCAAAGACGAGCGAGTTGCCGGTCAAGAGCCGGAAGACGAATCGAACGGTCAATCAGGAGCCCGAAGATGAATGAGCAGTCAGTCAGAAGCTCGAAGACGAAGCAGAAGAATTTGGGAGAAGTTTTTAAGCTCAAACTCCCCATTTAATGACTTTTAGAATTGATGTATAGGTTTTCCCCTAGCATTCTTTTGTCTCTTGTCCATTTCTGAATAGATTTCATGTATAGGTTTACACATTCCCTTTGAATTTATTTAGATCAATGTGTATAGGGTTCCCCATTCCCTGTTTTATTTGCGAATGATCGAGCATCAAAATTTCTATTGAGAAAATCCACCACTTTGAAAACACGCGTTTTCAAAATTGTTTTTCTGAAACTTGGTTTCTTTTGGCATGCACGAATAAAGAGAATAATGAATAAGGAACAACCCCTCACAGTTATATATCATTCATCAACTTTGCTTTACGGGGCGAGAATTCACGGTATCTACAGAAGGCATCCCCTGAACAAATACACCAATAAATACAACCAATCAAAAGGCAAAACCACATGCATTGCATTCATTACAAAAGTCCCATGCATTCTCGGTCAGTCCAAATTCGACAAAAAATCCTATCCACCTCAGAAAAATTTCAACATCATGCGTGTCATTGACACCACACCACATACCATCTTTCATCCCAATATCTCGACCGCCAGAGCCCAATCTCAGAGGGATAGAAAAGAAAACCGAGTTCAAACCTCTCCCAATCAGAATCACCATGCATGCCAGTGACCAAAGGGAAAAGAGTGTGTCATACCGTGGGGCCACCATGCGGGAGTTGTTACTCCCTAAAAGTTCAAATTCAGGAGCCAATAACCAGCTGAACATTGTTCCAAAACAACTTCTCTCACATCACACCACACCCAACAGCTATACCACCTTCAGGGCCAATGATGATGGGATGAGCTTCATGAACCGCGAGCTGAATACGACTCAAGCGAGACTAGTCATAGCCTTACCACTCATGCATTGCATAAAAAAAAAACAAAAAAAAAACATTCAGTTAACCATCTCCATTCATCATTTTCAGCATTTCATGCATCCTATACATAGTAATTCCATATTACCACAATACATCGCATGGTAGATAATTGCATTTGCATACTCCCATATCGAAACGACATCTTCGGGAAAATCACGAGAGATTGATTGAACAGAGTGCATGAACCACGTAACTCTCGACCCGTCAATGAGTACAAAGGTCCAATCAAAATCAGCACCACAAATCAAGTGAGTAGTGTGCGAAGAGCAGTATTTTCTCTTGAATTTCAAATGAGGGTATTGGACAATCCGCTGAGCGATGAGGGAAGATAGAGCGAGTCCAAAGAGGTAAAACCATGAGCGACATGTGCATTCTTTCAACACATGGAGAGGCACAATACATAGTGAGATCAATGTCGATAAACATGATACGAACTGTGATTCATGCAAAGATCTGAGAATAGTAAGAAAACAATCATTGACTAATGAGAATGACGAGGCACTTAGGAATAAAAACCTCCACAAAACCAAAAAAAGCTTTGACTACCCTGTACATAATCCCTTAGTGAGCCCTGCTGAGCCTTTCATGAAAAACTCTTTCTTCAGGAACTCCACAACATGCCAACCCACCTACATATACTTACTTGCCCTTGCAATAGAGGATTTCAAAGGAGCCGGAGCCATGGCCCCTCCCCACCATCTTTCACGGAAACAACAAGCAAAATGTTCAAGAAGATCGATGAGTCAATGCAACTCCAAAGCTGAAAGCCAAAATACAAAGCTGAGAACGCTTGAGAAAGTTTATGAGCCAAATTCAATTTCAAAAAAAAAATGAGAAGAAAGCTCAAATCGAACACCAGAAGAGGCAAGAAGGAGAAAAACCAAATCCAAAGGACCAATGATGTCCAACAGAAACCAAAAGGTTATCGAAACCTGTCTAGTCATTCCACCCATGGCAAAGGCGAAACATATCCTCTATTGCACAAAAGCTTCACAATTCCCAAATAAATCCCACAGTCCTGTGTGACATACATCATACCCCTCAGCCCCGTTACAACCCAATAAAGACCTTTGACTCGTTAGTCGATGAGCGTTAACTGAAAGTACCAGATCTGAAACATGAATCATAAGCTTCGTACTTGTTATCAACATGTCCCGTCATACCAAAGGGACCATGAGCGAATGAGTGTGACCTTACCCCCGAGGTCTTATGAGTGCGAGTGAATCTCCAATTTGAGCACCAAATCATAAACAGCCTACCCCATTGCAGGTTAGAAATTTGTGAGGGTCGGAAAGTTCAGATCCTCGAAAGAAATTCTAAGGAAAATACTGCTCCGAGCGTCGAGAGCATCATCACACCATTTGCACACACGACCATACTCACGAGAGATTGACCCGCATCCCTCCATGAGAGAAAAGTGATTCATGCATTCAAGCTCAACAATCACTCAAGATCGAACCGAAGATGTCTTATATTTGTAAACCTCGTAGTAATAGAGATAGAATCGTACCTTCTCTTCAAAACTGCATATGCATTTTGCGTCTCTTCTAGCATTTAGTATCTGCGTGCATCATAACCACTTCATTTTCAACACCCGACTGGTAAGAACTCCATCTAGTCTGGCTGAAAGTCAGCTTCAGTTGCAGTTGTTGAAGCATAGCTTTTGATCAAAGGATGTCAACTGGAGCCATCCCGGGCCATCATCAAGCTCTATTGAACCATCTTGGAGCCATTCTAGGCTATCCTCAAGCTACATCGGACCAAACTGGAGCCATCCCACGACCATATCCAGAATCAAGTTAGAGCCATACGGGAGCCATCCTCAGACACCGAGACCATCCCTAGAGCTACACAATGGCCATCCCAACAATTTGAGAACAATACAGGAGCCACCTCAAATCCCTGTCGGAGCCATTTCGTCACCAAGGCCTTGCCTACAAAGTTTCGAACTACGTATGGTCTGATCTCAATACAAAATTGAGTACGTAGGCAGCTCGCCCAGGGTGCGACCACCTCAAAGAAAAAAAAACTCCCCCTTCTTCCCCTCGGAGTCACATTGAAGCTATTCCGGAGCCACACCGAAGCCATTCATCACCACAAAAAACATCAACCACATCAAAATCCACTAATCACATCAACCCACCATTCAACTCAAAATCCAATCCAAATCGAATCCCACCATTTGACTCAAAATCCAATCAAAATCGAAACCCACCAACCATCCCGATAATCTTCAAACAAATCGAAACCCACCGACCATCCCGAAAATCTTCACCCAAATCGAAACCCACAAACGATCCTGAAAATCCCCATTCGATTCAAAACCCACCAACCATCCCGGAGTCGTTGCTCACAAGGGAGTCACATATCAAACCGGAGCCATGACCGTACATGAGCCATCAAATCACATCGGAGCCATCTGTTCATACCAAAGTCATCCGGTCATATCAAAGCCATCAAGGTCCAAAGCTACTCATTCACAAAACCATCCTTCGAAAATCGACTACAAAATCACAAAACCAAAACAAAAAACTCAAGGGCCATACCGGAGCCATCTCGAACTCTGGAGCCAAGAATCCTACCAAATCCCGAAACCATGGAGCACATCGGGCCGAGACCACCAAAAACAAAACCAAAACAAAAGTCCCACACTGACAAAGTCAAAGGCGACATCATCAGACAGCATTCGACTATCACATCCCTCACGGAAGCAATCAAAAGGCATCCAATCCCGGATCAATCCACAATCAAAATCATTCTTCGACCAACCACTCAAAACAACAGTTTCGTACAACTCGATCAAAGTATTATAGGCCCGTCACAAGTCCTATAGCTAGATGTCAAGAGGTCTAGTTGAGGCCCGTCATAAGTCCTCGTACTTTCAATTGCATTCTAGGCCCGTCATAAGTCCTAGAGCTAGACACCGAGTTCTAGTTGAGGCCCGTCATTAGTCCTCATGCATAACCCATATACCGATTGTACTCTAGGCCCGTCATTAGTCCTAGAGCTAGACACCGAGATCTAGTTGAGGCCCGTCATTAGTCCTCATACATTTCGAAGATGCATTCTAGGCCCGTCATAAGTCCTAGAGCTAGACACCGAGTTCTAGTTGAGGCCCGTCATTAGTCCTCATGCATAACCCATATACCGATTGTATTCTAGGCCCGTCATTAGTCCTAGAGCTAGACACGAGATCTAGTTGAGGCCCGTCATTAGTCCTCATACATTTCGAAGATGCATTCTAGGCCCGTCATAAGCCCTAGAGCTAGACACCGAGTTCTAGTTGAGGCCCGTCATTAGTCCTCATGCATAACCCATATACCGATTGTATTCTAGGCCCGTCATTAGTCCTAGAGCTAGACACCGAGATCTAGTTGAGGCCCGTCATTAGTCCTCATACATTTCGAAGATGCATTCTAGGCCCGTCATAAGTCCTAGAGCTAGACACCGAGTTCTAGTTGAGGCCCGTCATTAGTCCTCATGCATAACCCATATACCGATTGTATTCTAGGCCCGTCATTAGTCCTAGAGCTAGACACCGAGATCTAGTTGAGGCCCGTCATTAGTCCTCATACATTTCGAAGATGCATTCTAGGCCCGTCATAAGTCCTAGAGCTAGACACCGAGTTCTAGTTGAGGCCGTCATTAGTCCTCATGCATAGGTTGTTTGATCGTATTCTAGGCCCGTCATAAGCCCTAGAGCTAGACACCGAGATCTAGTTGAGGCCCGTCATTAGTCCTCATACCATCAATCACCGCAATTTGGGGCCCGTCATAAGTCCCCGTGCACCCGCATTCATAAGAACAGATCATAAACCGCAGTGAGAATTTTTGGCGTCCCGTCAACCTTGATCCAATTTTGCAAGGGCTTGCAGAATTGAATCAAGGGGAGCCATCTGTAGATACCAAAAATTCTCACCCCATAAAGCAAATTCCGAAATAATAAGAGGGGTCGTCGCCTTTCTTTTTTCAAAACATATTAACGTGCGTGCTAAGACGAAACCATCATTTTATAATCTTTTTCAAAACATTTCAGAAAAAACACAATTCTTCGAAAATGAATTTTCCATCGACAGTCCAGTTTCAAGGTCGTCCCTCTTTGTTTATTCACTTATTTTACTATCTTATTTTTGTTTATATTCTTTATTTATTTATTTATTTATTCATCTATCCGTTTTTTCTTATTAGAATTTTCATTATACACACTCATTTTTCATCTTTCAAACCCAATTCACACTTGTTAAAATCTGTCCTAGCCCAATTCCCTAAACCCACACTGCTTTCAGCCCATAGCTTCACAAAGCCCACTCAAAAACCCTAGAACCCCCTTTCACATGACAACAAAAAAACCCTACGGTTAAAGAGGGATTCCAGCAGGCATTCCCGTAGGATGGTCAGATGTAGCCGCCACCTCCTTCTTCTCGGTCGATCCCTTCTTCACCCAGCTTCAAGTATTCAATTCTTCCTACCTGGAGAACTGAAGAATGATCTCCTTCTTCCTCCTTCATCTTAAAAAAGAAAAAAAAAAAAAGAGCCAAAACCCTTCTTCCATTTTCTCGAATGGCCTGCTCCAAAAAGAAATTCTCTCACGTCTCCTCTTCAAAGAGAAAATCGGAAGAATCCCAAACTTCATCACTTCTCTCGTTTTACTGTTATCTTCCGCCACCTTCATTTTCTGGCACCTACAAATCAAAAACAGGGAATATCAGCCATAGCCATACTTCCAGCCTCTTCCTCTTTCGTCTTCGAACTTGTCCAAGCCACCGATCTCACTCTCCAATGTCTGTCGCTTGCCCAGATTTGGCCTAATCGTTCATTCGAACGATTGTTTACGACACCAATCTGACAGCCCTGTCTTAGAATCCCCTATCGCATTTCTAAGTGATGGACGATCCGAGCTTCTTCTGGCCTTTCCTTTTGACTAATGGTCGCCTGAACCATTCGATGTCGGCGGTTGAGGATGTTCACTATCAGGGAAGTTGAATGAGCTCAAATCGATCGGTATTATCTTTGACTACTGAGATTGTCTTACTTTTATTGCTTCTGTGGTTGAAGGTTACAGAAGGCTTCACATTACAAGACGAGTCCTGACTATTGGTCGATCCATAGTTGTACTGCTGAATAATTTCAAAGCTTTCTGTCGAACTCGGACATTTTTTTTCTGGGTGGATTTTGTGTCAATGCGCTACCCCCACCTCTGTTGTGTTTAATGCCGAAAGATATTTCCAGGCTCAATCCTGGTTTGGTCCTTCTTGTTGTTGATGGAATGCTAGTTTGATCTGGGTCGTTCTATTTTGCTCTTAAGATCTGTAGGCGCATCAGTAAAAAAAAATCGTTCGACATTGTCATTTTCCTGGTAGTTTAGAAACTTGAATTGATCTTGTGGCTCTCTGTTGGTCAATGGCTTATTTGATTAAGGGTTGCGAATTCATATTTCTGGTTCCGTGACATACCCGGACTGATTAATTGTCACGGACCAGTTCTCGTTGGATTTGAGTTGCGGTTGGATATTTGTCCCTTGCGTCTTCATAGAAGGGTTCAGAAGACTGGGCATTAAGACTTTTAAAGATCACACCCTTGTGGAGTCCATGTTGGGTTGGGAATTTAGTTTGCTTCGTGCATATGCTCGTTACCAATCAGTTTTGTTTAACTGATCTAATCTGCTCTCTACTCTTGATTTGTGGCTTGTCCGAGGTACATCAATATTGGCCATGTGTGCCTGTTCAACATGGGCTACATTGGTCTGACTTTAAGTTTGGCATTAGACTACACAAATTGACTGTACCGACGTGCTTTGGTTTTGATGCTTCCCCATTGGGTGTCATTATCCTTTGCGCTTCTACTAAATTCGAGGTGTTCCTTACCTTTGATTTTGTGTGTTGACCGAGGTACCGTTGAACTGGGACCTACCCTTGCTTTGTGACTGGGCTGAGGTAAAGGAAAATTTTGATGAGCTTTGGGGCGGTGCTTGCTTTGTGGATCGACTTCGGACCTTGCATGCTTTTTGGGCTTCACGACAGCTCCTTATGGGTTTGGGAATCCTAACCTTCAATTCTTAACAGTGCAATTCAATTAATTTGATAATTGATTGCTCCTTGCGCATCGATGTGGGTTTGGAAACCTGTTGAGACTAACATGAAATTTGTCTCTTTATGCACTTAGATACGAACATAGATTGAGAGATAATTGCCCTATGTTATAATTGTTAGATAAATCACTCATTGGTTGGATGGTCCTTATTGATTCTTTATCTTAGGGGGAAATGATATAAACCCTTCTAGGTATGATCCCACATGACTCACAACCCCTATCTTTGATACTACACTTTGGTTTGAGTCTAATCTAGGATGTTGAATTAATCGGTAGCAACCCTAATGCTTGATTTATCTTACAATCTTAGCATTTGTTGGCAGCTTGAAACTCTTTTCTATGTTCTCGGTTGGGGTGTGGGAGATGATTAGATTGCCCCCTTTCCTCCCATTGAGAGGGGCCGTATGATCCCATTGCACACACCCCAACTCTCTTACATTTCATTACTAACTTGTCCTGTGTTTCTTTGTCTGTGTTCTATGACATGTACATTGTGGATTGAGGAACTGGAAACTGCTAAGACTAGGAAAGCAGCATTTTGGCTCGGACTACTTGGGTAATTCCACAGTCTTCGGAAAACGGTTGGTGTATCTCTTCGGATCCCCTTCAGCTCGAGTGAGGCGGCGTCGATGCGACCCCCCATAGCAGCTCTTTTAATTTAGCACTTTAATTCAACATTTTAATTCAGCTCTTGTAATTTGTCTATTAGTTGTGCTACCTAGTATAGTCTTGGATTTCATAATTTTCTGTATTTGTCCGCTTGATCATTTTTACCCTTTTATCTTTCATACATATTTTTGAATGCTTGTTATACATGTCCGATTCTATTATACATTGGATGTTTTATTTGTCAGTTTTGTCCTATAAATTGATAGATTGGCTTAGCACAGGTGACCATAGAATAGCCTTTAGGTTTGCCTGCTTATTTCTGGACGCTTCGAGTCCAGTTTAGAAAAGCTTCTAGGTTCAGGGATGTTCCTCACTCAAACGAGCCGTAGAGCCTGGTCGGTGGGGAACGCCTTTCCCTCATAAAATTTTCCAAACAATCCATAATTGTCAGAATAAAAGTTACAATCAATCAATCATCCAATTCTAAATCAATTCAAAGATCCAATGAGTCAAATTCCACTTCAAAATCAATCTCTCTCATCAAACACTCTACAAAATCAATCTCTTTCACGCTCTCTCACCAAACACACTCCAAATCAACTTCTTTCACTCTCTCACCAAACACACTTCAAAATCAATCTCTTTCACACTCTCTCACCAGATACATTTCAAAATTTAATCTCTTTCACTCTCTCACATCAAATTTCTACTTCAAAATCAATCTCTCTCATCAAACACACTACAAAACCAATCTATCTCATCATACCCACTTCAAATCAATCTCTTTCACACTCTCTCACCAAACACACTCCAAAATCAATCCCTCTCATACTCACCCATCAAACACGCTCCAGAATCAATCCCTCTCATACTCACTCATCATACACTCTTCAAAATCAATCCTCTCATACTTCGAAACCAGATATTCTTCATGTATTCCGTGAAATCAAAGCTTTTCACAAGTCAACATTAAATACTCTTCATACACTCATTAGACATACTTCAACCTCACAAAGCATTTGAAATGCTTCCAAAAGTTCTAAGATCAAACTTCAAATTCCTTCCAAACTCCAATCGTCTCACAGATTCAAATCATCTTCCAATTTCAATTTCAAAGGCCAAACCAAGCCCAATTCTAAGCCCCAAATCCAGCTCATTCATAGGGCCCATCCCGACCCAATTTCAAAGGTCCAATCCGGCCCACATTTCAAGGCCCAGATACTCGGCCCACATTTCAAGGCCCAAACCTGGTCCATCTCCAAGGCCCAAATCCGACCCTCATTCCAAGGCCTAAATCCGGCCCATTACCTCAATTCGATCCCGATTTAGGTTCAACATCAATTCAACTTCAATTCCACTTCAAATTCAATCCCAAATCCAATTCAAATTCAATTTCAACTTCAATTCCAATCGATTATCAATTCCACTTCACTTCAATCCCTACAACATTCCGAATGTCTCACAGCCTACACTCCCAAGTCTCACAGACTTGTCATTCTAATGATTCGAATGTTCACAGTCTCACACTCACAGACCTCAGCATCTCACAGACCCGAGCGTCTCACAGACCCAAGCGTCTCACAGACTTCGACATCTCAAGGTTTCGAACGTCTCACAGACCTGAGCGTCTCACAGACTAGCATCCCAAACCCAAAACTTCTCGAAACTTCGAACCCGTCTAAACCTCAAACACACTCACATTTTCAAACTCCACATACATCAAAACTTCTAAAAACCAAAATCGTGAACTACGTAAGGTCTGATCTCAACAGGGAGTTGAGTACGTAGGCAGCCCATCTAGGGTGCGACCCCATTCCAAACAAAAAAAACCCCTTTCCCCTCTAAGGTGTTCTTCATACCTCTTGAAACTCTCAAACCTTCTTCGCTCCCACGAACTGCAAACCATCAACTCTAAGTCTCGTTCATTCACTCAACCTCAGACTTTTCCCAAATCTTCATTCTATACTCATTCGAGTTCACCAATTCTTCTTCTTGGCGCTAGCTTGGCAAAACAGCTCGCCTCATCCACTCATTTTCTCTCTTCCTATCCTAATCCTATCCTTGGCTTTTAAATGAATCTCTCTAAAAAAGTTTTGAAAGAAGGTAATCCCGACAATTGGAGACCGAGGTTTCCTCGGGCACCAATCCGAAGTCGTGGTCATTGCCACTTCTAAGGGGTGTAACCCAGTGCGAATCCACAATAGAATCTCTGACATGACCAGATAAGTCCTATCCATGGGCAATATTCTCAGAGTCAGTTAACGGTTCTTAGAACCCTCTTTCCCTTCCTTCCTAGTTATCATAGGTCAAACTAGGTGGCGACTCTAGTCAATTTCCGCCCTTAGGGCATGAGTCCGCGTGGAGCCCATCGAGAGCGGGTGTAGTGCTCACTAGCATTCCCCATAAGCTTTCTGGGAAAGACGGACGATGTAGTAGGTATTTGAGGGATGCTAGAATAACAGGTTTTTACCCTCCACAGAATGGCATTTTCTAGGATCTAGGCTTCTAAGTCAGACCATATTTTAGATAGACCCCCCTCATACCGAAAAATCACCCTCCACACCATCATTTCAATTATTCTCACTAGGGATTACCGTACTTATAAAATTTAGTCATCCTCAATTTACTTCCCATAACTTACATACGAATACACTACTCATGGGCTACCTTCCTCTACTACTCTCAATCGTTTCGTACTACCTCTTCAAGTACTACAATACTTGTGGAACTCCGTCCACTACTCATTCCTTTTCTTTTGCTAATACTCTTTACATGGTGTTACACGGTAGGTATATCCATCCTATGGTGTTTGCATCTCTCATGCCTAATTACCATAATTTCAATATGAATGGATACTTATGTTTATTTAACATAGTACAAATCATCCAATCAATTCTCATTTGTGCTATGCACATTATAGTTTATGTGTTTTATTCATGAAACTTACATTAAGCGGTTTTCGCTCTACCCCCCTTAAAAGGGATTACGCCCACGTAATCTACCATATGTTATTATTACTAAACATTGGTTTACTCAATTGGGCGATCTGAAACGTTTCAGCTTTTTACGGTTTGTTACATAATATACCCTTGTCAAAGGGTCTTAATCATAACAATGGTTTAGTCTTTGCACCAAGGATTCCTATATGAGTTTATTTAACTCATAATTAATTCGGTTCCAGCCTATTAGGCTTCAAGGCATTAACAGCCATTCTACTATACTTACTAGGTATATTGTCTCCTAGCTAGGGCCCACTAGCTTCTACTGCGCGACCCTGATAACTCGGGTTACTTACCCTTCGTGTTATCCTTAATGTGCTATACATCACCTTTTTATCCGTCTATTATGGGGATAAGGTTTACTAAACAATTGCGGTATTCTTTTACCGTGTTTGAACTATACTTAGTTTTAGCTCGTAACCAGCTCTCTGGTAATCTACTGCACATGCTATTCGTGCTTCCACGATTTATTGTCGGGTGAGGTTAAGTCACTACCTAGTTGTAGTGCTTCCTCTGTTGTCAATATACACGAGTTTCTCTGGTTCAGTACAAGTGTTCTTTACTTGTATGACCTTGCATTTTCTATGCGTCGGTCCTAGTGACTTTCTTAAGTCTCCTTTCACCTTTTTATTCCACTGGAATTCACATATTGTGATTGTTAGTGTGCTTCACACACTTCGTGCTTCTTTGGCCCTAGGCCGCACGGTCTGTTGCTAAGCTTCCTTAGTTGGCTTATGCCATGTTTGTTGGTGAAAAGCAGGGTTTACTACGGTTTACATTTTCCATATCCCTAGCCATCCCATTAGATCATTAGCTGCACAAGTGCAATACCAAAACACTCAGTCATACAGAGTGCAGAGGCGTAAACGCTTGACAGTAAGTCACTTATGTGATAGGAAAGAATATTTCTGTCTGTCATCTCATACTTATACTCCGTGTCATTATCTGCTACTTCCTCATAGCGGTCGCTTGTTGCGCACCGTATTCTTACTCATTGTACAACATTGTTTTTACTGTTTCTGTTACTGTGGTAGTTCCTCTTTACTTATTGCCATTATCATTGGCACCATTTCCTTATGGTGTACATACACTAGGAGGTTCCTAGTTCATATGTATGACGGTTGTCGTAGTATACCGCAATGCTATTATCTTCCCATTGTAGGGATGTTTTATTTCAATTTAGGTTTCATGTGTAGGTTATCTTACCTCACATTACTTCCTCGTTCATGATATAGTTTGCCAAATAACTTGGTTGACCAAAGATGAAGTGGTTTATCAGGTTACAAGCTCTCTTGAGCGTTGGTCATTCATGGTGTGTAGTGTGCACATACATTGATTGTTTTTGACAATTGCTGTCTCCATAGTGCTGAGCATTGGTTATAGGCTCTAGCTGTGTAGTTCTACTTGTATGTACATCACCGGGACATCCCAAGGAGCTTCGAGGGTTTTCGGGTCCCGTTCTCTAATTGAAGGGTATTCTATCACTAACCAGTGAAGGTTCTTGTTGAGGGGTTGTCTCCACTCATAGGTCTCGTGACGAGGTTTATCATGTTGGTGTTTATACAACGGTTCACCGCATGCTTGGGTGCATACGGAGTATGCTTGCTCCTTAAGTCGTGATGGTTTGGAAATCTCCTTTCCTTATTCCATCGCCTCTTGGCAATATCTATAAGCGTAGGCTTTACTGTTATAATAGATGGAAGCCTTTCTAAGGGTTCACATCTTCACCACATTGGTGGTCTTCGGTTAACGAGGGGTACCTTCCCTTGGGTTCTCGTAGTGTCCAAGCGTGGACTAGGCCATTGTTGGCATTATTACGATTTCCATGCCTCTATGTTACCATTTCTACAGAAGGCATGAAGGTAATTAAGAACTCCGTCAACTGTATACTAGACTGATGCTCTAGTGACAGTGACACTGAGTAGCCATTACTCCGAGCCACTTACGATGTTGAGTTTGAATTGATGGTCCAGTTGTTGATTTCTTGTCGTATGAGGCAATACCTCTTGCAAGTCTTGTTAACAAATGGTGCAGGTTTTGCAACCGTTTAGGTTTATATAACGTATTTGGTTTACGGCTTCTGAGCCTTATTGCTGCAAGCTGTGCTCTTTGCAAGTTGCTTATACATGTTTCCACTCCATGTATACCCCATAGGTTGGAGGTGTTGCTGGGCTCCGTGGCAAGTCGTGCCATCACGCTTCCGTTCATAGGAGACCCTTTTAGGCAATCTGGTGTTATCTTGTGCCTTTTTGTGGTTGAGGGTATTTCCTGTTAAGTGAAATCCCTTCGGTGTTCTAACCGAATGTTCATTCCAGCTCCTGAGCTCTTATCATGATGCTTTGTTCTTCTGTTATTAACTCAGACACCCTTCAAGGATTGCTCCTGGGTGTCGTTGGGTTATGCCGTTTCATCCGGCTAATGTTTGTGATGTGTTATTACCATACCGCCTTGTGGTATTGTATTTGAGTATCTCTTTCTGGGTTAGTACGTCTCCCGTTCCTGGTAGACTGTCTGTACTTGCTCCTAGTGCTTGAGACTAGGTTTAAATATCCTCTCCGATGATGGATTGTGCTTCGTAGTAATCTTGTGATTGCTCTTGGGAGTTCTGTCCCGTTTGTTGAGCATTGTGGTGTTCACGTTAGGCAACTGCCTTACTGTGTTTGGGCTGGGTATACTTCCCAGCTATCACGTATTTGTTTGGTGTCCTCGAGACATATCCAATGTCTATACTTACTAGTCTGTGCTTTTTGCACTTCCCAGTCTTCATTCCTTATCTTCAGATGGATTCTCTGAGTTCCTTACACTTGTTCCTTAACTGAGTTTCCTTCTCCTTGATTGTCTGTGGTGTCCAGTTGTTCTGGTTAAAATTTACTCGTGGTCCGTAGAACGGAGTTGACTACTTCCCGTGTTTCGTACACTACGTGTATACATACGTGGGGTACCATGTTGATACGTTACCACTTACCCAACTATATGTCAGGCCCGCAAGCTCCTTCGGAGTGCGGTTGTCCCACATCCCGTAATTGGGTACACTCGTAGTGTTCGTCACACGCCCAGGTGAAGTATTCTGTTGCCAACTCCTCTTGTATCATTCTATGATACTCACCGTAATTCTGTTGGTTTGGTTTTAAAATCCAAGGTTTAAAAGAAAGGTTGTGGTTTGAAAGAAAGATTTTGGGTTTTTAAAATATGGTTCGGTGTTAAAGAAGTCTCTCATGGCATGGCCATGTTTGAGGTCTTGACCAAGTCTAGCTTATCGCTGACCGGTATGTTCTAGATACAGTGGTCGGGCCGTTAGGCCTTTCCAAGGTTCCATACTTCTAGTTGTTAGGATGTGTGATCCTGTAGTTTTTCATTACGGTCACCGTACTTTACTATGTACTTGTGACGTGTTAGTGCTCCTTCACCTATTCATGTTCTTACTGCACTTGCCGTGGCAAGTGCGTGGTACTGGTGGTTTTTGAGTAATCCTATACCGATCACGGTATGGTTTCCACTCGCATTTGATAGTCTTGTTGACTCTTCCCTTGATCTTATTGATCTACAATTGGTATACTCGATCCTTTAGGTAGCTTCTTGGTGGTCTAGACATGGCTGTCGTAGATCTGGGTACTTCTCCACTCCTTGGAGGTTCCCGTTCTATTTGGTTTAGTGTCGTTCCTTGTGGCTCGTTCCCACACATTTGTGGTGGTTACTGAGCCTTCCTCGTTTAGGTACTACGCTTGTAGTCCTATTGGATTGTATCTCATGGTTGTTCTTGTAGTTGTCTAAGCTATATTGGCCAGGTATTGCAACCTTAATGGCGCCGTGGTTTTGGAGTTAACCGCTCCCGACTATGTCCTTAGTCAGCTAGCATACCATTGGTGGTATCATTCAAGTATTACTATCCCGTAGACTTGTGTCTCGGGTTCCGTTACTGCTCCCTTTTTCATTCCGTTGCACGGTTAGTGCTATTTCCTGTTGTTGGTTGACTAGCTAGGCTTCGCGACTGCTAAGCATGTCGCCCCATGTTGTTGTAAGTTAGCCTCTTGTAGTTAGAGTGCTCATTCCACCGCTATTGAGTGCGGGTATTGTTGTTCAACCGGGATCCATCCCCGGGACTCCCAATTCTTGGTATCTACCATATGTCGGTTCTTGTTACTGTGTGATTGCTTCGCCACTGCCAGATCGGGTTTTCCCCGAGTATGAGAACACTTTTCTTCTCTCTGGCGTCCTTTCCCAAGTTATACAATGGGCTTGTGGAGGGCGGGTCTGGCATTGTAGGTATCCGGTACTTCCCGGTGGTTCCTAACTAGCATATCTCTAATGCTAACACTCAGCCCTTAGCCCTAAGCTTCTAATTCCTAACTCGGTATTCCTAAACTCGGTATTTTCTGTCATCAGAGCGACACTTCGCTCTGATACCACTTTTTGTAACACCCCTACTGTTAATACTGTCATTACCGTCCACTCTCTTCGTACTACCAGATTCACGCAGCGGTACATATTTACATACTGTGGGTGATACAATGCCGTTAGTCACCCACGTGACTGACAAAGCTACTACTACTACATACAACATCGGTCTGATGGACCGGAATCCCGAGCACTACATATCTGCAACGCATACTCCATTTACCAAGTAATTACTACAATCCTCATTCAATACAATACTCCAAGTTCAATACAAAATAATCCACATACCGAGTTTACTAGGTTCCACATCAAATATAATACTTCTCCCAAATTTATACATACTCACTAAGGGTCTATTTATTACCCCTTCCTCACAAACTACCTACTTCTAAATATGAAGGCTTGCCACCAATCTCTTACCTTGACCGTATCCGCCTCGGGTACCTGCACACTAAAAACGTTCCCCCTAGGGGGTCGGCTTTCGCTGCGCATGATAACCGCATACCCCGCGTACTAGTGAGGGTACGCCGACCACTTGGTCGAATACATGCAGTCCATTTTCATTCAAACATACATGCATACATGCTCTTAACTATACTACAATACTTACACAAGGAATACATACATACACTCCAACACACACCAGGAAGTTATACAAATCCAACAATACTTACTTACCTTCTTCCGAAATACACATTCACGATACATGCATAATACAATCTCATTACATACCCAATCCATACACAATACATATACAATGTCCAATACTTTGTTAGCTTCATTTGTCCACCCGGGTTAATCGGGTGGAGATTACTCTTTTACTCGTTTCACAGTACTTACGCATACATACTCATACTCATACACTTACGGATCCATACTTACTTACTCTTACTCTTACTCATGTTAAGTCGTCGGGACCTCCGGCCCGGGGACTACTCCGTCCCACCACCGGGATTTACTTGACTCACCAATCTGGGATGCTTCCCATTTAAGGGGTTTGGGCCGCGGACCAGCTTAAGAGTCAGGAATTGCAGCCAACCTCTTGTGACTCCGCATCCTCACGCGTGGCCGAAGCTATATCGGACTTCTACTCATTCCAATTTACTCACTTAAGTTAGGAGTTAGGCAGTTAGGAATTAGTAGAAGTCAACATTCAACCACATACACAAATGCATTATTCATATACACATCCATACAGAATACAATACAATACACAAATACATTACGAGATACAATTACACTTCATCATCATTCATGTATTTCATGAATTATACAAACTATTGTTCAAGATAATTATCGAGAACAATGTAAACAAGCACAAGTAAGTGCAATATAGTCCGATTCATGCTTTTATCTTATTTAGGTGGTCAGATAAGCACACAAATCGGGGTAACCAAATTAGGATACAGGGCATGAAGAAATCATACCTTTCACCGTTGTACTTGTATCCCAACGTTCCTCCGGTGTTCACAAATCAAATCCTATTATATACATACAGTTGAATGATTAATCTAACTATCATTAACTTAACCCGATTACTCTTACGTTTACTAATCCATACTTACTAAGTCTTGCATTCCAATACTTATATTTTATTTACTTACTCCTAATTACCAAACAATGGTTTACTTACATATATATGCACATATGTATAGGTGGGTATACATATATATACGTATATAATTATTATTTAATTTAATTAAAAATTTTTTTTTGTATGACTCGACCGACCTTAAAAGTCCGGTCCCCAAGGTCGGTCGAAGTCAGTAGGGAATTACGCTGGAGAATTACAGGGCCGACTGACCTTGCAAGTCGGGTCCCAAGGTCGGTCCATTCCAGTGAGTTACCTGATGAAATTTTTAGCCCGACCGACCTTGCAAGTCCGGTCGCAAGGTCGGTCCATTCCAGTAGCTTACAAGACGGAAAAATTTTGTGTCGACCGACTTGCAAGTCCGGTCGCAAGGTCGGTCCATTCCAGTAGGTTACAGACGGGAGAATTTTCTAGTCCGACCGAACTTGCAAGTCCGGTTGCAAGTTCGGTCCATTCCAGAAGGTTTCCCGTCTTTGTAAATCTGGGCTCGACCGACCTTGCAAGTTCGGTCCCAAGGTCGGTCCGGCCCAGTACTTGCATGTTTTAACACTTCTTAGGCCCATTACTTCCCCCATTGGTCTTACACTTAATCCCACATGTTTTAACACTTCTTAGGCCCTTCAAATTGCCTTAGTTCATCCACCAAACTCCTTACTAAATCCATCAATCAACTTACACAAATTCCTCAATTCTTTTCCCACAAATGTAACAGTTTTTGTTTTACTTATGCTACAGATTTCTAATCCAACTTCTACCATTCAATACTTCCTCTACCAATGTCACTCCTAGCATCCCAAATACATTTCCAAGCCATTACACATCTATACCCAAGTCCAACACTCTTTTTACCCATTCTTACATCCTAATTCTTCCTAGTTCCACAATGCACTTTGATACCTCTTTGCTACAGATTTTTCACCTCTTGTTCCTCATACTACAACTACCACCTCATCACTACTAAACATACCTACTCAATCCAATATACACCTTGGTTCTCCCATTCACCAAGTCATCCTTGAATACATAATTCCTACCAAAAATTCGCCATAGTTCACCTACTTTTCTTACTTAGCCATACACATTCTTTCTTCACCGTGTTCATTCCTATTCTAGCCACACCCACACAAGGGTCCTACCAGCACTCAAGTCAATACCAATTCTCCAATACTTCTATCAAACAACAATGCCAATCAAATACACAATACTTGGCTCTAAGGCCAACAATCCAAATACAAGCTCACAATTACTCATACTTCCACATCTACGATACTAATACAATGTTTTGGGTTCTTTAAATTGGTTTACCCATTCCCATTACTCTAATGCAATTAAAACTTAACATTAGGAAGGAGCCCTTACCTTGAGCTTATATTTTCTTCTTTCTTTCCCATTTCTCCTTCTTCTCTCTTGTTTGCTCAAAACCGGTCATGTGGGGAATGGAGTTGCCAAACTTCATTCCCATCACCCAAAGTACACAAAACAAGCATAATTAAACTACTAGGAGGGGTTAATTCATTGAAGTGTTAAAAATACAAATTCTAGGGTTTACCTTTGGAGTGTTTTAGGAGGGGTTTTAGCCCTTGGTTCAAGAAGGTGAATCCACCACCATTGCAAGGTTGATATTATGCTCAAAAGAGAGAGAGAAAATGGAGTGTTACAAATGGGCAAAATCGGTTATGAAGGAAAATGGAGAGAACATGAGTTTTTCATGTAGATTTTTACCTTAATGGAGAGAGGAGACGCCAAGCTACCCATTGGTGCTATTTTCTCTTTGAATGGGGAAAACCCACGAAAATAAACTTCCTCATTTTTGGATTTTGAAAAGAGAGAAGTGTAGAGGAGGATGAAGGGATTACAAATATGTAATTATTTTTGTGATTGGAGCTCAAATGGAGGTAGAGCATGGGAGAGAAATGAGAGTTGCCATAGTTGTTGTTGGGAGAGCTCAAAATCTCCCATTCCAGCAGAGAGAGGAGGGAGAAATCGGTGGAGAGAGGAGGAAGAGGAAAGAGAAGAGAGAGGTGAGGTGAGAGAGTGTGGGGGTTGCCTTTTACTTTATTACTTTGCTCTTTGGTTCTCTTTATTTGTTAACTAGTTACATGTGTGTGTGAGGGGTTATTTAACTAGTAAAACCGGCCCCCATGTAGTATACTTGTTGGACCGTTTTTCGTCTTTTACAGAAAACGTCGTTATTTTACCCGGTTTAGGTACTATTCACTAACCGCGCCCGTATTCCGGAATTTTCTTGTTTAATTATTTTTGTTGGTTATTAAGCTTCCATAATGCTTAATAATTTTTATTTAATGATCTATAATTTTTCTCGGCTCCGTTTGACCACTCAAAGTCACGTTTTCCGGGTTTTCTCGAAAAAAACGTGCTCTAAAGCTCTATTAGCGTTTTAACTCATTATTTGGATCCGTTTTCTTTGGGAGTCGTTCCCATATATTATTTAGGTCTTATTAAACTTTTAGAATCCGTATATTACGCTACCCGAGGTCTCATACCTCCTATGGTTATTTAACACTTATTTAGCGTTTTTCGCCTTTTAAGTGTTTCTCTAATTCTCTTGGATTTATTTTTCCTTACCAATACTAATTAGGTACCATTAAGCCCTTAAATACGTATTAGCTTAATTTTAAATCCCTATATTTAAGTTCGGGGTATTTCAACATGCCGAGAGCAAATGCAAGAATTGGTCCGGGACTTAAGTCCAGGACCAAGTCCCAGACCAGGGTGAGAATTTAGGCCGAGAGTTGATTCCAGTATTGGTCCGGGACCTAGGGTCCGGACCAGGTCTCGGACCACCCCCAGAATCTTGCAGAAAGTGTTTTAATGGGTTTAAATGATGGGGGTTGGAATGGTATTGGTTTTAGATGATGTTTAGGAGTTGTTTGGTGACTTATAAAGGTCCTAATAAGTATAAACAAGTGTTGGAAGTGAGTGAGCAAGTTAAGGAATTAAGTACACTAAGTTAAACCGAAATAACGGGATAACGGGGTAAGTACGAGAGTAGCAACTATGCACCTACCGTAACGCTTTAATATTAATTGAACCATTTGACATGTAACTAGTGGTTCAAGAGTAAGACACGAAGAACGAGTGTGAACCGAGGAACGTGGGAACACCCGGTAAAATTAACCTCGGTGAAAGGTATGATTTCCTCATGCTCTGTATCCTAACTTGGTTACCCCGATTTGTGTGCTTGTTTGATTGTGTGATCACCTAACAAGATAAATGCACGAATCGGATTGTGTGCACTTAATAGTGCTTGTATTGTATTGATGTTTGTTGGATTGAATTTAAACCAAGTTTGTATAATTCATGAAATGGATGAATGATGAATGAGTTGCTTACACGTGATTGTGTACTGTAGTTCGACTCATAGTGGAGTCTTGTTGATTAGAGACTCGAAGGAAGAGTTAAGTTGTGAAACAATGAAAACGAGGTAACACACGATAGCCATCGATTCGTGGTCAACGATAAACCAAACTTACAAATTGACTCAGAATGAGAACAAGTGACACACGAGACTAGTGAACGTCCTTAATTTCTATAGTCGACCTTCTATGCAAGGATGTGACTCAATGTTAGAAAACGAACATAGTTCCTAAGTAATGGGGGTGTAAGGGCGGCCCTTAAATTGACAGATACAACGAGATAGGAAAATCTCCTAAGTTGTATGATAGCATCGTGAAAGATACGGCTGAATGATATTTATATATGTATTTATATATGAGTACCTATTGTTACTAACCCGAGAGCTGGGTTAGGGGGATTGTGAGTCACGCGTGCAAGGAAGAGGAAGCAACAGAGCGTATGTTTCTGAATCCGTGGTCAAACTCCCTTGTTACCGGGTCGTGTGCCACATAGTGGTGCCCTGCGGGGCCGTGTACCAAATGGTGGTGCCCGACTAGAGTAAGACCGGCAGAGCTTACCCGTCAAAAGAGGTAAGCTGGGTATTATGGGAAAGGAAGAGGGAACATGAGAGAATGTTTCTAACTCCGTATTGCGATTATAAAAGCCCGGTGGTGAGACCTATATATGTCTCTGCTCGGAGGCCCATGAGGCTTAACCTAAAATTATTCAAGAGTAGAATAATTAAGAAACTAGATCGGGACCGAGGGTGTCTAATGATCTATGAGTTAAGTAAACTACCCGGTAGGGGTGGAAGCTTGGTAAATGATGAGAATGAAACTCACTTGAGATATGGTCTCTCAAGGTTTAAGAATAAGGTAACTGAATTTAATGTGCTGGATGGGATATTTGTATGGATTGTATTCCTGGATTGAATGTGGAGTGTTGTGTGAAGGTACATGTATGATGTATTGTTGTATTGCATGATGTTTGAATTAAAATGAACCGCATGCTCTCGACCAAATAGTCGGTGTACCCTCGCTAGTACGCAGGGTATGCGGAAGTCATATTCAGCGTAAGCTGAGCCCCTAGGGGCAACGTTTTTAGTGTGCAGGTACCCGAAGCGGCCATGATCACAGTAAGAGACCGACAGCTATGCTTGGATAGCTAGGAGTGAAGTATAGATAGTAGTAATTTGTATAGGGCCTGTAGCCGGTCCCGTTCGAGAGTAGGACGGGGTGTGATTAAGCATGGGTAGTTATTAAATATTTGTATTGCTATGTTGTGGAAATGTAAGACCGAAAGGTCATCAATAATGTTGGGAATGGTGGATACTCGGTATAGTATTAAATGGAGATTGTATTGTATATCATGGGATTGAAGGTTCTATTTGGTTTGAGAATTGATAAGGGAATGGAATGTATCATTTGTATAATGTACTCGGTAAAGACCCATCAGACCGATAGTGTGTTGTATTGTTTGTTTGGAATTGGCCTTGTTAGTCACGTGGGTGGCTAACGGCATTGTTTCACCCCCGGTCGTATTAGAATTTCCACTGCTTGTGTATTGATAATGGGGACAGGTTAGGAGTAATGGTGTGATTACCGGTAGGGGTGTTACACTAGAATTTATTCAAGACATTCTTTATGTAGTTTTATTGCATTTAATTATTTATATTAACTGCTACACATATCTACACCAAAATATGGTTTATAAAATATAATATTTTCCTTAGTTTTAATTAAGTATATTAACCTATATTTTATATAATTAATATAAGTGTAGATTAATTTAATCCCTTGATTTAACCTAAGTTACTATCTTATTTCTTTTATATATATGTATACATATATATAATTTCTACTACACTTAAAATTTTATACCCACAAATATTTATTAAAATTCTGTTATTAAATGTTAATTTAGTCTTATCATATTATCCCACCCTATAAAGTTTATTAATAAACTATACTTTAATTTTTGTTACATTAAAAACCATATATTATAAGATAATCTTATGAAAATTTCTTAAACACAATTTTTAGACCCATTTACCCTTGTCCAAAAATTTCCAAATTTAATATATAGTAACTATAATATTTTAGACATATTATAAAATTTTTATTTCATAAAAATATCCTTTTAATTTATCCAAATAATTCCTTAATACCCGTAACTTGCAAAAATCATAACTTACGTTTAAAAACTCCAAAACCGTATTAACTTATATCAAAATAAACTAGATTTTATAAGGAATCTATGGTTAAAATTTCAAGTCAAAATACATTCGGGAAGGTATTTAAATTAATTCAACATGTTAGGGTTTAATTCTGGAAATATTATAATTCATAACCAACTTAAACTTCCCTGTTCTAATCTCGGCCGTCTGTTTCTATACCCTACGATCGGACGGCTACTGCTACTCAAGTTCATCAGCAAACACAAAACGAAACCCGAGTACGTTTTCCTTGATTTCTCTCAACTCACAGAACCAAATCGACTGATTTTTGTTTCATTGGATTAGAAATTCAATTTCGGTTCTAATGGTACCAATTATACAAGCTATCATGCAGTATACAGCGAATACGATTCTGGGCAACGAAGGTTAGGGTTCTTGTCGATTCCGATTTGAATGTCTACAAATTCTCTCAATGTATTGCGTAATTGGTTAAATTGATAGAGGGGTATGAATAGGAATGCAAAAACGAACAGCATTATCGGTTTAATTTGGTTGGAATCGTACCGGACATGCGCCGGCAAGGCTTTTCGAACTCGTTTTCTGGAAAAATTAGTATTTTTTTGCTCTTCAGGTAGGCAAATTTAGACACTTCTATCTCCCAAACGATCGAGAATTGGCTTGAGATTTATTCATAAGAATTGTAGAGGAATCAAAGATCTTTAAAACGAGCTATAGAACAAGAATTTTTGCCCACGGACGAAGAAGTTATGATAGGACGAAGTTTACCTGTCCAACTGAAATTTCCGGATTTCTGGGTTTCCAAAACTCGGGGAGGCAACTTTCGATGCCTTTATCTTTCACCCTATTGAGAATCAGCCTTTAGTGTAAAAAGGAAAGTTGGAGAGGGATTAGAGATCTTCAAAACAAGAAAATGAACATGAATTTTGGCTGAGAAACGAAGAAGTTATGGCGAGACGAAGTTTACCTGCTCAACTGTTTTTTCCTGGAAAACTGGTTACGGTTTTGCAGGTAGGCTACTTTGGAATGATTTTCCGGCTGATGTATAATGAATTGGTTTGTGTATGAGTTATGGTTGGAAAGAGAATTCGTAGGACGAAGTGTTGGGCGCGTATCCCGAGGCGTGCGGGTGAGTCAGCAGGCTTGCCACATCAGCATCTTTTCAAAATTTTGGCTCTAAACTTCATTTTATCATAACTTTGGCTAGGATGATCCGTTTTTGACGTTCTTTTTATCAATCTTCATGGTTTTCCATAACCTTTTTATTGATATAGGTTTCATGAGCTAGTTTGACCATTCTTAAAAAGTCAACCCTAGCAAGGCTTAATAAGCTTTAAGGTTTCTATAATTTTATTTTGACTTTTATGGTTCAAATTAATGTACAAAATTATTTCTAAAATCTTTATAATATACTTGGAGTGTTTAGAAATTTTCCCAAGATTTATTGACTTATAAATCTTATTATTAAATTCATAACACTATATAATAATATATAATATTTCAATACTTAATAGTATTCTTTAGGGTTAAATAGAAGAAATCCCCTAAATTAATTTCCATAATTCCATATAATAATTTAATATTCATGATTCCATACAATAATTTAATATTCATAATTCCATATAATAATTTAATTTTCATAATTCCATATAATAATTTAATATTTAATAAGTATTATTTAAGGTTTAACAAAAGAAATCCCCTAAATTATTAATTTAGGGGTATTTCAGAAATGAACCAAACACCGGTTAGTCCAACTTGGTAAGCCTAGAGAGTGACTTCACTCTCGTGTTGAGCTCGTTACACAATGACTTATTTGGGTTTGTCGGTCTTAATATAGACCGACCATACCATCACACCATATTTTATTTATATGTGTCGGATATAGTAACCCAATCACACCTTATACATAATCCCCCTAGCTCGAACAATAGTCAGGTAGGAAAGCCATTTATCTTAGGCTTGTGGGTGATTGTAATCCAAGGAGGAAAAACAATCAATAACAGAGTGGGAGTCGAAGCGAATATAGACATCAACTCCCAAACACACTTTACCATAATCCCCCTAGCCCAAAAAATAGTCAGGTAGGAAAGCCTTTTATTAGGCTTGTGGGAGATTGAATTCCAAAAAGGAAAACAACCATACATGGGAGAGAGTTGAATCCACTATGGATATTAACTCCCGTACATACGCATGCGACCGAGACTCCTGGATTCCTCACCCCCCATTAATATATATAGTTAAGAGTTCCATTATTGAAATACCCCAAACTTAATTAGGGTGATTAAATTACTCTAATACGATATTGAGGGCCTATTAGTGCCTAATGAATTTTGGTAAAAAGAATAAATCCAAAAGAAACAAGAAAACGCTTAAAAAGCGAAAAACGCTAAATTGAGCGTTATGTGACCATATGAGGAATACGAGCTCAACAGGGGTATTAAATGAAATTAAAAGGCTTAATAATGCCTAGATAATATACGGGAACAATTCCCGAAGAAAATGGATCCAGATAGTGTATTAAAACGCTAATAAAGCTTTAATGCACGTTTTTCGAGAAAACCCGGAAACGTGACTTTGAGTGGTCAAATGAACCTGTAAAAATTATAGTTCATCAAATAACTATAAATAAACATTAATGGAAGCTTAAGAGCCATTAAATTAAAGAAACGAGAAAATTCTGGAAAACGGGCCCGGTTAGTGAATAGTGCTAAACCGGGTAAAATAACGAGAGTTTTCTGTAAAAGACGAAAAACGCTCCAGCTTACATATATATATGTGGGCCGGTTTAAATTAGTGAGACAGCCCCCTCACACACACATTAAGCTAGTAAAGAAAGAAAGAAAAGGAAAAGAAGAGAAAAAGTGAAAAAAACATAAAGTAACTTCCCTCCTCTCTCTACTCTCATTTTTTTCTTTCTTCTCTCTCCCCTTCCTTCTTCTTTCTTTCCGTTCTCCCATTCCTCCCCATGGCTGGCCGATTTTGATGCTTCCAGCCATGCTTCCTTCCCTTTCCTCTCTTGCACAAGCTAGTCCCAAGCTCAAATCACAAAAATAATTACATATTTGTGATCCTCTCATCAAGCTCTACATTTCCCTCTTTTCAAAATTCCAAAAGCTTGAAGTTCATCTCCATGGGTTTTCCCCATTTGAAGAGAAAATGGCATCAATGGGTAGCTTGGAGTCTTCTCTCTCCTAAGGTAAAAACATTCAAGATTATTTTTCTTCGCCTTCCTTCCTTAGCCGATTTTTGCTCTCTCTCTTATTTTGTTCTCCTCTTGTTTTGGAGCTTCATTTCAACCCTCCAATGGTGGTGGGACTCTCCATTTGATTCATGGGTGAAAACCCCTCTTGAACACTCCAAAGGTAAAAACTAACTTGTGGTGTTTAAGCTCTTTCTTTGAAATAGAATTTTTCTAAGGGTTAGAGGTTTGATTATATTCATTTTGTGCCTCTTGAATGTTGGGAATGGAGTTTGGAAACTCCATTGCCCATTTGACCGAATTGGAGAAGGATATGAGGAGGAGGAGGAGAAATGGAAAGAGACTTGGAAAAAAAATAAGTTAAAAAATCTACCATAAAGCTTGTTTTAATTGCAATAGGATTTGGGAAGGGTAAATTAAATTAATGAACCCAAATTATGGATTGCAATATATGTTGGAGATGTGTTTAGTTGATTTTGAGAGAACCTGTGAATTGTTGATTTGTATTTAGGGCTTAAGTGCCAAGCTTTTGAGCTATTGTAGTATATTGTGCTTTATGGAATTTGGATGTGGTTGGTGGATTCATTTTGTGCTGGTAGAACCCTTATAAGGGTGTGGTTAGTTTAGGATTGATTTAATTGGAAATTGATGAGAGTTGATGGTTTGGGATATGTAAGGTTCATGAGGAGGTTATGGCAAAAGTTTAGTAGAAAATGTTGTTGTGGGTGACTTGGTAAGTGGGGGAAACTTAAGTGTTCATTTGGTGTTTAGTAGAGTGGAGTGGTAGCCTTGAAATGATATATGGTGAGTGGATAAGAGAGAGTGTAAAATCTATAGCATAATGGTGTTGGCAACTTGGAAATTTCAAGGAAATGAGTTAGTGCTTATAGTCATGGAAATGGAGAGTGAGCTTGGGCATAGTTAGTGCAACTATCTAGGAATGAAATGGAATGGTCAATAAGAGGTTTGGTGAGGTTGGAAGGAGGTAGAAACAAGCAAGAAGAAGTTAGAAATGCATGAGTGCAAAATGCAAAATGTGAGAATGTGAATTTGTTGAATTTGAACAAGAATTGGGTGGTGGATTAAACCAATGATTTGGAGTGGTTAGAGCATGTTTTGAGATGTTTAATTATGTAGGAAAATTGTGGAAAGTTTATGGAATGATTAGGGGTGGATTAAGGGTTGATTTGGGGTTGAAAAATGACCTTAATAGTAGTTTTTAGCAGGGTCCAGGACTTAGGATATGTACCAAGTCCCGAACCGCATTGAACAATAGGTCGAGAGTTCACCCAGGCATTGGTCCGGTACCTAGGTCCAGGACCAAGTCTCGGACCACAAGCTAAATATGGCTGAGAGTGATTTTCTACATTGGTCCGGGACCTAGGGTCCGGACCAGGTCCCGGACTACCCCTAGAATTCAACAGAAAATGTTTTTAAGGCTTTAAAACGTGGAGGATTGATTGGTATTGGTTTTAGATGATATTTAGGAGTTGTTTGGTGACATATAAAGGTCCTAAGAGGTATAAACAAGTGTTGGAAGTGAGTGAGTAAGTTAAGGAATTAAGTACACTAAGTTTAACCGAAATAACGGGATAACGGGGTAAGTACGGGAGTAGCATTTTTGTACGTACCGTAGCACCTTAATATTAATTGAACCATTTGACATGTAATTAGTGGTTCAAGAATAATATTCGAGGAACATGTGTGAGCCGAGGAACGTGAGAACACCCAGTAGAGATAACCCTGGTGAAAGGTATGATTTCCTCATGCTCTGTATCCTAACTTGGTTACCCCAATTTGTGTGCTTGTTTGATTGTGTGATCACCTAACAAGATAAATGCACGAATTGGATTGTGTGCACTTATTAGTGCTTGTATGGTATTGATGTTTGTTGGATTGAATTTAAACTAAAGTTTGTATAATTCATGAAATGGATGAATGGTGGTGAGTTTGCTTGCATGTGATTGTGTATGGTAGTGCGACCCATAGTTGGGTCTTGTTTGAGTAGTAACTCGTAGGAAGAGTCAAGTGCGAAATAATAAAATGTGGAAACACGCTAAAACTATCAAACCAAAGAACAATAACATAAACTACGAACTCACTAGAACGTGAGAGAATTGTACGAGAATTAGTAAACTCCCGATAACGGTAGAGAACCGAATTGACTTAATCCACAAAACTAACAATGGTGGAAGTATTAAGTAACCTCTATTTAGAGGATTGATGAGTGTTTAAACTTGCACCTAGAGAGAAATAAAGAATGGTAAGGGATCACCAAACCCCTTAGAAAGATAGTCGAACCCCAATGAGAGGAACCGACTAAAATGAACAATGTCTCGAACTTGAGAGTATTCGATAATGAAATACCCCAAACTTCAATATAGTGATTAAGATAATTCTAATCCGTATTTAAGGGCCTAATAATTCTTGAGTAATATTGGTAAGGAAAAATAAATCCAAAAGAAATAAATAAACGCTTAAAAAGTGAAAAACGCTAAATAAGCGTTAAATAACCATAGGAGGTATGAGACCTCGGTTAGCGTATTGTATGAATTCTAAAGGTATAATAAGACCTAAATAATTTATGGGAATAACTCCTGAAGAAAACGGATTCAAATAATGTATTAAAACGCTAATAGAGCTTTAGAGCACGTTTTTTGAGGAAACCCGAAAACGTGGCTTTAAGTGGTCAAACGGACCCGTAAAAATTATAAATCATTAAATAATAATTATTAAGCAGTGACGGAAGCTTAATAACCAATAAGAATATTTAAACGAGAAAATTCCAGAAAACGGGCCTGGTTAGTGAATAGTACCTAAACCGGGTAAAATAACGAGCGTTTTCTGTAAAAGACAAAAAAACGCTCCAACTAGCATAATAGTATGGGGCCGATTTTAATCAGTCAAACAACCCCTCTCACACACATGTAACTAGCCAGTTAAATAAAGAGAATAAAAAAGCATAAGAGTAAAGTAAAATGCTACTTTACCCTCTTCTCTCACCTCACTCTCTCATTTCCCTCATCTCTCTCCTACCCTCTTCCCCCTCCACCAATTTCTCTCTCTTTCTCAATTCTGCTTGGGTGATTTTGGAGAGCTTCAAGAAGCTCCAATGGCTTCCCTCCTTCTCTTGCATGCTCCACCTTCATTTGAGCTCCAAATGTAGAAATAATTACATATTTGTAATCCCCTCATCATCCTCTATATTCCGCTCTTTTCAAAATTCAAAAATGAGGAAGTTTATTTTTGTGGGTATACCCCATTCAAAGAGAAAATAGCACCAATGGGTAGCTTGGAGTCTCCTCTCTCCATTAAGGTAAAAATCTCCATGAAAGAACTCATATTTCTCCATTCTTGCTCATAACCAATTTGTACCTCCATGTAACACTCCATTTTCTCTCTCTCCTTTGAGCATAATATCAACCTTGCAATGGTGGTGGATTCACCTTCTTGAACCAAGGGCCAAAAACCCTCCTAAAACCCTCCAAAGGTAAACCCTAGAAATCTTGCTTAAACATTTCAATGAACTAGCATTATTATGAGGGTTAGTATTTGAATTGCAATTGTTTTTGTGTTCATTGGGTGATGGGAATGGAGTTTGGCAACTCCATTCCCCACATAGCCAATTTTGGGCAAGAAAGAAAGAAGAAGGAGAGTTGGAAAGAAAGAAGGAAATATAAGCTCAAGGTAAGAGCTCATTCCTAATGTTAAATTTTATTGCATTAGAGTAATGGGAATGGGTAAACCAATTTAAGGAACCCAAACATTGTATTAGTATTGAAGTTGTGGAAGTTTGAGTATTTAAGAGCAAGTATTTGAGCTGTAGGCTTTGGATCCAAATGTAATGTGTATGTGAATTAGAATTGTAGATTGAGAAGGTATTGATGAATTTGTATTTGCTTGAGTGCTGGTAGGACCCTCGCAATGGTGTGGCTAGATTAGGAATGAAATAAGTGAGAATGTGTATGTGTGGCTGTAACACCCCTACTAATTCGGCTCCTAAATATCCTACAGCTGTCGCACATAATAAATATATCACAGCGGTAAATAAAAGACTGTCGCCCTAATGGTGTCACTGTTATCACTCGCCCATACGGGTGATAACGAATTACCTGATAATCAACTTGCGAAACGTATTCCCGCAGTGACCACAAGAGATAGATAGTAGAACATAAACAACTTAAAACAAATCTAACGTCAACCAATTATTACAGACCGTGAGCATCTAATCCAAATACACCTCGGTTAAGTACCAGAGTCCAAAACAACCTTAGTATCACACCGTACCAAGTCTTAACAACAGAAATATTACAACCGTCACGCCTCGCGTCGACCACCAGCTACTCTCCTGAAATAAAAATAGTTTGTGGTATGGAAACAGCCCCTGCTGAGTATGTCATCACATGCCCCGTCATGCCCCCAAAGACCCCTCAATTATTTGGTCGAGAGCATGAGGTTCGTTACATGCAATACCATTTTAATATTAAAACTGTAAAACAATTAACAGTAATATCCATATAATAACACAACCATCAACACATAAGTATAATCATAAGTATAACCAATGAACAACAAAGCGAAACAACGGGAATAACAAACAAGTATTAATTCTCGTCCATGGTGTAGAAACCAATAATGTTCGCCACTGTACAAGTCTCAATTATTTTAATTGTTCAGTTATACCTAGTGGCAATGTCTCGTTAAAGCGACATGTCTCTAGTTTACCCATATATTATGGCGGGTCACCCACGGTAGTAGCCACTCCAACGGTAGAGTCTCCGACCAACGAGCCATTCTAGCTCACGGGAAATTTTCTTGATACTTGCGGACCCGAAAGCGGACATCCTGGTATCGTTTTTGTGATCACAGCGCGCACCAAGAGCCACATCCTCTTGGCTTTACTTCCATTCCATTAATTAATTATACCATCGCATCGCATTACCATTTTTTTTCCTAACACAGCAGACTAAGGTCATTAGTCCAATCCGGAGTCTGTAAACTCGGGATCCAGTGTTAGATACGAGAGCGGCGTATAGAAAGGCCAATGCTCCGTATAAAAGTCTTGGATAATATGTATATCTCATAATCCTAGTGCTACAACGTTTTTTTTCTGACGTTCCTTATATTTCATATAAGATAGCACCATAGCCGCTAGTTCGTTTTATATAAATAGGTCCATATGTACGAACCAATACTGTTAACTCAACAACAGTAAATAATGAGCAGCTATGAATATACAATTCATGCATATTAATTATCGCATTCAGACAAACAATCTTATGACAGATCACACAGAAGTCTGAACTGAGGAAGCCCTCAGAGACAATCAGAGACACATAACAACATACCGTTCACCCTGATGTATTACGGTGGAATATGAATCAGCAAGATCCTATGCTCCGTGTGTCGTCTTTATTAGTCTAAACAATATATAATGCTACTGATTAGCATACTGTATAACAACACAATCCTACGGTACCCCGTACCGTTACTAACAACTCCCGATTAACCCCCCGTTATAAACTGTCAATGTTTGTCGGGCTTTCGGTTTAACTCGAGATTGGAAAAGTGTTATATTACATGCAGTCTTGTCTTGTATATTAATACACTTATTGTTGAACTTATTATCGCATGTGACTTTAATGTATGTTTGTACAACATGTAGTTTGTTTCATTATTGCATGTGTGATTCTTCGTCATGCACTACGCATCTCGCCTTAGTATTTATTTTTCTAAGGTTGTCTCTCTCTCTTTTTTTTTTAAATTCAATGTGGTATAGTTCACATGTAAACAATACTTCCAATTACATGAATCCTTATTATCACATGTACACTCTCTTAACTTTACAATCCCATATCCAATGTTTGTAATTCTTTTTCCTTTTATCATATGTCATTTTAATTATGAAAGTACATGGTCATTAAACCACATTATATTTTTCCCATAACATATATTTATTTATGTGTATGCATTGTGGAACTATTTACTATATGGTAATTCTTATAATATATATTCATTCTTTTTAATGAATACCTCTTATATTATAAATGTTATAATTCTTATAACATCAAACCATATTATAAATCCCATTTAAAAGTTTATTTCCGACAACACCTATGTTCTTAAATATTTACAAAATCCACCACATAATTAATATAATGTTACATTATAGTTTATAACATATCTTATGACATTTAAGTCATTAAAACAATTATAACCCATAGTTGTAAATTGTTTTAAAATACCAAACAGCCCTTAATATTTTCGGCTTTTACTATCACCACTAAACTTCTATAAAATCACAATTCAATCCCAATTTATAATACATAGTTTTCTATTCCATTAAAACTATATATCATACTATATCTTTATAAAACCTTATATGTAATTCCAAAAATTACCAAACTATACCAAAAGGTTTAAAAATATTATTCCTAACCTTATACTTCCTTTAAATCTCGGTTTTACCATATATGTTACTCATTTGTAACAATGTTATAAAATCTTATATTATACTTATATAATTCATATAAACTCCTAATTTAACCAAATAAACTTCTAAAAATTCCTAACAACTTAAGGACTTTACTAACCTCCATTTAGTACCCCTAAGTCTCGGAAATTACATTACTACCCTAAGTCTTATAAATCTTTTACAATTTAATAAGTATCTTATTATAAGGTAGTATTTTAATTTCTTAAATTTTCCAAACTTGGTCAAAGTCTCCTATATAGTCAACTTTGACTTCTAATACCAAATGGAGACCAAATTTTCGGTAATTACCAAAAACACCCTATACTTTTCTATTTTTACAATTTTGACACAAAACTTTATAAAATGTTATAATTTTTATTAAATTCATTTAAAAACCCTAAATTTCTCTAAATTAAGCCCACGGCTTTCTTCCTAGTAATTACGATTTGGCCCCAATTTAACTATATAAGCATAAATTTAACTAAATAAGCTTATAAACTTAAATTAAAATGGCCTAATGACATGGCCTTATTACAACCTTGAACCTGCAAAATAAATTACACAATAAATGTCTCAAAATATAGCATATATTCTCAGTCTCACTTTGATTTAATTATTTTTCAAAATAATGTCATAATTTGACCATTATGTTAATTAAATCTCTTAAATGACTAGCTTAATTTATCTTAGTCATTTTTTCCATTTTTAGGTCAATATGACCCATATTTATAATTTCACTCTCGGCCATATATATATATATATATGATATATATATATGCTTAGAAATTATAAAAATCATAAGTTTAAGGTGTTTATACCTTGATTAATCCTTGTATGAGCTCGGTCACTTGTAGGGAAATTCACCACACTATGAAGACATGTTTAATACACCAAAATAAGATATGGTTATACTCCAAGTTTGAGCTTAACCATAAGGAATAATTAATGTAAGATTTAAGGCAAAAATCACCTTTAAAATGCAAGGAAACTTCTAGGTGGATTCGGCCTGAATCAAACACACCACAAGGTGTTAGATCCATCATATTGACATAGGAAATAGCTAGATCACAACAAACTGCCTTGTTATTAGGTTTTACCTTGGAAAAATGCCTTAAAAGAGGGTATTTCTCTTGGATCTCGGCCACCCTTGCTCCGAATGGCTAACCAACTGAATGAACATGTAAATATGAAGATTACGAGTTTATAAAATCATAAAAATTCAAGGAAGAACACCGCTTGAAGGATTGAGAGGCTTAAGGTATGTTTTTACCTTAAAATGCAATTTTGAGCAACCTTGGTCCCTCTACTTGCTTCAACCGAGTTTAGCTGTTGTTCTAACCTTAGAACACTGAGAATGAGCCATAGGAACAGATGAGCCACGAAATCTAAGTGTAGGTAGTGAAGAGATGAAGAAAAAGAGCTAAAAATGACCTTAAAACCTTACCTTAAGAGCTTAGGAATTAGATCTGCCTTCCATGCTCAAGAACAAGGCTTTAGAGCTTCTAGGAAGGGTGAAGGCTCGGATGGGCAGGCTGGAATCGGACAAGGAGGGAGTGAATGAGTGGAAAGGCTTGAAATAATTGAAAAAGGTAAGTAAATTTTCAAAAGCAAATGGTATTAGGTAGAAGTTGTCTAACAATGATTGTGAGCTGTCTCCTCTCCTCTTGCCAGCCGATTTCCATGGGGTCAAATGGGTCAGTAATTGACCATTGACCATACTTGGTCAATTTGACTCAAACGGGCCCCCTTGTGGGATTTTATTAATATTTTAATATTAAATTTGTAAAAATTTGTAAATTTCTGGAATTAAATTCCTAATATGATATAATGTGGTATATTATCATATTTAAAGGTAATTATAACCTTTAAGCCCATTAAAAATCAATTTAGAAGGCAATCTCACAAAAAACGTGCTTTAAGGTGTTTAGTGCACATTTTTGTGTCACAGGGTGTTCCTGAGCTTAGTTCTTCTTGAGAACGGTTTTGTTGTGTTCCTTACTTCATTATAATACTTAGGAATCCACTTTGGATCCTATTTGAGGTCATACAATCTTTATGGTGTCTTAAAGCACATTTTTGGCTTTACCGATCTTAAGGCGTGTTTTGCCTTGTTGAGATCTTTTAGATTGTTCCCCAATAATATTTAGGTGTTTATTAATCAACTTAGATCATTAATAGATCATTTAATTATATTTTAAAGGTTAGGGGTATTTCAGTCTACCCCCCTTAAAAAGGCTTCGTCCCGAAGTCCTTAACCCTCTACAGTTCACCTAAGGAATCAAGTTCCACTAAGTAACCAAACAGTCCATTGCTAGGGAGTAACTCCCACTAGGTTCAGACCTAGTCTATACATACAGCATATATCAAATAACCTACTCATGGTATGACTCATTCACATCACAGCACTAAACAAGGTGCACATCCAACTCATCAACCAAAAGTACTCAGCGGTACTATATATATTATATATATATATATATATATATATATATATATATTCGACCAAGTGCACTAAGGCACATACATAAAATGTATCATACATACAATCATCCAAGCAACATGTATGACGCAGCATACCAACAAAACACACTACAAACAACAAGACCTAATGCACAACATGTGCGCAAGCCAAGTGGTGTCTACCCCCCTTAAAAAGGGTTTGACCACGAACCCGTACAAGTATCACAGCTACTACTCGAAGAGTGCTGGGTACTTCGCTCTCATGGAATCCTCTAACTCCCATGTAGCCTCCTCCACCTCATGGTTCGACCAGAGAACCTTGACCATGCTAACGGTCTTGTTCCTAGTTTGCCTCGTCTTCATATCGAGAATGCGGAGTGGTACTTCCTCATATCGTAGAGCGGGGTCAAACTCTAAAGTCTCTGGCTGCAAAACGTGCGATGGGTGGGGCACATACCTCTTCAACTGCGTAACGTAAAAGACGTCATGCACCCTCCCGAGCTCTGCTGGTAAATCCAGTCTGTAGGCTAACGGGCCCACTCGCTCCCTAATCGCATAAGGTCCAACATACTTTGGGCTCAACTTGCCCTTCTGCCCAAACCGGAATATCCCCTTCATGGGTGACACTCTAATGAATACCATATTGTCGGTAGTGAACTCAATGTCCCTCCTTCTGGTGTCTGCATATGATTTCTGCCGGTCCTGAGCTGCCCTCATGTTCTTGCGAATCTGTAGGACATCCTCCTTAATCTGCTCTAGGTACTCTGGTCCTAGAAGCGTAGTCTCGCTGGCCTCATCCCAGCATAAAGGAGTCCTACACGGTCTACCATAAAGTGCCTGAAATGGTGGCAACTATATCGAGGAGTGGTAGCTGTTGTTGTAGGCGAACTCTATCAAGTGTAGACGCTCTAACCAGCTCCCCTGGAAATCTAAGGCACATGCTCTCAGCATGTCCTCCGGTGTCTGGATGGTCCTCTCACTCTGACCGTCGGTCTGTGGATGGAACGCCATACTAAGCTTCAACTTTGTACCCAAGGCTTCCTGAACCTGTCCCCAGAATCTGGACAGAAATCGAGGGTCCCTATCAGAAACAATAGTCTTTGGCACACCATGGTGCCGGATCACCTCCTTCTGGAACAAGTCCGCTAACTTGAAATACCCCAAACCTTGATATGTTGTCAAACATTTAAACTATGGTATTTAAAGGCTAAAAAGTGCCTTAGAAACATTAGTGTACAACTTAAACCATAGTAAAACACAATAAAGCACTAAGACACAGCTTGAGCAAAAACATGCTCTAAGCTTAGAGTGAACTTGGTTGGGACCCAAAGAGCCTACCAAGACTTAGTAATATTCAATTATGATTTAATAAGGATAATTAAGTCCTTAGGAAACTTTGGTAGACAATTAAACCAAACAAAACACAATAAATACCTTAAAGCCAATATTGGCGAAAATGTGCTCTAAGCTTGGGTTAAGTTTGGTTAAGACCTAATAACCTTACCAAGACCTTATTTATATGTTAATGAACATATTAAATCAATTACTAAAGAAAAACAAGCTTGAAAATAAGTTAAAACACAAAATGTGCTTTAAGGAGCCTTAAAGAACATTTTTGAAAAATTGTCTTGTAAATGAGTTCTGAATGGCTAAATGTCCATCATTACTCTTTAATTAATATGTGTACTACTTAGTATCACATTAGGAAGTCTAAATCAATGGGAAATCAAAAATTTCACAAATATGTGCCTTAGTTTGTGAATAGTGCTCAAATAGTGCTAGTTTTGACTTAACATAAGTCAATTATTTGGTCAACAAAGACCATAAATATCTCTAATATGTAAGGGGGCACGGTTTTAGTGGTGTGAGTCACCATACCTTGCCATCCAACTAAGAAAAGTAAAAAGAAATAAAGTAAGTTACTATTTGCTTTATAACATAAATCTTCAAACTTTGCCTATCTCCTCACCTTTCTTCATTTCCTCTTGTTCCCACCGTCATCTTCCTCCATTCTCCCAACCAAAACCGTTCATGGTGCAGCACCTCTCTTCTCCAACTTCAATTGCTCACCAAATGTTCATTAATGCTCCAAATCAAATTCTAAGACCATATTTGTCTTAGTTAGACCAAGCTCTTCACTTCTATCTTTTCAAATCTTCAAGAACTACATTTTGGTGCCATGAAGAATCTCCATTGAAGGGGGAAAAGCTCATCTTCTTTCATATTGTCATTCTCCTTTGTTTCAAGGTAACAAAAACCAAAGAAAATCTAAGTTTCCTCTCATTTTTGTATGTGTCCGAAAATTCACCTCACAATGGTGCTTTATCTTGCTCTCTTCATAGCTTAATTCAAACTTCAAAGGACTAGGAGGAGTCCTATCTTGCTACTTAACCAAGCTCTCTTTCGAATTCCAAAGGTAATCATCAAATTTTGGTATTTTAAGACACATATGCAAACCTAGGGTTTGACTATGAGTTTGGGTATTAAACTTAATGCTCATTACCCTTATATGTGTAATGGTTAGAAGATTGACAAGTGATAAAAGCTCCTTGCCGATTTTCAATCAAGAAAGAACAAGAGAAAACAAGTGAGAAAACTTGGAAAACAAAGAGGTAAATGACCTCTCATAATGTAGTTTTATGTACTAGGAAATTGAGCTATACTTGCTTAATAATTAACCTAAAGAGCCAATGGGAAATGAGCTAGAAAACTATCCACAAGGTGGACTAAAAAGACATGGGAGCATTGTTGTGTGTATTCGTAGGTTGAAGGCATTTAAATGTGGAGATTCAGTGTTTAAGTTTAATGCAATTTAAGGGCCTAAGAGCCATGTTATTTAAGGGCCTAAGTGCCAAGCAATTTAAGTTTATGCACTATATTGTGATGTAGTGTAATTTAAAGGTTTAGTTGTGTGTAAAGAACATCTCTTGTGAAGGTGAATGTGTTTGATGGTTAAAGGATGAAAAACCATATGTTTTTGTATAAGAGCGTGTATTAAGAGATTGAATGTTCTTGATTGTCTAAAGGTTAAAAACAATGTGTTTTGGTGTAAGGTGATACAAGAGAAGCTATGGCGAAATTTAGTTGATAAACAAAAGAGTTTATGTGTTGTAATGAGATTTTATGACCTAGAAGGTACTAGGAATTTTTAAGTGTTAAGATGGTGAAAGAAAGTGAATTAAGGTGTTCTTAGGTGTTAAGATGCCTTAGGCATAGTCTTGGAGATTTAGGGAACTAATGGATGATTTCTTGATACACCAAGGTGATGGTGGAGGTGTCGTAAAGTCTTGTGCAAAGTTTGGTGAACAATGAAAGTGTAACGCCTTGTGAAGGTTTAATTATGAACTTGTGGGAAAGACTTGAGGAGTGTGTGTAAAGGGGATGAGTGTAGTGCAAATGATGTTTAAAAGGTGGTTATAAGTAGTGAGGGAGTACTTTGGTTAGGTGAAGTTTTAGGCAGAATACAAGTTACAAGTGTAAGAAAAAAAGTTTCTAGTGTTAGGACTAGTAAAGTTGAGTAAAAGTTTAAGGAATTTTTGGGATGTTTCGAGAGGGTTTAAGTGTGCCCAAGATGTTAAAACATGTGGGAGAACATGTGTAAAGCATAGGAAAAAATTGGGATGAATTTGGAGTTCAGAAAGAGGAGAAAAGCACATTAGAAAATTGGTTCTGCAGTGGACCGCCTACGGACCGCCCCTGTGGGGAGGTCCAGTGCAGAGAAGTGAAAAAAAAAAACGTGTAGCATCTGTTGTGGACCGCCCCGAGGGGCGGTCCAGACCAGAGATGAAGAAAAAAATTTGTTTAAGGCTCCTAAGATGGGGGATTGAATGGTGATGGTTTTAGATGATGTTTGCCTTGTTTGGTGACATGTAAAGGTCTTAAGTGTGTAAACAATGTTAGGTTTGATGTGAGAGTTGTAAACTTAAGATCACAAGTGTAAAGTTAAATATAACGGGATGACGGGGTAACTATGGGCGCATTAGACGTTAAACAAGCATGTTACTCCAATGTTAATGAAATTAATTGTAATGTTATCAGTTGTTCGAGAATTGCTCGAGGAACATAAGTGGACATGATAAAGTGGACTCTGGTGACAGGTATGGTTTCTTGCAACCTGTGTCCTACCGGATTACACCGGCTTGTATGCCAATGTGTTTTTCTGTATGTTTGCCACGTTGTAAGATTAAACATGTAATGAGTTTACAGTAATTCATTTATGTGGCGTGTACAACTCTGATACCATTTAACCTCGGAAGTGTTAACCTTAGTTGACTGAGTCTAGGATCACATGAGAGTTCGGTATTCGGAGTAAACGACCCGAACCATGGGACGTACTAACCGCGGCTATGCGTGTGTTAATTGTGTGATATGTGTATGTGAATGTAGGGATCTCCCTTGTGTGTTTAACCCAATTGTAATACTGTATGGTGTGTAGTTATGATAGACTCCATAGTGGGGTTCTAACTAATATCTAAAGTAAGTATGTACTAATAGTGATGAGGAATCCGGTTGGCGGTCGCGCGTTGTTTGGGAGTGGGATCCTTCTTAGCCTTACCCTTCTCTCTGTTATGGTTGTTTCCCTCACGGGTTATGATCTCCCATTAGCTTATTCCAAAGCTTAGCTATTCTGACTTAAGATCGGTTTAGGGGAACATGTGTTGTGTGGTGTGTTCGGGCCTCCAAACCCGAACCATCTTAACTTAAGTTACTCGTCCGACTATTAGGAGGTCGGTAATGAGTGTTGTTGTTATTGTATAACGAGCTTACCATGAGAGTGACACCATTCTCTAGGCTCACCAGTGAATTAACTATGTTGGGTCGGTTCCTAAGAGGACCGTTCCCGTTCTGTTATGTGATGTTGTTGTAATGCAATTCCTATTGCGATGTTTTCATGTGCACGTCGAAACGTGAAAAGTGTTGTTATGTTGGTTATGTGAGGAATGTTATATGGTGTAAGATATGGAGTGAGTGGATCATGGAAATGAATCCCAGTTGTGATATGAGGCGTTTAAGGATAACCCGACTTAAGGGTAAGTGTCGTCTATTAAGGAAGTAGCTCCTTAGAGGAGGAACACTCTAGGGATAATGAATACCATGAGTGACTTATCAAGTAAGGATGTATTATCCGTTTGTTGAGCCCATTGAGGGAAATGTTATGTATTGTGTGTTTACAGTTGATGCATGATTTAAATATAATCAATCGCATGCTAAGACGACAATTAGTTGTGTGTGGCCCGGTAGCATGTGGGCTGCGGAATTACCATACCAGCAAAGGTGCTGAGCCCCTTGGGGGCCACCTTTCTCTTCTTTTCCTATTTCAGGTTCAAGGAGCTGGAAGCCGTTCGAGAGTAGGACGGGGTAGTCGTGGTACATGGGTAATCATGTAAGTTATATATATACAGTAGGAGTAGTAGACCGAGTTGTTATCGGCATCAGTTGTAATACTCGGTACATTAGTAAGGTTAGTGTAAGCTGGTTGTTAATGAAGAAGTATAGTGATGTACAATTGCTCGGGAATCTAGTCCTCAGACCGGTACAATGTGTATGTAATAGCCTTGTTAGCCACTGGGTGGTAACGGCGTGTAAACACCAACGAGTTAAGTTATTTGATGAGGTGTGTATTCCGCTGCAGATTGTCGTTATGTGTTTGTTGTTGGAGGGTGGTTACATAACTTCGGACGTTCCAGGTATCCTTCATAGCAACAAACTTTGCCACCTTCGTCAGACGGTCCACAATGACCTAAATCGTGTTCAGTCCTCCTTAGTCGGTGGGAGACCGACAACGAAATCCATCGAGATGTCCTCGAACTTCCAACAGGAATAGGCATAGACTGCACTAAACCTCGGGTCTCCTATGCTCAAACTTAACCTTCTGACAGTCAAGCATCTAGCCACGTACTCAGCTACATCCTTCTTATCCGCTCCACCAGAAATGAACCTTCAAATCCTTATACATCTTCGACGAACCAGGGTGGACGGATAAGGTCGAGCAATGAGCCTCCTGGAGTATCTTCTCCTTCAGATCAGGAGAGGACTCCGGAATACATAGTCGCCATTCAGGCGTAACATGCCATCATTACACAGTTCGAAATCATACTTCTGTCTCTCAAAACAGCCCTCTGACATTTTCTGTTTGATGCTCTCCAAATACTGATCACTCTCTTGGGCAGCTCGTATCTCATCAATCATACTGCTGCTCGGTACTAGTGTAAACAATGAATGAGCTCTGCGGCTCAGGGCGTCGGCAACTACATTTGCTTTGCCCTCTTTGTACCTCAGGTCTATGTCGTAGTCCTTCAAGAACTCGACCCATCTTCTGTCGACATGTTCAGCTCCTTCTGAGAGAAGAGATGCTGGACTCTTGTGATCAGAGTAGATAGTGACTGTCACAACCATACAAATAATGTCGCCAGATCTTCAAAGCGAAGAACTACTGCGCCTAACTCAAGGTCGTGTGTGGGGTAATTCACCTCATGCTTCTTCAGCTGTCGGGATGCGTAAGCAACTACCTTCCCGTGCTGCATAAGCACACAGCCTAGACCGGTCCCAGAGGCATCACAGTATACCTCGAACCCATCGGTGCCCTCAGGGATAGTAAGAACGGGTGCCGATGTCAGGAGATCCTTCAGCGTCTGAAAGGACTGCTCACACTCTACAGACCATAAGAACTGGGATTCCTTTTTCATTAGATTTGTCATTGGTTTAGCCTCTTTGGAGAAGTCCTTCACGAACCTTCTATAGTAACCGGCCAAACCCTGAAAGCTACGGACGTCTGTAACTGTCTTCGGCCTTGGCCAACTCTTCACTGCCTCAATCTTAGCAGGATCTACAGATATGCCGCTAGCTGATATAATGTGTCCTAGAAATGACACGCTGTCCAACCAGAACTCACACTTAGAGAGTTTGGCATACAGTTGGTTCTCTCTCATATTACTCAACACCTGTCTCAAATGTAACTCATGATCTTCCTTAGTCTTTGAATAGATCAGAATATCGTCGATGAAGACCACAACTGAACTATCAAGATGCTCTCTAAAAAGACGGTTCATCAAATCCATGAATATGGCTGGCGCATTCGTCAATCCGAATGGCATAACGGTGAACTCGTAGTGTCCATACCGTGTCCGGAAAGCTGTCTTCTCAATGTCACCCTCTGCAATCCTAATCTGATGGTAGCCAGATCTGAGATCTATCTTTGAGAACACACTGGCCCCTCTCAGCTGATCAAATAAATCATCTATCCGTGGTAATGGGTACTTGTTCTTGACTGTAACCGCATTAAGCTCGCGGTAGTCGATGCAGAGTCGCATACTGCCGTCCTTTTTCTTGACGAACAGCACTGGAGCACCCCAAGGAGAAACACTAGGTCGAATGAATCCCTTGTCGAGGAGGTCCTCCAGCTGTAGCTTCAGCTCCCTCATCTCAGCAGGTGCCATACGGTAGGGTGCCTTGGCAATAGGGCCCGTACCTGGCAACAAGTCGACGGCGAACTCAACCTCGCGCACAGGCGGCATGCCTGGCAGCTCATCAGGAAATAAGTCGGGAAAATCTACCACGACTGGAATGTCTACGTCCGTCACGTCGCTCTGTCTCGTGTCCTGTACAAACACAGGAAGGCTTATCGGCCCTTCCTAACATCCTTCATCAGGGACAATGCTGACACGATCTTGACAGTCGGCTCTCTTCTCACACTGCGGTATGACACTGTCCTGCCGCTCGGCCCCTTCAGTAGTAGTCGATGCTCTGCACAATGAAGGAGGCCCCTATGCTTCTGTAGCCAATCCATGCCCACTATGATGTCAAAACTCAAGTTCTTGAACTCAATCAGATCAATGGGGAAGGTCTCAGTCATAATGCTGATCTCTAACCCTGTACACTGTCTGGTGCAACCTACTTTCTCCTTCGAAGGAAGGGTGACTGAAAAGTCTGAAAGTTGTTCGGGGGTGGCCCCCAGTTTCTTAGCAAATGCCGAGCAAATAAAAGAATGCAAAGCCCCTGAGTCGAACAATATGGAAGCACTAACACCATCAACAAGAAAGGTACCTGAGATCACCTCTCGTATCAGCATCGATTCCCTATAAATCACTAATTTACTGTTGGTTGTAATTGTCATACCTGTGATGACATTACCGGACTCCTTGGCTTGCGCCATATCTAAGATGCAGATGGTACCCTCCTTTCCATTTCCATAGCCTGAATTTATAAATTATCGGTATCAACAAACTGAACACATATACTTGAAGGTACAAAACTCTTATTTCATTCATCCACTATATTATACAAGGTTACACACTTAGCTACTGCTATTACATCAGTACTGTCTGAAAGTCAAATTTAAACGGCCAGGTCGGATGTGGGTATCATTCACTAAAGCTGGCGGTGCGGTATTGAGCTTAATGCTCTTAATACCATGATATACAAGCCTCGACACTCCACCAAATACTAACACATCCCCAGACTTGAGGATGATCTTGCTTGCTAGATCCATCCTCTTCTGGTCTCCATAGATAAACTCAGCATCATCGCCGATGGAGAATGACACAACCGGTATTCCTCTGGTGATGGACTCGGTCGTCTCATCATTGTCCTGGTACATCCCAAGCTTTCCTCCCTGCTCATAGTAGTTGATGATGCAAACGTCAGGTGTCATGTTGGGTAATGGATAAGTCTCACAGTCTTGAGCAATATCCATTGCGTTTCTCACCAAGGTTAGGAAACTCTCAGGTATCCTAGGTATAGATACGCCACCTACCATCCTCACCTCTCGATAAACCCTAGTTTGTGGATCCCAATCTTTCCCTAAGCACATCATGTGCAGTTTCATTCTAGAACCACTATTAAATACAGGGGTATAAAATCCTCCTATTCCTTTACCCAAAGCTCTACACTCATTCACTATGGTGATTTGCTCATCTAGGGTTAGGAATTCTTTGAGAAGTATCATGCCCGGTCTGACTACATGACACAACTCACTAGGGTACTCCCGTGTTTCTTCCACGGGTCTAGGTGATCTCTGTCTTGTAAGTGTGGGATAGCAGATGTCGAAGTCTCCTAAGAGGTAACAGGTTTCCTAGGTAAGTTGTTTATCTAAGCGGTAATTAAAACACACATTCATGCTAAGGTAAAGCGTTTAACACTTAGTCATGCTCTCATACAATGGTTAAGGTTTCAAATGCTAACCTTCACCGTGCTAGGTACTTGTGCCAGCGCCTGAAGCTCCCGCTGCATTCAGCATACGGTTGCCCGGCGGGTTCCTCTGGCCCTGGTTCTGCTGTTGTGGCTGCTGATGCTGCTGCCCCCTCTGGGCTTGGGGCGCCGGCCCCCTCTGGCCACCTCGAGCTCCACCTCCTCCAGTAGGTGCGCTCTGAGTTCCCTTCTGCGGGCGGTACGCTCGGCTCTCTGGATTAGCAAAGCACTCGAACGACCTTTGGCCCTTCTTTCCACAATGGTGGCAGTCCACCGCTTGCCCGGTGCAGTCGACACCCAGGTGGTCTTTACCACAGCGCTTGCAATGAAAGTGGCGCAGGGGTGCAGAACCTATTATCATATCACACTCAGGTTAGTACAAGGATGGTAATGGGTAGTGTAGTACACAATTCATTCACAAGGTTAGATCGCTTACCCTTAGGGGGTACAGATCTAAGAGGCTGCACATCGTAGGTAGGCCCGGTCAGCAACGGGACCTTGTCCTTGCCCTCCAGGAGAACTTTTTCTTCCTGTGATCGTCAAAGTGTCAGGAATAGCAGGTATAAAAGCAGGCAGTAAGTAAGTAATTTAAATGGATTAAATAACTTAAGGTGGTTCTTACTTCCAGCCCTTACTGCCTCCGTTCCAGCCTCAGTCTCCGCCTCTTTCTCTAGGGCCTTACGCTTCTGCCCCTGGCCGTCCTCCAGGCTGTTCACCATCATCTCAGTCCGAGAAGCAGCGTCATAACACTCCTGTAATACATCAATGAGTTCCCCGAACTTGTAATAAATCAAACTGAGTTATAGGTATAACTGTCAATTAATTTTTACCTTGACCGTAGGGTACAAGGTAGCACCCATGGCGGCCTTAATAGCATATCCCAACCCGCCTCTAAATTTCTCCACTTTCACCGCATCAGAATAAACAACTCCTGGGACAAAGTCCAAGAGCCCAATAAACAAGGAGTAGTACTGATCTACTGTCATACTACCCTGCCTCAGGGCCTCAAACTCCTCCCTTTTCCTCTGCTTCAAATGAGCAGGATAGTACTTCTCTCTCAACAATTCCACAAAACCTGTCCATCCAAAACCCTCCATAGCAAGGTAATGTGCCTTCACGGACCTCCACCACATACTGGCAGCGTCCTTCAGATGAAAGGCTGCTATGCTAACCCGGTGCTCAGCAGGCACATGAATGGCATCGAACGCCTTCTCGTGCTCAACAATGTATCTCTCGAGGACAGTGGGGTCAGCAACACCATCATAGGTAGGTACTTGCGTGTCAGCTATGCTCTTCAGCCAATTCGGCTCTCTAGGTGCGGGTACGGGTGGGACTACAGGTGGTGCAGGTGGTGCTCCTATCTGGATGCCTCCCATCTGGGCTAGCTGAGCGAAGACGGCGGCTACCGTCTCAGCCACGCCCACGGCTAGGGCCTCCGGAGGACCTCCTCCAGGCCCGCCGCCTCTTCCACCACCTCCTCTTCCTCTGCCAGCTGATCGTCTTCCGGAAGACATCTGAAGAATTCAGAATCAAAGTCAGCTCTTCGTGATAAATACTGTACTTTTCCCTACCACAACTTAACTCAAATTATTTACAACTACCTCCTTGGTACTGGTGTGTGAATAACCTAAGCTCACGGTACTTAAACTACCATCTCTTGTAATCAGAGCGGTACTCCGCTCTGATACCTCTTTTGTAACACCCCTACTAATTCGGCTCCTAAATATCCTACAGCTGTCGCACATAATAAATATATCGCAGCTGTAAATAAAAGACTGTCGCCCTACTGGTGTCACTGTTATCACTCGCCCATACGGGTGATAACGAATTACCTGATAATCAACTTGCGAAACGTATTCCCGCAGTGACAACAAGAGATAGATAGTAGAACTTAAACAACTTAAAACAAATCTAACGTCAACCAATTATTACAGACCGTGAGCATCTAATCCAAATACACCTCGGTTAAGTACCCGAGTCCAAAACAACCTTAGTATCACACCGTACCAAGTCTTAACAACAGACATATTACAACCGTCGCGCCTCGCGTCGACCACCAGCTACTCTCCTGAAATAAAAATGGTTTGTGGTATGGAATCAGCCCCTGTTGAGTATGTCATCACATGCCCCGTCATGCCCCCAAAGACCACTCAATTATTTGGTCGAGAGCATGAGGTTCGTTACATGCAACACCGTTTTAATATTAAAACTGTAAAACAATTAACAGTAATATCCATACAATAACACAACCATCAACACATAAGTATAATCATAAGTATAACCAATGAACAACAAAGCGAAACAACGAGAATAACAAACAAGTATTAATTATCGTCCATGGTGTAGAAACCAATAATGTTCGCCACTGTACAAGTCTCAATTATTTTAATTGTTCAGTTATACCTATTGGCAATGTCTCGTTAAAACGACATGTCTCTAGTTTACCCATATATTATGGCGGTCACCCACGGCAGTAGCCACTCCAACGGTAGAGTCTCCGACCAACGAGCCATTCTAGCTCACGGGAAATTTTCTTGATACTTGCGGACCCGTATGCGGACATCCTGATATCGTTTTTGTGATCACAGCGCGCACCAAGAGCCACATCCTCTTGGCTTTACTTCCATTCCATTAATTAATTATACCATCGCATCGCATTACCATTTTTTTTCCTAACACAGCAGACTAAGGTCATTAGTCCAATCCGGAGTCTGTAAACTCGGGATCCAGTGTTAGATACGAGAGCGGCGTATAGAAAGGCCAATGCTCCGTATAAAAGTCTTGGATAATATGTATATCTCATAATCCTAGTGCTACAACGTTTTTTTTTCTGACGTTCCTTATATTTCATATAAGATAGCACCATAGCCGCTAGTTCGTTTTATATAAATAGGTCCATATATACGAACCAATACTGTTAACCAACAATAGTAAATAATGAGCAGCTATAAATATACAATTCATGCATATTAATTATCGCATTCAGACAAACAATCTTATGACAGATCACACAGAAGTCTGAACTGAGGAAGCCCTCAGAGACAATCAGAGACACATAACAACATACCGTTCACCCTGATGTATTACGGTGGAGTATGAATCAGCAAGATCCTATGCTCCGTGTGTCGTCTTTATTAGTCTAAACAATACATAATGCTACTGATTAGCATACTGTATAACAACACAATCCTATGGTACCCCGTACCGTCACTAACAACTCCCGGTTAACCCCCCGTTATAAACTGTCAATGTTTGTCGGGCTTTCGGTTTAACTCGAGATTGGAAAAGTGTTATATTACATGCGTAGTCTTGTCTTGTATATTAATACACTTATTGTTGAACTTATTATCGCATGTGACTTTAATGTATGCTTGTACAACATGTAGTTTGTTTCATTATTGCATGTGTGATTCTTTGTCATGCACTACGCATCTCGCCTTAGTATTTATTTTTCTAAGGTTGTCTCTCTCTTTTTTTTTAAAAAATTCAATGTGGTATAGTTCATATGTAAACAATACTTCCAATTACATGAATCCTTATTATCACATGTACACTCTCTTAACTTTAGAATCCCATATCCAATGTTTGTAATTCTTTTTCCTTTTATCATATGTCATTTTAATTATGAAAGTACATGGTCATTAAACCACATTATATTTTTCCATCATAACATATATTTATTTATGTGTATGCATTGTGGAACTATTTACTATATGGTAATTCTTATAATATATATCATTCTTTTTAATGAATACCTCTTATATTATAAATTTTATAATTCTTATAACATCAACACCATATTATAAATCCCATTTAAAAATGTTAATATTTCCGAACAGCACCTATGTTCTTAAATATTTACAAAATCCACCACATAATTAATATAATGTTACATTATAGTTATATAACATATCTTATGACATTTAAGTCATTAAAACAATTATAACCCATAGTTGTAAATTTTTTTAAAATACCAAACAGCCCTTAATATTTTCGTCTTTTACTATCACCACTAAACTTCTATAAAATCACAATTCAATCACAATTTATAATACATAGTTTTCTAATTCCATTAAAACTATATATCATACATATATCTTTATAAAACCTTATATGTAATTCCAAAAATTACCAAACAATACCAAAAGGTTATAAATATTATTCCTAACCTTATACTTCCTTTAAATCTCGGTTTTACCACATATGTTACTCATTTGTAACAATGTTATAAAATATCTTATATAATTCATATAAACTCCTAATTTAACCAAATAAACTTCTAAAAATTCCTAACAACTTAAGGACTTTACTAAACTCCATTTAGTTCCCCTAAGTCTCGGAAATTACATTACTACCCCAAGTCTTATAAATCTTTTACAATTTAATAAGTATCTTATTATAAGGTAGTATTTTAATTTCTTAAATTTTCCAAACTTGGTCAAAGTCTCCGATATAGTCAACTTTGACTCCTAATACCAAATGGAGACCAAATTTTCGGTAATTACCAATAACACCCTGTACTTTTCTATTTTTACAATTTTGACACAAAACTTTATAAAATGTTATAATTTTTATTAAATTAATTTAAAAACCCTAAATTGCTCTAAATTAAGCCCACAACTTTCTAATTTCCTAGTAATTACGATTTGGCCCCAATTTAACTAAATAAGCTTATAAACTTAAATTAAAATGGCCTAATGACATGGCCTTATTACAACCTTGAACCTGCAAAATAAATTACACAATAAATGTCTCAAAATATAGCATATATTCTCGGCCTCACTTTGATTTAATTATTTTTCCACATAATGTCATAATTTGACCATTATGTTAATTAAATCTCTTAAATGACTAGCTTAATTTATCTTAGTCATTTTTTCCATTTTTAGGTCAATATGACCCATATTTATAATTTCACTCTCGGCCATATATATATATATATGCTTAGAAATTATAAAAATCATAAGTTTAAGGTGTTTATACCTTGATTAATCCTTGTATGAGCTCGGTCACTTGTAGGGAAATTCACCACACTATGTAGACATGTTTAATACACCAAAATAAGATATGGTTATACTCCAAGCTTGAGCTTAAACATAAGGAATAATTAATGTAAGATTTAAGGCAAAAATCACCTTTAAAATGCAAGGAAACTTCTAGGTGGATTCGGCCTGAATCAAACACACCACAAGGTGTTAGATCCACCATATTGACATAGGAAATAGCTAGATCACAACAAGCTGCCTTGTTATTAGGTTTTACCTTGGAAAAATGCCTTAAAAGAGGGTATTTCTCTTGGATCTCGGCCACCCTTGCTCCAAATGGCTAACCAACTGAATAAACATGTAAATATGAATATTATGAGTGTATAAACTCATAAAAATTCAAGGAAGAAAACCGCTTGAAGGATTGAGAGGCTTAAGGTATGTTTTTACCTTAAAATGCAATTTTGAGCAACCTTGGTCCCTCTACTTGCTTCAACCAAGTTTAGCTGTTGTTCTAACCTTAGAACACTGAGAATGAGCCATAGGAACAGATGAGCCACGAAATCTAAGTGTAGGTAGTGAAGAGATGAAGAAAAAGAGCTAAAAATGACCTTAAAACCTTACCTTAAGAGCTTAGGAATTAGATCTGCCTTCCATGCTCAAGAACAAGGCTTGAGAGCTTCTAGGAAGGGTGAAGGCTTGGCTGGGCAGGCTGGAATCGGACAAGGAGGGAGTGAATGAGTGGAAAGGCTTGAAATAATTGAAAAAGGTAAGCAAATTTTCAAAAGCAAATGGTATTAGGTAGAAGTTGTCTAACAATGATTGTGAGCTGTCTCCTCTCCTCTTGCCAGCCAATTTCCATGGGGTAAAATGGGTCATTAATTGACCATTGACCATACTTGGTCAATTTGACTCAAACGGGCCCCCTTGTGGGGTTTTATTGATATTTTAATATTAAATTTGTAAAAATTTGTAAATTTCTGTAATTAAATTCCTAATATGATATAATGTTGTATATTATAATATTTAAAGGTAATTATAACCTTTAAGCCCATTAAAAATCAATTTAGAAGGCAATCTCACAAAAAACGTGCTTTAAGGTGTTTAGTGCACATTTTTGTGTCACAGGGTGTTCCTGAGCTTAGTTCTCCTTGAGAACGGTTTGTTGTGTTCCTTACTTCATTATAATACTTAGGAATCCACTTTGGATCCTATTTGAGGTCATACAATCTTTATGGTGTCTTAAAGCACATTTTTGGCTTTACCGATCTTAAGGCGTGTTTTGCCTTGTTGAGATCTTTTAGATTGTTCCCCAATAATATTTAGGTGTTTATTAATCAACTTAGATCATTAATAGATCATTTAATTATATTTTAAAGGTTAGGGGTATTTCAGTGGCTAAGTAAGAAAAGTAGATGAACTATGGCAAGATTTCGGTTGGAATATGTACATGTATGAACGACTTGGTGAATGGGGGAACCAAGGTGTGTATTGGGGATAGTAGAGGTGTTTAATTACCATAGAATGGTAGTTGTAGTATGAGGGTAAATCATGTAAAAATCTATAGCAAAGAGGCATCAAAATGCATTGTAGAACTAGGACGAATTAGTGTGCAAGATTTGGTAAGAAGAGAGTTGTTCTTGGGTATAGGTAGTGTAATGACTTGGAAATGTATTTGGGAAGCTAGAAGTGACATTGGTAGAGGAATTATTGAATGGTAGAAGTTGGTTTAAAAATCTGTAGCATAAGTAAAATAAAAACTGTTACACATGTTGGAAAAGAAGTGAGGAATTGTGTAAGTTGATTGATGGATTTAGAAATGGAAATGGTGGATGAATTGAGGTAGTTTAGGAAGCCTAAATGGCACCAAAACATGTGGGATTACATGTAGGAAGATTGGGGAAGAAATGGAAAAGAAAAAGAATTGAAAACAAGGTCTGCAGCAACTTTCTGCTACCGACCGACCCAGGCCCTGGATCGGTCGGTGGGTCGGTCGGGGTTTAAGTAACGAACAATGAAGACACTGGAACGGACCGACCCAGGAGCCGTGAGTCGGTCGGACTAAAATTCCCGGTGGTCGAAGTTCCTGACTTCGACCGACCCAGAGGTTGGGTCGGTCGGTGGGTCGGTCGGGCTTGGACGACGAGACTAAAACGTACTGGGATGGACCGACCCAGAGGTGTATAGGTCGGTCGGAATAGTTCTGGGTCGGTCGGGAGAGATTTGAGAGAACGTAAACTTACTGGAATGGACCGACCCAGGGGTTGGGTCGGTCGGTGGGTCGGTCGACCCAAAACTTATAAAAAAAAATGTGTGTCTTATCATGTGGTTATAGTAAACATATGTAGGTATATATATGTATGCCAAAACATATATATGCATATGTATGTAGTAATACACCATTAATGAAGTAGCAATGGTAAAGAAGTAAGTACATAAATGGGAAACAAGTACGAGGATTAATTAAGGAAGTTGAAAGTATAAGAACGTTAAGTTAAACCAAAGTAATGGGATAACAGGGTATGTACGGGAGTAGTAGCTATGAAAGTAGTGTAATGCTTAGTATTAATGGAACCATTTGGCATGTAGCCGGAGGTTCGAGAATAAGATTCGAGGAACAAGTATGGACTAAGGAGCATGCGAACACCCGATAAGTAAATCAACGGTGAAAGGTATGATTTCCTCATGCTCTGTATCCTAACCTGGTTACCCCGATTTGTGTGCTTATGTGACCACTCAAATAAGATAAATGCACGAATCGGACTTTTATTGCACTTAATTGTGTTTGGACTATATTGTTCTTGTTGTATTCTCTTGAACATGTAGTTTGTATAATTCATGAAATATATGGATGAGAATGAAGTGTATGTATATGTGTATGTGTACATGTGTAGTGTATTAACCCTTGGTATGGGTGTAATGACTTCTACTAATTCCTAACTACCTAACTCCTAACTTGAGTATTGAGTAAATGGAATGAGTAGAAGTCCGATATAGTTTCGGCCACGCGTGAGGATAAGGAAACACAAGAGGTTGGATCCGAATCCTGGCTGTAATCTTTTCCATGGACCAAATCCCTTGAATGGGTAGCATCCTGGATTAGTGAGCCACCCTAAAGCCCGGTGGTGGGATGTAGTAATCCCTGCCCAGAGGTCACACCGACTTAACATGAGTAAAGTAAGTAAGAAGTAAGTATTGTATGTGTATCGGTCTTGGCTATTGTAAGTCATTGACCTTGAGTAAATGAGTATTGAACACCCGATTAACCCGGGTGTGTGAAGAAGCTAACAAGCCTTATGTGGGAATTGGAGAAGTGTATCTCCGTATTGCATATTGAGTATGTAACGAGTATGTATTGTGTATGTGTATTGTGGAAGATGGTAAGTAAGTGTTGGTTGACTAGTATTGTCTTCCAAGCATGTATTGTACTGGGCGTATGCATGTATACCTTGTGTAGTATTGTAGTATCGTGAATGAAAGTATGTATGTATGTATGTATTGTAAATTAAATTGCATGTATTTGACCAAATGGTCGGCGTACCCTCGCTAGTACGCGGGGCATGCGGTTATCATATTCAGCGTAAGCTGACCCCCTAGGGGGAACGTTTTTAGTGCGCAGGTACCGGAAGCAGACATGATCACAGTAAGAGACCGGCGACTACACTTGGATAGCTAGGATGAACTGTAGTTAGTAGAGAATCGTAAAAGGCTTGGAGCCTTGTATATAGTTGTGAGGAATGGGTAGTTGTAGACTGTAACACCCCATCTCAATCCAACGTGGTTTCGCAACTTAACAACATATATATAAATGTCACAGCGGAATTCAATACACTCCAGGACCTTGCCACGGTCTGACTACAGAATATACCGAACATTAGTACATACTAATCTTAACCAAATACATATCCTTCTTACAATCCCCTCACATCCTATACATCTTACTAACTCAAAATGCCATACGAGTGTACATGCACAACTTGTAGGCCACACTTAACCGGTAACGCTTGTACCCCATCTTACTCTTCCGACGGCCGCCTCCTGACGTTCACCTGTGTAGTAAAAACAGCCCCCAAAGGGGGTCAGCACGAATGCTGGTACGATCCTCTCATGGCCCCCAAGCTAACGTGGCTACAACGACTAATTGTCGATAGCATGGAGGTAGATTAGATGCACAACATAATAGAAAGTGCAATAAAGAACAATCCAAATATGAACAATCAAAGTTCAAACATAATGAACGACCTTAATGCGTTCCCTTAATTAGAGAGTTAATTATTTAATTCTTTAAGTTATGTTTCCTCTTAATCTTAGTCCATCCTTATCTTACCTCAATCTTAGTCTTAGAAACAACCATCCTTTAAAAAGGAGTGGATGTAGCTTATCTTAGTCTTATAATACAAACCATCCTTTAAAAAGGAATGGGAGTAGCTTATCTCAACCTTATCTTATATTTGCCAACCGTTCTCTCATTAGAACTGGTTAGCCCTTAGTTTGTTGTTTATTTTCGTAGGGCTTGGTTAACCCAAGCCAGCAGCAGGTCACTTACCGGCAATAAACAACATTCTTAAATTGTTGGGGATGTAGGCTAGATCCCCCCACGCCATCTTAGTATGCCTCCCTCCTAAAACAAGTAGTCAGAGGAGGTCGAGTCTATGTGTCGACTCTAGGCGACGAGTCTGAAGACAAGTCATATTTGGAAGTCGGTATCTGGTAAGGATACCGACCTCCCCCAATACACATGTGCCGGTACCATTCCGGATTCCTCACTCCCCCAAAGTTAAAGTTAGTAGTAGTCTCAATGCGACGTTTGTTTGTTTAACCTCTTTCGGATATCAACAAACTCATATTAGGGAGTGTTCCTTAGTCTCACACAATTCCTTACTAAACGTTTGTTAGTAGGTTCTCACGGTAAGTTGCGTTAGTTTTCAAACATCACACAACAATACAATAAACATAATGTCCCGGTTGCATGCTTTATCTTGTTTAGTGAGAACACAAAAACAAATAGCACACAAGCCGAGGGACACCTCGTTAGCAAGCAGGTCACAAGAAGAACTGTACCGTTCACCGTTGGTCGTTTGGTTGCTTACTCTCCTCCGGAGTCCAAACTCTCAAGTCCTAAAACATTGATTCAGTCTTAAGTTGTTAATCACTTAACTTAATTCAATTTAATTAACTTACTCAACCCATAATGTTTCCCCACCTAAGACCTCTTAAGTTTTAGAACTTATTCTTACCACTTAACCTTAAACTTTTAAGTTTATACTTAACTTAATCCCTTAGGTATTTGTAACACCCCATCTCAATCCAATCGTGGTTATCACAAACTTATCACCATATATACAAACTCTGCAGCGGATTCAAATACATTCCAGGACCTTGCCACGGTCTGACTACAGAATATACCGAACATTAGTACATATAAATCTTAACCAAATACATATCCTTCTTACAATCCCCTCACATCCTATACATCTTACTAACTCAAATTGCCATACAAGTGTACATGCACAACTCGTAGGCCACACTTAACCCATAACGCTTGTACCCCATCTTACTCTCGCGACGGCCGCCTCCTGACGTTCACATGTGTAGTAAAAACAGCCCCCAAAGGGGGTCAGCACGAATGCTGGTACGATCCCCTCATGGACCCCAACCTAACGTGGCTACGACGACTAATTGTCGATAGCATGGAGGTTGATTAGATGCACAACATAATAGAAGGTGCAATAACAACAAACCAATTATGAACAATCAAAGTTCAAACATAATGAACGACTTAAATGCGTTCCCTTAATTAGAGAGTTAATTATTTAACTCATTAAGTTATGTTTCCTCTTAAGCTTAGTCCATCCTTATCTTACCTCAATCTTAGCCTTATCTTAGTCTTAGAAACAACCATCCTTTAAAAAGGAATGGATGTAGCTTATCTTAGTCTTATAATACAAACCATCCTTTAAATAGGGATGGTTGCAACTTATCTCAAACCTTATCTTAATCTTAGAATACAAACCACTCTTTAAATAGAAATGATTGTATCTTACCTCAATGTTTATTTTTGTCGGGTCAAAAGCAACCCTAGCCAATGAGCTATTAACTCCATTGGTTGAATAAACAACTTATCTTATAATTTAGGATTTAGGTGATCCTACAGCACCATCTTAATGCCACCTACCTTGGACTGTATGTCCAGTGTAGCTGAGCCGGCAACCGACCCTAGGCTACAAGTCCAAAGACAAGTCCTTAAGCGGAAGTCGGATCTGCAATAGATAACGACCCCCTTTTCCTTAGCATGCATGACCGGAGTCAGTCCCGGGTTCCTCACTCCCCCCTTAAGTTCCAGTTAGTAGAAGTCTCAAGACAACGTTTGTTGGTTAACCTCTTTCGGTTTATAACAAACTAATATGAGGGAGCGTTCCTTAGTCTCACTCAATTCCTTACTAAACGTTGGTTAGTAAGTTCTCACGGTAAGTTGTGTTAGTTTTAAAACATCACACAACAATACAATAAACATAATGTTCCGGTTGCATGCTTTATCTTGTTTAGTGAGCACATAAAAACAAATAGCACACAAGCCGAGGGACACCTCGTTAGCAAGCAGGTCACAAGAAGAACTGTACCGTTCACCGTGGGTCGTTCGGTTGCTTACTCTCTTCCGGAGTCCAAATACTCAAGCCCTAAAACATTCATTCAGTTTTAGGTTGTTAATCACTTAACTTAATTAAACTTATTTAACTTACTTAACCCATAATGATTCCCCACCTAACACCTCATAAGTTTTACAACTTATTCTTACAACCTAAACTTAAACTTTTAAGTTCATACTTAACTTAATCCCTTAGGTCTTTATACCTCTAATCATCAATGCCCTCTCAATGGGGTACCATTTATACCTCTAAACTTTCTTAGGGTTTCTTTCTTTTTTTTTTACAACTTAAGGGTCGACCGACCATACCGACCGACCTTACCCAAGGTCGGTCCATTCCAGAACTTATTACCATTTGAAATTTTTTTCTTACCCCGACTGACCTTGCAAGTCTGGTCCATTCCCGAGAGTTTTTCCCGTGGAAAATTTAAGCCCGACCGACCTTGCCAAGGTCAGTCCCAAGTTCGGTCGATTCCAGAGACTCAATTCGTACACAAAATACAAGCCCGACCGAACTTGTAAGTCCGGTCCCCAAGTTCGGTCGATTCCATAAACTCTTTCCGGTAGTGTAAACTGAGCTCGACCGACCTTGCAGGTCCGGTCCCTAAGGTCGGTCGGCTCCAGAACCTTGTTTCCAAATTCCCATTTGACTCCAAACTTCTCCACAAGTTCCCCCATGTGTCCTAATACCACTTAGGCCCTTAAACTCACCTTAGAACTTCCACCAAACTCTCCAAAACAATTTCCAAAGATCTTCTTAAACATTCACTAAATCCTTTTAAAACTCCTAACACTTAGGACTTATTTCCTTACATTTCCAACTTGTAACCTTACCAAATCTTCAACCAACCCAAGTGTTCCCTCCTTAACAGTTTGAGAACTTCATAAACATCATTTTCCATCTTCAGTTCATTTACCAAAACTTCCTCAAGTCACCTTGCATATCCATGCACCAATTCCCCTCTTTTCCATTTATTACTTATCATTCCTAAACTCTTGGACATACCTAATCATTTCTTACCATCCTCTTAGCACCTTAACCTTGTTCTTCTTTACCTTGACCTTTCTACACCCTCCTTAGACACCTATATCTCTTTTACTCAATTTACTCACCATCCGCATGATCTTACACGCTTATACGTTCCTAGTCAATCTACAACATTCTCCTTCAATTTTCACTTCCATCACCTAAGTCCACTCATTACCATCTAAACTAAAACCTTATAGTTCCACCACTAGTATTCTATTCACTTACACAAGCTTCCCAAAATTCTCATTATTATATTCTCAAGTTCATACCTAGATCACCTCAAAACATTATACTTTATTTACTCAAGTCTTAACATTCCTCATACCATGATTTTGGTGTGTTTAATACACCCACCAATCCTCTACATCCTCCTAGACATCTCTAGGCCATACTAAACCTCAAGAACTACTTAGTTAACTCATTTCCACTCAAGTTCCTCATAATGATCCCTAGTGAATCCTAGGGCATATTAACTCACCTCCACCACTTAAACACTTTGCTTTCTACTAAAATTTCACCATAGCTTCTCTAATATATTATCATGCCCAAATGCATTGTATTCCTCATTCAACCATCTCACACACATCAAGTTCTCTCTCATCATATTTTATCACCCAAACCAACTCATTCACAACAAACTCAATATAATGCAATAATCTTAAATTGCATAGCACTAAGGCTCTTAAATGATATGGCTCTTAGGCCCTTAAATGACTTAAACTTAAACACTGAATTTCCCACATGTAATAGCTTTCAACCTGCAATTACACCCATCAATCTCATAGTAGTTATAATGCTCTTAAAATCCACCTTAAACTTATATTATCAACCCATTCCCATTGGCTCCTTAATTACAAGTTCATAAGCTTGTTTAAATTCTTTTTCCTAGGTTATATAACCCATTACCTAATGTAAGATTAAAGCTACATTGGCACTTATCTAAATACCATCCCTTAAACCTTAAACCACCATTATGTAAGTAATTTACCTTGTTTTCTCAAGCTTGTCTTAACTTTCTCCTTAGACCTTCTTCTTAAATGAATCTCGGCCACCAGTTAAATTTCCCTTGCCAATGTTCTAATCAACATACATTAACTCACATGAGTGCTAAACAATACACTAACCTTAAGGAATGAAAACCTAGGTTAAAAATGTGTTCTAAGGTATAAAAATGAATGTTTTACCTTGAAGTCTTAAGGTGGGCTTGGATATGAATCAAGAAGGACCTCCTCTAGCCCTTGGAGAATATAATAAAGCTAGAAAAATGGATAAAACAAGGCTCCATGAGAAGGTAATTTTCGGTCATGAAGAAGAAGTGATGGAAACATGGTTTTTCTTACATATTCTTTACCTTGAGAGAATGGAGAACCAAATGGGCTCTTGAAACTTGATTTTCCTACATCAATGGAGTTTTTCAATGGATCCAAAATGAAGCTTTCCCATTTGGAATGGATAAGAAGCAAGGTCTTGGTCTAACTAAGAGAAATCTATGCTTAGTTTTTGATTTGGAGCTAAAATGAGCAAGTTATGGACATTTGAAGATGAGGCAACCATGGAGGCTGCTTGGGACGGTTTGGAACAGAGGAAAAGAAGAAGAGAACCGTGGAAGAAGAGAGTGAATGAAGAGGAGGAGAGAAGGTAGGCTATAGGTAAGGTATTTTACTTTTAAAGGTAAATAGTACTATTCTCTCTTTTACTCTTCTTTTCCTTTATTTGCTTAGTCATGTGGTGACTCCCCACATCAAAACCGGCCACCGGCTTAATAACCAAGATATTTATGGTCTTGGTTGACCAACAAATTGACTTATGTTGACTAAAACTTAAACTAGTCACTATTTGGCACTATTCACAAACTAGTGCACATATTTGTGAAATTTTTGGTTTCCCATTGATTTTGACTTCCTAATGTGATACTAATTAGTACACATGTTGATTAAGATGTAATCATAGGCACTTAGCCACTCAAAACTCATTTCTAAGACAATTTCTCAAAAATGTGCTTTAAGGAGTCTTAAAGCACATTTTGTATTTAAGCTTGTTTCTGAGCTTGGTTTTCTCTTCTAATTGGTTTAAAATGACCATTAGGATATTACTATGGTATTAGCATGATATTTGGGTACTCACCCAAGTCTTTCCAAGCTTAGAGCACATTTTTGCCAAAATTGCCCTTAAGACATTTTCTTGTGTTTTCCTTGGTTTAAATTGTCTACCAATCTTTCTAAGGCATATTTTAGCCTCACTACATCATAAATTGATGTTTACTCATCATACTTAGGTTTGGGGTATTTCAATCTACCCCCCTTAAAAGAACTTTGTCCCCAAAGTTCTCATGCATCTTATCTTATTAGAATACATGTCTACCTCATTCCATAGATCATACTTATGTATACTTAAACTCATTGGATCATTAGATCCGCCATATGCTTATACTTAAATATCACACAACATGCTTAAGCATGTATAGCACTCAAAATTCTCTTTGTTTCTTTTGATGATTAAAACAATCACATAATTTTCCAACGTATTCTCCCATGTCACCGGTCCGTAGACAATGGCTCGTTCGTCCTCGTCACCATGGGCCAGAATACAAAACACTCTGCTCTCCCCATGTCACCGGTCCGAAGACAAAGGCTCGTGCGTCCTCCACTTCATGGGCGAGACTCAGTAAAAAGGTAATCCTTTTTACGAGGTCATGTGAGGAATAATTCCTCTAATTATAAATACAATCAACTCCAATTTCATTTTATCCTAATGCCTCTATCCTTAGCGTGATTTAACTGTGACCACTGGTAGGGAGTTTCAGGAATCATCCAACACTGATGTGATCAGCATCAGTGTAGAACTATCCTTCCACCCCAATTTGTGTTCGGTTTCCCTTGATCCCTAGAAAATCCAGTTCCACCTCCCACGTCATTTTCAAACATCCAAATAATTCACTCATGTCCAATTTTCTATCTTTTTAGTTCTTCTAATCATAATCAATACATCTCCAAAGTGTGGACTCAGTCCATCAAACATTCCCAATTCATCTCTTAGTAATTACCTCAAGACTTAAATTCCTACTAAGTTCTATAACCGTCTCATACCAATTCTCACCATCTTATATCTCATAGCATTATTATCTTCTTCCTCATATTCATATCGAACAGTATCCAATTGTGTTATCTTATTCTTATCTCACACATAGTCTCATATCGACTCATACCTCATATATTCCTTATTTCTTAAGTCTCCTTAATCCTCTTCCTTAATTCTCTTAACTTGTACTCACACCGGAGTTAACAAGATAGGTACTTAATATGTATGGTATTCACATCTTCTGTGTGCAATAACCATGATTTTATCTCAAAATGTTTATGTAAAACATATTCTCAAATTATTTTGTGCTATGCACACCGTAGTTTATGTACTCAGTACACAAACATACGCTAAGTGGTTTTCGCTCTACCCCCCCTAAAATGGAGTACACCCACATAATCAACACCATATCATTCTTGAACATAGGTTCAAGATGTCTAATTCTCACCAAGCATTCTAGCTTCCATGTCATCTATCTCACTTATAATTCGATCAGAAATGACTTAGTCTCTGTATCGAGGATTCTTACGGTACTTATACCATTTTCTTAACTTAGTTTGGTCTAATCTCAAAGGTACTGATCTGCTAGCTTCCGTTGCGCGACTGTGATAATCTTAGGCTTAACTGCCTTTCTTATCCTTCATAGTATTGTATATCCTCATCCTGTATGCTTATGATTTAGTACTAAAGATCTCTTAATGGACACGTGTTATCTTTTATATACACGGCCTTAATGAGTTATAACTCGTCTATCCATTCTCCTTGAACATCTTATGTTCATACTCTTAGTGTTTTCTCGAATGTCTAAATTGTTCTCTCCAACTGACCTTTGGTCTGAGGATGACCCTTAATCTGAAACTACTGTTTAGTGCTTAATGCGCTTTACAGTTTAATCTCTAACGTCTTAAGTCATGTCCAATGTTTGTGCTTAACAATCCGTGTTCTTCACACTTCATAGTCCTTAATTATTTGTTCTCTGATTCCTTTGTGTTGTTGGTTCAACTGAATTCTTCTCTTCGACTGTTTGTGGTAGTAGCTGCTCTTGTCTGATCTTGCGTCGTTGTCCGTGGTACGGAGTCGACTACTTCCCGTGTTCCTTACACCACTCGTCTACATGCATGGGGTACCTTACTGGTACATTACTACTTACCTAACTAACTCATAAATGAGCGTGTCAGGCCTGCAAGCCCCTGTGGGGTGTAGTCGTCCCACATCTCATTTTAGTAAACTCGTAGTGTCCGTCACACATTTAGCTATTGCTAATTTTGAAGTATTCTACTGTCGATCTCCTCTTTCATCGTTCCATAATAGCACTTATTGTTCTTCTTGAATTTAATCAAGGGAAATCCATTTACTGCGTTCTTGGGTATTGTATGCTCTAGTTGTTTTTGTATCCCGTACTGATTCGGTCTCTTAGCGACTGAGGTCTCTTTCCACAGAACCTCTTATCTTGTTTCTCATATTTTGATCTACTAGGAATGCACTTCCAGTTCCTTAAGGAATGGGTAGTGTGCTTCCTGTGAAATCTTACCTAACCAGGTCCAGACTATTGGCATCAATGCACAGTTCGTCTACCATTTTATTCCCTTACTTATTTCGGTCTTAGCTTATAAATTTAATTGCCTCAGTGTCAATATTTGACGGCTCATACATAACGGTCGCTTTACCACGCACCATGACTTAATCCCCTTATATAAATATTGTACTCACGACCACTACTACCGTGGTAGCTGGCCTTTACCATGTTGCCCATTGATGGTGCAACAACTTACTCATTTACTCTAACATTTTATCTTATATTCAATCCCTTCTCAGTGTAAACACACTGGGGGTTCTCTCATTTCGGTGTATGGCGGTTGCCGTACCGTGTTGTAATTTTGATCATCTCTTAATATGAAGGTGTTCTGCTTCAATCTCAGGTTTATAAGTAGTCTAATTTCTCTCACATTCTTTCATCCTTTATGACGTTATTTACCATGTAGCTTAATAGGTACTGAAGAATTCATCCGTTGAATCCCAAGCTCTCCTGAGCGTTGGTCACTTAACGTGCCATAATGTGCACTCACAATGTTTATCTCTGACGATTACTGATTCCTAAATCCTGGGTGTTGGATATAAGGTCTGTCTCTGCAGCCTTCCTTATTACTCAAGTGTATCTGGTATGCTCTAAGGTAATCTCAAGGTTTACAGTTTTCATTCTCTAACAGAAGTGTATTAAATCTCTAATAAGTGAAAGCCCTTTTTGAGGGGTTTATTCCCACTCATGGCCTTACAACAAGGAGAGGTATCCCCACCCTGAAAGGCATGGTTCGTTCTCCGCCCCTGCCAATGTACTATCTCATTATTCTCATTGGTGCCTTTTCCTGGCAATATTTTCCACAATCTAAGTTATAGGTTTGGTAACCGTTCATATCTACGAATTGTAGTTCCTTCGTGGCTTAAATAAGCTCTCTTACAACTTACTGCGCCTTGGGCTCTGATGTGGTTAACATCCTTGGCTCGTAGGGTCTTAGTGCTTAATGCCTCAGTCCACAACTTGTACTCTTATTCATCTGTAGGTCATCCTTATAGGTTTTTGTTTCTTTGAACATGATCCACCGTTAGGTTACATATTGAATGTAGTATCGGGTTTCAAGGTAAGTTGTTGCATCCTGCTTCCTGCTATGGAAGTTTATTCAGGTGATCTGAGGTTTCTTAGTGTCTTTGACAATACTGTCATTTTACAAGAATTATGTCTTTTAGCAATCAAGGTTAGGTTCGTATTAGGCGTTTGCCTTACGGTGTCCAAGTTGGATATCATTTTGTCATCTTATACTTCCATCTCAGCGCCTCGTTCAACTTCCGTTGACTACGCCACCCATTGATGATCAATCATACTTGGGTGTTAATGAGTTAGGCAAACAGTATTAACTGTCATTCATCAGTTTGTTTGGCTCGACTATGCCCGCTCTGTGGGGGTAGTCCTCTGAGCTTTCCTTTTTCCAAGGTTGTACGTCTTTAATCCTTAGTAGGTTATAGCTTACGTTCATTTCTTTTACCCTTGTTTTCTGGGTTTTCCAACATCTTCATTGAAGAATGCTTATTACTGGTATTCTTAGTGATCAATCTGGGAGTCTTATCCCATTCTTGTTGAAAGTTTTTATGTCGACGGTCTCCATTGTATTCCGTAATGCATTCCTTGTACGTTATCTGAAATACCCCAAACCTTAGTATGTTGTTTAAACATTTAAATATGGTATATTAAGACTAAAAAGAGCCTTATAAACATTAGCAAACAATTTAAACTATAGAAAACACAAATAAATGCCTTAAAGTCAATTAGGGCTAAAATGTGTTCTAAGCTTGGGATAAGCTTGGGTAAGACCTAATGCGCTTACCAAGACCTTATTTATATACTAAGGAACATATTAAACCAATTACCAAAGAAAACCAAGCTTGAAAACAAGTTAAAACACAAAATATGGTTTAAGGAGTCTTAAAGCACATTTTTGAAAAATTGTCTTGTAAATGAGTTTTGAATGGATAAATGTCCATCATTACTCTTTAATTAACATGTGTACTATATAGTATCACATTTGGAAGTCTATGTCAATGGGAAATCAAAAATTTCACATCTATGTGCCTTGTTTTAGTGAATAGTAACTAAAATAAGCTAGTTTGTAACATATGTTTGTATAAGTAATTAAATTGGCCAACAAAGACTAAAATACCCTTAGTAACATTAAAGGGGCCGGTTTTTATGGTAATGAGTCACCACTCATGTTAGTTTATTAAGTAACAAATGATGACTAATGGTTACTATTTACTTTAAGGTATAAATATCTTCTAAAAAGCAAAACCAATCTTCGTTCTCTCATTTCTCTCATTTCACACGTCTTCAACGTCTCTTCTATCTTCTTCTTGCTCTCATTCACGGTTTGCTACAGCAACACCAACACCACCATCATTTTCCATCTTTGACCACTTGTATCTCCTAGCTCATTTTGCCAAATTAAATTCTAAGACCACCATTCTCTTCCTCTCATCAAGCTCTTCAATTCTATCCTTTCAAAATCTCAAGAGCTCCATTTTGGTGCCAAGAAGAATCTCCTTGGGAGGAGCTTGAGCTCATCTTTTCACATATTATTGTTCTTCTTTGCTTCAAGGTAAGGAAACTCAAAGAAAAATGATGTTTCCCTCATGTTTTTGTGTTGTCCGAAAATCACTCTTAATGGTGCCCTTATGTTGCTTTGTTCTAGCTTCATTCCAACCTTTCATGGACTAGGTGGAGTCCTCTATTGATATATATTCAAACTCTCTTCAAGTTCTAAGGTAATACAACTATCTTAATGTTTTTTTAAAAAACAATGTATAATCTAGGGTTTACAATGAGATGAAGCATAAAGCTTGTATACTCATTTTATCATTTGTATAATGTTTAGAAGTTGACAAGCAACTAAAAGCCTTGCCGATTTAGTCAAGGAAACAAGAAAGAAGTTGTGAGGAAAAAAGGTAAATGTGCTAAGCTAATGTGGTTTAAAGTCTTAGGAGAAATGATTTTATATTGCTTGTTAAAATGATCTAAGGAGCCAATGGTGAATGACTTAGTAAAATGTTCTTAAAGGCTTAGTAAAAGGCATATGTGTTGTTGAGTGTATTTGCAGGTCAAAGGCAAATATATTGTGGAAATTCAGTGTTTATGATTTATGCACCTTAAGGGCCTAAGAGCCATGTTATTTAAGGGCCTAAGTGCCAACCAATTTAAATTATGCACTATATTGTGATGTAGTGCTAAATGTGTGAAGTTTTGTGTATAAGAATGTGTTTGATGGATTTTAGTGTCCTTGATTGTTTAATGGTGAAAACAGTGTGTTTTGGTTTAGTAATGTTCTAGGAGAACCCATGTCGAAATTTAGATAATGTATAAGAAGCTTTAGGTGTTTAAAATGAGTTTTGGTAAGTTAGGAAGTGTTTAGAATGGTTAAGTGTTCTACTAGTGAAAGAAACATGCATTAAGGTATTCTAAGATGTAAAAAGGACTTAGGCAATGTTTTAGAGGATTTAGAGTGCAAATGAGTGTTTTTGGATACTTCAAGACCATGGTGAGATTGTGTTTAGGACTTGTGTAATGTTGGTGACTAAGGAAGAAGTGGTTTGTTGCATGGAGGAGCTATAAACTTGTAAAGATGTTCAAGGAGTTTGGTTAGGAAGAAAAGATGCTTGGGAGATGATGTTGTGGAGAGGAGGAAGCATTTTGGTATAGTGATTATCATAGGTGAGAAACACCATTTAGAAACCTTGTAAGAAATGTTACAAGTGTTGGTGAATTTTAAGAGAAAATCTAGTAACAAGTTAGACAAGGAACTAGGTGTGTTTAAGATGATATTTTGGCATTAGAATATACCTAAGATCATTTGGGAGGTTTAACATTTAATGAGTAAGGAGAACCATTGCAACAAGACTTAGAAAATGTTCAAAATGTAAATCTGTAGCAGTGGTCCGGGACTTAGGTCTTGGATAATGTCCCGGACCATTCATTTAAAAGGGTCGAGGGTTTTTACACAACCTTGGTCCGGTACTTAGGTTATGTAAGAACTACCGGACCACCCCCTGATTTACCCCCGAGAGAATTTGCCTATGTTGGTCCGGGACTTAGGACCCGAATGAAGTCCCGGACCACCCCATTAAAACAGGCCGAGGGTTTTGTTAAGTGTAGGTCCGGGACCTTAGTTGGGGACCAAGTCCCGGACCACTTTAAAAGTTAGTTTAAGGTTAGATAATGATGTCTAATGATGGGGATTAGTTAGTAATGATGTTATAAAGTTATATAAGGCATGTTAGGAGTGTAATAAAGACAATTTAAAAGGTGAGAAGTTATAACAATGTGTGAATACAAAATAACTAGTTAAGCGAAGTAAAAGTTAACAATGGATTAGTACATTAATTAACCGACGTTACTAAATGTGTATAGGATTCTTCAAAGGTGGAAACCAGTTGAAGCAAGGACCAAGGTATGGTTTTCTTGCAGTCTGTTGCCTACCGGTTTACACCGGCTTGTGTGTTGTATGTTTTTCTGTGTGTTTATGATGTTATAAGACTTGATCATGTAATGAGTTTACAGTTGTTCATAGTATTGTGATGTTATGACGTGACTCATTTCCCTTGTTTGTGTCTAACATGACTTACCACTTGCTTGTGAAATTGTTTGTCAAGTTCCACTGTTGAACTTCTAACAAGTGTTAACTGGGAAGTGAGGAATCCGGTTGTCCGGTCATGCATGTAAGTTTAAGAGTAGATATCTGAATCAGATTCGACTCTTATGTTGTTAAGATTGTTCTCTTAATTTGGCGTTCGATCTCCCGCTAGCTTCCTCCAAAGCTTACCTATTCTGACTTATGATCGGTTTAGTGGGAACATGTGTTTGTGTGGTGTGTTCGGGTCATAATATCCGAACCATCTGTGACTTAAGTTACTCGTTCGAATAACAGAACGGTAATGAGTGTGTGTAACGAGCTTAACATGAGAGTGAACCATTCTCTAGGCTTCTTGTGTTGTTTAACCTTCTTTGTTTGTGATTGTGGAAAGAGTATCCACTGTGTATGTGATGTTGTGCTATGCAATAATAATGGTATGCCACATGTTATGTTATGTTTAAAATGAATGCCATGTCATCATGACAATTAGTTGCGCGTATCCCGGTAGCCGATGGGCTGCGCGTTAACCATACCAGCCAAGGGTTGCTGACCCCCTCGGGGGCTCCATATTTTTACTACAGGATGAGGATCGAAGAAGCAGAGTGGCTGTGGATTCTAGGCTGCAAATGTACTTTTGGTTATTTTGGATGTTGAGCCCGGGATGCGCCTGTGCTCCCGTGGCATTATATTTTGATTCCGTTGATACTACTGTGGCGGTATATTGGCAGTTTACAGTGAAGGAATGTAATTAAATACTCGGTATTGTATATGATGTATTTATGGTTTTAGTTCTATGCTCGGGAGTCTGATCATCAGACCGGTACACTTGTATTTATTCTGCCTTGTTAACCACGTGGGTGGTTGACGGCGTTGTAGCACCAAAGCGTTTAGTTAATGTTTAGTTGTTTATTTCCGCTGCGATTTCAATTAGTTGTGAAGTATGATGTAGGGGTGTTACATTATCACTTGCGTAGTGTTTTGCTCGCATTACTGAGCAATCTCTTATGTTTTCCTCTCGGGGTTTGGGATTGATGTTCTTACCGCATTGTCGGTTGTTGTTGTAGTACGTTGTACCGTTGCTAATATTTATAGTTTAGTATTCTGTCCAAGTTCAGCACCCTGCTGATTGGTGTATCCGTTCATCTCATCATGGTCAGGCCGTTAGACCCTTCCAAGGTCTCATTCTCCCGTTCTTATAGATTTACAATCCGGTATTAATGTGTACTACAACTGTAGCGTTCTATTACCTCGCCATGTTGGCTCTCTGTGTAGCTTAATCGTGGTTGCACTTGCTATGGCAAGTGCACCATGCAAGATGGGTTACCGATACTGTGTGCGTCGGTGGTGGTACTTCCACCTAGTTTCCATATCTTTGGTAGTCCTCGGGACTCCTTCGACGTTCTCTTATTTAGGATAACTAGCCATCCGGCAGTTTCCTGGTTGTTTTGACAGTACTGTCGCTTATCAGGGTGTTCCTCTTTTTGAGGGAACCCCTTGTTACTTACTCCTGTCTTAGTCCTCGCTCATGTCTCCACACATTTTGTTGTGGTTACTAAATAATGATTCTCCTTTAGGCACTACATCGTAGTCCTATTCCGGTATACAATTTGTATGAGTTTCTACCGTCATCAGCGTTATGTCGGCCAGGTTTGTAACCTTCTTCATTGTATGGGGTTTGGAGTTCCCGTTCCTAACTAGACTTTCCAGTAATCACAACTCTTATGCTTTATACTATCCCACTGTCATGCTCACTCGGATCACTGTCCGGTACTCATGTCGCTTATCTCTTCCTTTCCATTGCACTCGTAGTGCTTTTCTTATCATTGGTATGGTGGGGTAACTCAACTTCGTAGCATGTCGACCTATGTTGCCGGTAATTACCGTTCCCTTATTGATAGAATTCCATAGGTAGCGCCTATTTCTCTGTTGTGCTCCATTACAAACCTCCAAGTTCTCCGTAACTGTTGTGCAACAAGATGTTTCTCGTAATGCTTACAGTTAACTAACTGCCAGATCGGGTTTCCCCGAGTAAGAGAAGGCTTTCTTCTCTCTGGCGTTTGTTCCATATATTCAGGGTTAGGGATGTGGAGGGCGGGTCTAGGTACTATGGATATCCAGTAAACACCGGGAAGTCCTGACTAATGCACCTCTCACTCTATCTCTCAACCCTTAACCCATAACTCAATCTCAACCTCAGTTTTCTCCTAAGTTCGGTAATTCTTGTCTTCAGAGCGTAACTACACTCTGATATCACTTCTTGTAACACCCCATCTCGATCCAATCGTGGGTATCACAAACTTATCACCATATATACAAACTCTGCAGCGGATTCAAATACATTCCAGGACCTTGCCACGGTCTGACTACAGAATATACCGAACATTAGTACATACAAATCTTAACCAAATACATATCCTTCTTACAACCCCTCACATCCTATACATCTTACTAACTCAAATTGCCATACGAGTGTACATGCACAACTCGTAGGCCACACTTAACCCGTAACGCTTGTACCCCATCTTACTCTCGCGACGGCCGCCTCCTGACGTTTCACCTGTTAGTTTAAAAACAGCCCCCAAAAGGGGGTCAGCACGAAGGTGGGAGATCCCCTCATGGCCCCCAAGCTAACGCGGCTACGACGACTAATTGTCGATAGCATGGAGGTTGATTAGATGCACAACATAATAGAAGGTGCAATAACAACAAACCAATTATGAACAATCAAAGCAAAACATTAATGAACGACTTAAATGCGTTCCCTTAATTAGAGATTAATTATTTAACTCATTAAGTTATTTCCTCTTAATCTTAGTCCATCCTTATCTTACCTCAATCTTAGCCTTATCTTAGTCTTAGAAACAACCATCCTTTAAAAAGGAATGGATGTAGCTTATCTTAGTCTTATAATACAAACCATCCTTTAAATAGGGATGGTTGCTACTTATCTCAAACCTTATCTTAATCTTAGAATACAAACCACTCTTTAAATAGAAATGATTGTATCTTACCTCAATGTTTATTTTTGTCCGCTCAAAAGCAACCCTAGCCAATGAGCTATTAACTCCATTGGTTGTATCAACAACTTATCTTATAATTTAGGATTTAGGTGATCCTACCGCACCATCTTAATGCCACCTACCTTGGACTGTATGTCCAATGTAGCTGAGCCGGCAACCGACCCTAGGCCACAAGTCCGAAGACAAGTCCTTAAGCGGAAGTCGGATCTGCTATAGATAACGACCCCCTTTTCCTTAGCATGCATGACCGGAGTCAGTCCCGGGTTTCTCACTCCCCCCTTAAGTTCCAGTTAGTAGAAGTCTCAAGACAACGTTTGTTGGTTAACCTCTTTCGGTTTATAACAAACTAATATTAGGGAGCGTTCCTTAGTCTCACTCAATTCCTTACTAAACGTTGGTTAGTAAGTTCTCACGTTAAGTTGTGTTAGTTTTCAAACATCACACAACAATACAATAAACATAATGTTCCGGCTGCATGCTTTATCTTGTTTAGTGAGTACACAAAAACAAATAGCACACAAGCCGAGGGACACCTCGTTAGCAAGCAGGTCACAAGAAGAACTGTACCGTTCATTTTGGGTCGTTCGGTTGCTTACTCTCTTCCGGAGTCCAAATACTCAAGCCCTAAAACATTCATTCAGTTTTAGGTTGTTAATCACTTAACTTAATTAAACTTATTTAACTTACTTAACCCATAATGATTCCCCACCTAACACCTCATAAGTTTTACAACTTATTCTTACAACCTAAACTTAAACTTTTAAGTTCATACTTAACTTAATCCCTTAGGTCTTTATACCTCTAATCATCAATGCCCTCTTAATGGGGTACCATTTATACCTCTAAACTTTCTTAGGTTTCTTTCTTTTTTTTTTACAACTTAAGGGTCGACCGACCTTACCGACCGACCTTACCCAAGGTCGGTCCATTCCAGAACTTATTACCGTTTGAAATTTTTTTTTTTACCCCGACCGACCTTGCTAGTCCGGTCCCCAAGGTCGGTCTATTCCCGAGAGTTTTTCCCGTGGAAAATTTAAGCCCGACCGACCTTGCCAAGGTCGGTCCCAAGTTCGGTCAATTCCAGAGACTCAATTCGTACACAAAATACAAGCCCGACCGAACTTGTAAGTCCGGTCCCCAAGTTCGGTCGATTCCAGAAACTCTTTCCGGTAGTGTAAACTGAGCTTGACCGACCTTGCAGGTCCGGTCCCTAAGGTCAGTCGGCTCCAGAACCTTGTTTCTAAATTCCCATTTGACTCCAAACTTCTCCACAAGTTCCCCCATGTGTCCTAATACCACTTAGGCACTTAAACTCACCTTAGAACTTCCACCAAACTCTCCAAAACAATTTCCAAAGATCTTCTTAAACATTCACTCAATCCTTTTAAAACTCCTAACACTTAGGACTGATTTCCTTACATTTCCTACTTGTAACCTTACCAAATCTTCAACCAACCCAAGTGTTCCCTCCTTAACAGTTTGAGAACTTCATAAACATCATTTTCCATCTTCAGTTCATTTACCAAAACTTCCTCAAGTCACCTTGCATATCCATGCACCAATTCCTCTCTTTTCCATTTATTACTCATCATTCCTAAACTCTTGGACATACCTAATCATTTCTTCCCATCCTCTTAGCACCTTAACCTTGTTCTTCTTTACCTTGACCTTCCTACACCCTCCTTAGACACCTACATCTCTTTTACTCAATTTACTCACCATCCGCATGATCTTACACTCTTATACGTTCCAAGTCAATCTACAACATTCTCCTTCAATTTTCACTTCCATCACCTAAGTCCACTCATTACCATCTAAACTAAAACCTTATTGTTCCACCACTAGTATTCTCTTCACTCACACAAGCTTCCCAAAATTCTCATTATTATATTCTCAAGTTCATACCTAGATCACCTCAAAACATTATACTTTATTTCCTCAAGTCTTAACGTTCCTCATACCATGATTTTGGTGTGTTTAATACACCCACCAATCCTCTAATTCCTCCTAGACATCTCTAGGCCATACTAAACCTCAAGAACTACTTAGTTAACTCATTTCCACTCAAGTTCCTCATAATGATCCCTAGTGAATCCTAGGGCATATTAACTCACCTCCACCACTTAAACACTTTGCTTTCTACTAAAATTTCGCTGTTATACCCAAAATTTCAACCCCCCCGGAGTAGTCTCTAAGGCATACGTGTTACAAAGGGCAAAAGGGGTCAAAAAGCACCATGGCGGGATTTTCCAATGACATTATCGGGATTTTCTAATTTCATATGACTTGTTCATTATCTCCAAACACTTCCAAATATCATAGTCATTATGAAAGGTATTTCATGATTTTCTGATAATATTTATTCTGGAAATTTAGCTTTTAATTCATATTATAAGCTAATTTCTTTAATTAACACATGAAATAACCTCAAAATAGAAATAATAAAAGGTTTCCAAAAAAAAATAAAATTGTCACATGGTTAGCATGACTACATACAGTCATAAACCTGAAATTATTTTATTTGGAACCTTAACCCAAAATTTAAAAGAGAAATTCAATCATTTTTGCAATTTTCTCTCTCCTATGGAAAATACCGAAATCAAAACAAAAACGTCATGAAATTTTAACACAAGATAGAGGATGATTATTAGAGACTAATGCCGTTGGAATTTTGTTATTTCGACTTTCCAATAATAAGTTATGAATTATGGGAGATTCCAGATTGTGAGATTTTTTCTACTCGGTTATTTATCAAAATAACCCGATTCCAACTCTCAAAATTCTTAAAATCATCCTTTATTTCAGTTAAAATTTCATAATTTTTATCGGCCTGAAACATATTTTAAAAAATCGGATTCCCTTAGAGCACAAAATCAGGGTTTTAGATAAAAATCTTGTTCTATCAACATGACCTTGCTCTTTCTAAAAGGACCTTCCAAAAACGACCTAGGGCAGAGGAGAACACTTCCAAAGTCAGAGAACACAGCCACAAACCTTCTCCCCACGTTTTTACACTTCCAAGCCTCAAATCAACACCGAAACTCTGCAGAAATCACCCGAAATCACCAAAAACTCATCCTTTCTTCTCCCATTGAACTTCCAAGCACCAAAAACACACAAAACACCACAAAACAAAAAAGAAGAAACACGTCCTTAACATCATAAATAAGAAGGAGTCAGAAGCTCAATTCGAAGTCAATCCAGAACCGGCATCAACGAAGCACCAAAAGACCCCCGATGTGAAGAGTCTCATTAAACCCGAAGGTAAAACAGGTTGAAATCAAATTTTTCTGACTTTGCTCGGCTTTAACTATTCTGTGTTAAATTTTGGAGTCGAATTGACTTTTTACCGCTCCTGAATTAACGTTTGCTTTCGCTTCTGCCCAATAACTTGTTTGCTAAGTTTCGTGTTTAATTCGTACTCAAAATGCAAACTTTTGATCACTAACGTGTTTAGAATCTTTCAGGCTACCTACCCATAAATTTTGAGCCAAAAACACCACCGGGAACCACCCAAACGCCGCCGTCCGAGGGCGGTCCGCACCCACGGACGCTATGTCCGGGGTCCCGGACCAGTCCGTAAGCCCGGACGCCCCCGGACGGTGGCGGGATATTTTTATTTTCAACAATTAGGGCTTTATAAAACATGTCCGGGCCCACGGACGTCCTGTCCGTGGCCCCGGACTTTTCAAAATCTCGTTTCTGTTTAAATTCGACTTTTATGTTCACATAGGTTAACTAGGGTCCGAGGGTTCGGACATTAGGTCCGTAGCCACGGACGGAAACAAAATTTGACCTAATTCTGCCTCCGAAACCCTAGTTTAGGAATCTTTAATTTCACTTTAATTTTCTGTCAAAAAATGCTAAAAAACACAAAAAAACAGAAGCTTGCGCACTTAGGTTAAAACGACTCGTAATAAGCCGTAATTAAACTAAGTAGAGGAAAAACGACTTCTAGGGGTAATGAAAGTAATTGAACCCTAAATAAGTCGAATACCAAGCCCCCGAACCCGAACTCTCCTTTCCTAATTTGATCTAGGTTAAAATTAGGTGGCGACTCATAATAGGTTCCGGTGAGCTAGCTTAGGTTTTAATAATTATTGTTAAATGACATTGTTATTAATCAGGTTATAAGTGGACCTAAAACCCGGTTAGATCCTAATCAGCTTTAATCAACATAGGGTAGGGTTTAAAATCGAGGCTCACAGACTGGCGACTCTGCTGGGGACAACTTCTTAATTTTAACTTGTTTTAATTTTAAGAAAGAGGGCTTAACTCGAAAATGTTTATTTATGGCTTTATTACTCTGTTTGTTTACTTTCATGCGCACTTCTATTTTATGCACCTTTGCATCATATGAGAGCGAGGGTCCACGCAAACCGATTTCACCCCGGGACCCATTTGAAGGTTCCCTGTCAGGGCTCACACCTTTTAGGTGATGTGAATAAGCGGGGGAAAAGAGGAGGGTGTCGTCTAACCACACCCCCTTAATACCTGGGCCTTAGCCCCAAGCGTTTTCCTGGCAGTGCCCTTACCTAGCCCATTGTTTGGTCAGTCTAAGACCCGACCGTAGACGCACACCTTCGGTGATGTGAAAAGAGTGGGGAATCCCAAAGAGAAGAGCGTGCAAGCCCTATTCCTTTGTGGTGACCTGGGCCCATGCCCCAAGCACCTCTCCGGATCGACCCATACCCGGTGTGATTTAAAACGTCTAGTGAGGACATGTTGAATTTGTGTGGGCCCTGTTTGCTTGTATGATCGGCCCACTACCCAGCCTAGAGATTGATAGGAACTTCTCCTACATCAACCTAGCCCAACACGAATTGGCAGCTCTATTTGTTTGTGGCCCAGAGGCCCTGTTTGGTTTAACATGTGAGTCGTTCGGGCTTCGGCTCAAAAGCCTAGACTTAGGTGATTTCTCTCTGGCCCAATTTGAATTATCCAATTAGTTCTAGGCCCATAAAAAAAATCCACCTGAACTTGAAATAACTCACAAGTCCTGAAAATAAAATCTTTTTCGGCTTAGCAACCATCTTCTCTGGCCCAAAGAAAGTTAGGCCCATTTGTGATTTAGGGACCATTCCAGCTCATGTGCTTTACTTCAGGCCCAAACACATTCCGGCTCAAGGGCTCATTCTAGTCTAGGTAGACTTCTTATCATGACCCTAACCCAAAACCCTTGATCTATGTGTCATCTTTTAGGCCCAACCAAAATCACTCGGCCCAAATTCCAGTTCACATACAGAGCAATCATTCTGGCCCAGTACCACACTCATAACTCATTCCATTTGAGCCCATAGACCAATTCATAGTTTTGGCCCGTGAGCTTCGTTCTCAATCCAGAATTGCGGTCCATAAAACATTTGAATCCAAGATAGTTTGCATAACTCATTCATTCCTGTTTCCTGTTTCAAGGCCCAACAAGAGCATCAAACGAATCTGGACTTCAAGGCTTATCCCTCGGCCCAGTGGCCCATTCACGGTCCATGTGATTTCTTTCCGCCTGTTTGCTCAATTCCTGGATTCAGGCCTACATGTCTGTTCTAGTCTAGGAATCACTCTAATCTATGCACTTCACTCTCAGTTTGGCAAAGACTCAGGCCCAGTTACTTCGTACATAACCCATAGGCATTCCTAGTTCTGACATTTTGCAGAGCCTACTCGAAGCTTGGAAGGAAGACAATCATGGTCAATGGTGCCCCGACGGTCAATAGCTTGAGTCTTCAACACATTGGCATCAGACTGTTCAACATCACTATTTCATAAGTTTTCTCAATTTAGTGGTTAGCTTCCTTTATCATTTTAGATTGCAACTTTTGATGTTATCTTTCCATTCGCGAATTAGAGCATAGTTCTATTTTCGTAATTTTTTGTGCATTCATCGAACAAAACAAAAACAAAAAAAATTGTTTTTAAGGGATCACAGAGTAATCATTTCCCGACTATGGAATAGAACGACTTGTCTTTTTGTTTCTAAAAGGGTGAACATGTCCGTCCTCACACCACAATCTATCTCAAAACATCCACAAAGCATTCCAAAATTCACATCTGTTTAAGTGTTGTCATAGACCCCAAATCAATACTGGGGGCAATCTGAGCTCAAGATCGTCATCTTTAATCTTTCGTTTAAGCGCGTGAACTAGTCTCTGAGTGAAATTTGCGAGAGTGTCTTGAGTGGTAAAACCATGAGTGAACGAGCGTGTCATTTTTACACGACTCCGGTGAGATCATATTCAAAGGTGAGGTAAACGGCATGACTCCGACCGAAGGAGATAATTTGTAAATTTACTCTTAGATCTGCGAAAAGTAACAAAGAACGGATACACAACTATCAGGAATGACGAAGCACCTAGGTAGCACCACATAGCCAAAAGCTTGTAAACCCTATCATTAAACCCTAGGCACCCCCGTTGAGCCTTTCGTATATCCCTTTTTCGATATTATGAGCTCCACAAAATAATCCAGCCAATGATGAATGTCCGACCCGGTGACTAAAGGAAGCGAGGAGCCCGACTCTCAGATAACATTCTCATCAGTCCAAAAGAAGCAATGCTGCTATCAGCATAACGAAGCGATCCGCAAATGGTCCCAGAGTGACACAGGATCAAAAGAGCTCACATCAAAACAGCTCTCGAAGCCCAAAACCGGGAAACACAAGAACCCCGAAGGCAAAATCAAGGAAGGATAAAACAAAAAGGCAAACCCGAAGTGCCTCGAAGAAGTCCAAATGACAAAAAAGAGAAATGGTGTAAAGGACAACTTCAAAAGTCCAGGTCCAGAAGCTCGAAAACAACGTCAACATGAAGCAGCCAGACAACTTCAAGGCAAGGAAGATGAATCTGAGAGAAGACTCGAGTTGCAGCTTTGGTCACCCATTTAAGCTCCACATACCTCAAATATCCCTCCATGATCCCGTCATCTTTCATCACCCCCTATGGTCACATTATAAGCTTTAAAGACTTCCGACTTGATAGTTGTGTGTCCAATCATGTGAAAGTAACAGATCAAATGCGTAAATCCATCAAATATCGAATTCAATGGTCTAGAAGTTATGACCATGAGCGAGAAATGAGTGCAAACACCAACCACATCGAGTGTAGGTTAGGAAACACCGCATCAAAGCATAAGCCTCGACCCTGTGAGGGTGAGACTTGTTCGCATGTTTAATCAAAGAAAATACAGGGGGCAATCGATCATTCCGATCGATTGCCATGAACTCTAGCTCAGACTGTCCTAATGAAGAAAATACCAGGGGCAATTGTTGGTTCCAACAATTTCCATGACAACACCAATTGGAACCTAAAGCATAAACACCATTAATACCATCACCACCATACAGGCCCACATAAGCCCTTACCTCCACATCATACCACACAGGCCCACATAAGCCTTCACTTCCACATAAATTCAATGGCCCGTCATAAGCCCTGATCACCACTTAAAAGATCCCCACATCAAACACCACTCTCCACCGACGGCATGTTCATCTCCTAGGAGGCAAATTACAAGTCTGAAATCTCTAGTCCGGAAATGATAATTTCACTTTCCTTTTCAGCGGACAGAATTTTCTTTAAACATTGCCACGTTTGGCATCTTTTTCAGCAATTTCTTCGGTTTCACAAAACTCATCATATTCCTGGTAATTTCTTACTTTGAACAAATCTGCATCATCACCATGTTTGGCACATTCTCCAGCAATTTCTTGTTTTAGACAATCTTCAATTCTCATAATTGCCATGTTTGGCACATTTTTCAATAGTTGCTTGCTTTAAACAAGTATCTTACATGCACTGTGATTGCATTTTACAAACTTTTGCATACACCTCATCATCGCCACGTTTGGCCCTTTTACAGTTGATTTTCACCACATGCATTTGCACGAGACCATTATCTGTCCGACTCATTTTTAGTTCGAGACCCAGAATTAGTGCGAGATCCAACCTTTAGGCTCGTCATAAGACCTAGAACCATCCTTAGGCTCGTCATAAGACCTAGATCCAACCTTTAGGCTCGTCATAAGACCTAAATCCATCCTTAGGTTCGTCATAAGACCTAGATCCACCCATAGGCTCGTCATAAGACCTAGATCCTTTCTTAGGCTCGTCATAAGACCTAGAACCGTCCTTTAGGCTCGTCATAAGACCTAGATACTTTCTTAGGCTCGTCATAAGACCTAGAACCGTCCTTTAGGCTCGTCATAAGACCTAGTTGCATTCCCTTAGGCTCGTAGCAAGACCTAGCATTACCTTTTAGTTTACCCACTCTCATCAAACACATTGCATTCATCTCATTCATATAGGCTCGTCATAAGACCTAGTTGCATTATCCAGGCGCGTCATAAGACCTGGCAACAGAAAGTTGGCGACGTGATGGCAATAAATCCTCCTTTTGCGATGTCAACTTATTTTTGGGATCAACGAATGGTGGGCAAAGGCAATAAGTCCCCAGGGTTTTTACCAGGAGTTATCCCTGCACACCGGCTTGGGGGGCGATGGCAATAAGTCCACATTGGGTCCAGCTAGGAGCATTGGCACGGGTTTCGGTCCCCAGAAGCATCCGAGCATCATCCGCATCATCAGCATCAGCATCATCAACATCAGCATCATCAACATCATCAGTATAATAAGCATCACTAGCATATTAGCATTCCTGCATCTACACATTATTTCATTTTCATCATTTTTAGGTAGTCAACGCCTTAGAACCGCTTGACATTATTTCATTTTGTTTCTTACTTTTAGGTAGTCAACACCTTAGAATAGCTTGACATCATTTTCATCATCTTCAGGTAGTCAACGCCTTAGAATCGCTTGACATTTACTTCGTCATTTCATTTTTTTTGGGTAGTCAACGCCTTAGAATAGCTTGACATCATTTCACTTTTTGGTAGACAACGCCTTAGAATTGCTTTACATCTTTTCATTTTCATTCTCACTCATAGGTAGTCAGTGCCTTAGAATAGCTCGACACAATCCACATACAGGGTCTTTAAGAACCCAAAATTTTGGGGTGTCACTCTGGCATCAACTAGTCTTTTCATCTTCATTACAAAGCCTAGTTGGCGGGGGGCAATCTGTTATACCCAAAATTTCAATCCCCCCCGGAGTAGTCTCTAAGGCATACGTGTTACAAAGGGCAAAAGGGGTCAAAAAGCACCAAGGCGGGATTTTCCAATGACATTATCGGGATTTTCTATTTTCATATGACTTGTTCATTATCTCTAAACACTTCCAAATCATAGTCATTATGAAAGGTATTTCATGATTTTCGATAATATTTATTCTGGAAATTTAGCTTTTAATTCATATTATAAGCTAATTTCTTTAATTAACACATGAAATAACCTCAAATAGAAATAATAAAAGGTTTCCAAAATTAAAATAAAATTGTCACATGGTTAGCATGACTACATACAGTCATAAACCTGAAATTATTTTATTTGGAACCTTAACCCAAAATTTAAAAGAGAAATTCAATCATTTTTGTAATTTTCTCTCTCCTATGGAAAATACCGAAATCAAAGCAAAACATCATGAAATTTTAACACAAGATAGAGGATGATTATTAGAGACTTATGTCGTTGGAATTTTGTTATTTCGACTTTCCAATAATAAGTTATGAATTATGGGAGATTCCAGATTGTGAGATTTTTATCTACTCGGTTATTTACCAAAATAACCCGATTCCAACTCTCAAAATTCTTAAAACTCATCCTTTAGTTTCAGTTAAAATTTCATAATTTTTATCGGCTTGAAACATATTTTAAAAAATCGGATTCCCTTAGAGCACAAAATAATATGACCTTGCTCTTTCTATAAAAGGACCTTCCAAAAAGGACCTAGGGCAGAGGAGAACACTTCCAAAGCCAGAGAACACAGCCACAAACCTTCTCCCCACGTTTTTACACTTCCAAGCCTCAAATCAACACCGAAACTCTGTAGAAATCACCCCGAAATCACCAAAAACTCATCCTTTCTTCTCCGATTGAACTTCCAAGCACCAAAAACACACAAAAAACCACAAAAACAGAAGAAACACGTCCTTAACATCATAAATAAGAAGGATTCAGAAGCTCAGTTCGAAGTCAATCCAGAACCGGCATCAACGAAGCACCAAAAGACCCCCGATGTGAAGAGTCTCATTAAACCCGAAGGTAAAACAGGTTGAAATCAAATTTTTCTGAGTTTGCTCGGCTTTAACTATTCTGTGTTAAATTTTGGAGTCGAATTGACTTTTTACCGCTCCTGAATTAACGTTTGCTTTCGCTTCTGCCCAATAACTTGTTTGCTAAGTTTCGTGTTTAATTCGTACTCAATATGCAAACTTTTGATCACTAACGTGTTTAGAATCTTTCAGGCTAACTACCCATAAATTTTGAGCCAAAAACACCACCTGGAACTACCCAAACGCCGCCGTCCGAGGGCGGTCCGCACCCACGGACGCTATGTCCGGGGTCCCGGACTCCCAGTCCGTAAGCCCGGACGCCCCCGGACGGTGGCGGGATATTTTTTTTTCAACAATTAGGGCTTTATAAAATGTCCGGGCCCACGGACGTCCTGTCCGTGGCCCCGGACTTTTCAAAATCTCGTTTCTGTTTAAATTCGACTTTTATGTTCACATAGGTTAACTAGGGTCCGAGGGTTCGGACATTAGGTCCGTAGCCACGGACGGAAACAAAATTTGACCTAATTCTGCCTCCGAAACCCTAGTTTAGGAATCTTTAATTTCACTTTAATTTTCTGTCAAAAAATGCTAAAAAACACAAAAAAACAGAAGCTTGCGCACTTAGCTTAAAAAGACTCGTAATAAGCCGTAATTAAACTAAGTAGAGGAAAAACGACTACTAGGGGTAATGAAAGTAATTGAACCCTAAATAAGTCGAATACCAAGCCCCCGAACCCGAACTCTCCTTTCCTAATTTGATCTAGGTTAAAATTAGGTGGCGACTCATAATAGGTTCCAGTGAGCTAGCTTAGGTTTTAATAATTATTGTTAAATGACATTGTTATTAATCAGGTTATAAGTGGACCTAAAACCCGGTTAGATCCTAATCAGCTTTAATCAACATAAGGTAGGGTTTAAAATCGAGGCTCACATTCGCCATAGCTTCTCTAATATATTATCATGCCCAAATGCATTGTTTTCCTCATTCAACCATCTCACACACATCAAGTTCTCACTCATCATATTTTGTCATCCAAACCAACTCATTCACAACAAACTCAATATAATGCAATAATCTTAAATTGCATAGCACTAAGGCTCTTAAATGACAAGGCTCTTAGGCCCTTAAATGACTTAAACTTAAACACTTAATTTCCCACATGTAATAGCTTTCAACCTGCAATTACACCCATCAATCTCATAGTAGTTATAATGCTCTTAAAATCCACCTTAAACTTATATTATCAACCCATTCCCATTGGCTCCTTAATTACAAGTTCATAAGCTTGTTTAAATTCTTTTTCCTAGGTTATATAACCCATTACCTAATGTAAGCTTAAAGCTACATTGGCACTTATCTAAATACCATCCCTTAAACCTTAAACCACCATTATGTAAGTAATTTACCTTGTTTTCTCAAGCTTATCTTAACTTCCTCCTTAGACCTTCTTCTTGAATGAATCTCGGCCACCATTTAAATTTCCCTTGCCATTGTTCTAATCAACATACATTAACTCACATGAGTGCTAAACAATACACTAACCTTAAGGAATGAAAACCTAGGTTAAAAATGTGTTCTAAGGTATAAAAATGAATGTTTTACCTTGAAGTCTTAAGGTGGGCTTGGATATGAATCAAGAAGGACCTCCTCTAGCCCTTGGAGAATAGAATCAAGCTATAACAATGGATAAAACAAGGCTCCATGAGAAGGTAATTTTCGGTCATGAAGAAGAAGTGATGGAAACGTGGTTTTTCTTACATATTCTTTACCTTGAGAGAATGGAGAACCAAATGGGCTCTTCAAACTTGATTTTCCTCCATCAATGGAGTTTTTCCATGGCTCCAAAATGAAGATTTCCTAATTTTGAAAGGATAGGAAGCAAGGTCTTGGTCTAACTAAGAGAAATCTATGCTTAGTTTTTTATTTGGAGTTAAATGAGCAAGTTATGGACATTTGAAGATGAGGCAACCATGAAGGCTGCTTGGGATGGTTTGGAACAGAGGAAAAGAAGAAGAGAACCGTGGAAGAAGAGAGTGAATGAAGAGGAGGAGAGAAGGTAGGCTAAAGGTAAGGTATTTTACTTTTAAAGGCAAATAGTACTATTCTCTCTTTTACTCTTCTTTTCCTTTATTTGCTTAGTCATGTGGTGACTCCCCACATCAAAACCGGCCACCCCCTTAATAACCAAGATATTTATGGTCTTGGTTGACCAACCAATTGACTTATGTTGACTAAAACTTAAACTAGTCACTATTTGGCACTATTCACAAACTAGTGCACATATTTGTGAAATTTTTGGTTTCCCATTGATTTAGACTTCCTAATGTGATACTAATTAGTACACATGTTGATTAACATGTAATCATAGGCACTTAGCCACTCAAAACCCATTTCTAAGACAATTTCTCAAAAAGGTGCTTTAAGGAGTCTTAAAGCACATTTTGTGTTTAAGCTTGTTTCTGAGCTTGGTTTTCTCTTCTAATTGGTTTAAAATGACCATTAGGATATTACTAAGGTCTTATCATGATATTTGGGTACTCACCCAAGTCTTTCCAAGCTTAGAGCACATTTTTGCCCAAATTGCCCTTAAGGCATTCTCTTGTGTTTTCCTTGGTTTAAATTGTCTACCAATCTTTCTAAGGCATATTTTAGCCTCACTACATCATAAATTGATGTTTACTCATCATACTTAGGTTTGGGGTATTTCATCTTTATACCTCTAATCATCAATGCCCTCTTAATGGGGTACCATTAATACCTCTAAACTTCCTTAGGGTTTCTTTCTCTTTTTTTTTACAACTTAAGGGTCGACCGACCCTACCGACCGACCTTACCCAAGGTCAGCTATTCCAAAACTTATTACCGTTTGAAAATTTTACCCCGACCGACCTTGCAAGTCCGGTCCCCAAGGTCGGTCCATTCCTGAGAGTTTCCCCCGTGGGAAATTTAAGCCCGACCGACCTTGCCAAGGTCGGTCCCAAGTTCGGTCAATTCCAGAGACTCAATTCGTACACAAAATACAAGCCCGACCGAACTTGTAAGTCCGGTCCCCATGTTCGGTCGATTCCAGAAACTCTTTTGGGGTAGTGTAAACTGAGCTCGACCGACCTTGCAGGTCCGGTCCCCAAGGTCGGTCGGCTCCAGACCTTTGTTTCTAAATTCCTATTTAACTCCAAATTTCTCCACAAGTTGCCCCATGTGTCCTAATACCATTTAGGCACTTAAACTCACCTTAGAACTTCCACCAAACTCTCTAAAACAATTTCCAAAGATCTTCCTAAACATTCACCCAATCCTTATAAAATCCTAACACTTATCACTTATTTCCTTACATTTCTAACTTGTAACCTTACCAAAAGTTCAACCAACCCAAGTGTTCCCTCCTTAGCAGTTTGAGCACTTCATAAACATCATTCCCCATCCTCAATTCGTTTACCAAAACTTCCTCAAGTCATCTTGCATATCCATGCACAAATTCCTCTCTTTTCCATTTGTTGCTCATCAACCTAAACTCATGAACTTACCTATACATTTCTTGTCATCCTCTTAGCACCTTAACCTTGTTCTTCTTTGCCTTGACCTCCCTACACCCTCCTTAGACATCTACATCTCTTTTACTCAATTTACTCACCATTCTCATGATCTTACACTCTTATACATTCCTAGTCAATTTCCTCGACATTCGACAACATTCTCCTTCAATTTTAACTTCCATCACCTAAGTCCACTTATTACCATCTAAACTAAAACCTTATTGTTCCACCACTAACATCCTCTTCACTTACACAAGCTTCCCAAAATTCTCATTGTTATATTCCCTAGTTCATAACTAAATCACCTTAAAGCATTTACATCTTTTCATCCAAATTTTTGCACAAGTTTAACCATTACTCAAACTATGACTTTGGTGTGTTCAATACACCCACCTAAATTCTAATTTCCTCATAGACACTTCTAGGTCATTCAAAACCTCAAGAACTCCTTAGTTAACTCATTTCCACTCAAATTCCTCAGGATGATCCCTAGTGAATCCTAGGGCATCTTAACTCACCACTACCACTTAAACACTTTGTTTTCTACTCAAATTTCGCCATAGCTTCTCTAGTATATTACCATGCCTAAATGCATTGTTTTCCTCATTCAACCATCTCACACACATCAAGTTCTTTCTCATCATATTTTATCACCCAAACCAACTCATTCACAACAAACTCAATATATTGCACTAATCTTAAATTGCATAGCACTAAGGCTCTTAAATGACATGGATCTTTGTCCCTTAAATAACTTAAACTTAAACACTGAATTTCCATATATAAAAGCTTTCAACCTGCAAATACACCCATCAATCTCATAGTAGTTATAATGCTCTTAAAATCCATCTTAAACTTATATTAATAACTCATTCCCATTGGCTCCTTAGTCACAAGTTCACAAGCTTGTTTAAATTCCTTTTCCTAGGTTATATAACCCATTACCTAATGTAGCTTAAAGCTACATTGGTACTTATCTAAATACCATCCCTTAAAACTTAAACCACCATTAGGTAAGCAATTTACCTTGTTTTTCTCAAGTTTCTCTCAACTTTCTCCTTAGGCTTCTTCCCTTGGAAATCTCGGCCACCATTTAAATTTCCCTTGCCAATTTTCTAATCAATATACATTGGCTCTCATGAGTGCTAAATAATACACTAACCTTAAGGAGTAAACCCTAGGTTAAAAATGTGTTCTAAGGTATAAAAGTGGATGATTACCTTTGGAGTCTCAAAGTAGACTTGGGTATGAATCAAGAGGGACCTCCACTAGTCCTTGGTGAATGAAAATAAGCTAGTTCAAGGTGAAAAATAAAGCCCCCATGAGAAGAGATTTTCGGCAATGGAGAAGAAGTGGTGGAAACATGGTTTTTCTTACATTTTCCTTACCTTGAAAGGATGGAGAAGCTAAAGAGTTCTTCAAACTTGATTCTCCTCTATCAATGGAGTTTTCTCATGGCACCAAAATGGAGCCTTGAATGATTTGAAAAGATAGAAAGGAGGGCCTTGACTTAACTAAGACAAATATGCAATTTGTTTTGGATTTGGAGCTTGGAGTTGCATTTGGCAAGTGAATGAAGGTGAGGAGCCATGGATGGAGCTTCACGTTTTCCTTGGGAGAGAAGAGGAAGAAGAAACTGGTGGAAAGAAGAGAATAAAGAGAGAGAAGAGGAAAAGTAGCTTATAAGGAGATATTTAGTTTATAAAGTAAATAGTAACTTTACTTATTTCCCTCTTCTTTTCTTAAGTTGGATGACTCATGTGGTGACTCACCACTCTCAAAAATTGGCCCCCTTGTTAAATAAGGGCATTTTAGGCCTTTGTTGACAAATTAACTATACTAAGTTGATTAAAGACTAAACTAGGCACTATTTGGCACTATTCACAAATTAGAGCACAAATTTGTGAAAATTTTGGTTTCCCATTGATTTAGACTTCCTAATGTGATACTAATTAGTACACATGTTGATTAAGATGTAATCATAGGCACTTAGCCACTCAAAACCCATTTCTAAGACAATTTCTCAAAAAGGTGCTTTAAGGAGTCTTAAAGCACATTTTGTGTTTAAGCTTGTTTCTGAGCTTGGTTTTCTCTTCTAATTGGTTTAAAATGACCATTAGGATATTACTAAGGTCTTAGCATGATATTTGGGTACTCACCCAAGTCTCTCCAAGCTTAGAGCACATTTTTGCCTTAATTGCCCTTAAGGCATTTTCTTGTGTTTTCCTTGGTTTAAATCGTCTACCAATCTTTCTAAGGCATATTTTAGCCTTACTACATCATAATTTTATGTTTACTTAGAATACTTAGGTTTGGGGTATTTCATAGACTCTTGATGAGTATATATGAACTTGGAAGGAGTATTGTATTTGTGTTTGGAACTTAGTAAACTCGGTTATGTACATTGTATCGTATGGTATTGTAATGGAGTAATGTGTTGAATGGAGCATAGTAGTATGTGATTGGTAAATGGAGCATGTATTGTATATGTGTAGTACTCGGGATTCAGGTCCATCAGACCGATGCTGTATGTAATAGTAGTAGCTTTGTTAGTCACGTGGGTGACTAACAGCATTGTATCACCCACCGTGTGTAAGTATGTACCGCTGCGTGAATCTGGAAGTACGAGGACATCAGAGCGAAGTATCACTCTGAGATTGAGTTATGGGCTAAGGGCTGAGTGTTAGCACTAGAGATATGCTAGCTAGGAACCACCGGTGAGTACCGGATACCTACAACACCAGTCCCGCCCGCCGCAAACCCCATTGTATAACTTGGGAAAGGACGCCAGAGAGAAGGAAAGTCCTCTCATACTCGGGGAAACCTGATCTGGCAGATGTGAAGCAATCACACATTAATAAGAACCGACATATGGCAGATTCCGAGAATTGGAAGCCCAGAGATGGATCCCGGTTGAACAACAATACCCGCACTTAATAGTGGTAGAATGAGCACTCCAACCACGAGGAGGCCGCAACTTACAATAGCATCGGGCGACATGCTTAGCAGTCGTGAAACCTAGCTAACCAACCAGTAGCAGGAAGGAAGCACTAACCGTGCAACGGAATGGGAGAAGGAGCAGTAATGGAACCCGAGACACAAATCTGCGGGGCAGCAGTAGCTAAATAATACCACCAATGGTGTACCAGCTGACTAAGGACATAGTTAGGAGTGGTTAACTCCGAAAGTACAATGCCAAAGGGTTACAATACCTGGCCAGTATGCTTACACAGCTACGAGAACATTCACAAGACATAATCTGACGCAACTACAACTGTAGTGCCTTAACCAACTCAGGCTTAGTAACCACAACAAACGTGTGAGAACGAGCAGCAAGGGGAAAACACAAAACAAATAATTAGGGATCTCCAAGGATTGGAGAAGTACCCCGATCAATGACAGTCATGTCAAGATCACAGAGGAACTACTTAAAAGATCAAGTATCCAAAACATATATCAATAAGATCAAGGGAAGAGTCAACAAGACTACCCAAATACGAGTGGAAACCACACCAAGACCAGTATAGGATTACCCAAAAACCACCAATACCACACACTTGCCACGGCAAGTGCAGTAAGGACAGAAACATGTAGAGGAACCCTAACACCCCACAAGTACATAGTAATGTACTGTGGTCGTAATGAAACAATCACAGGATTACACATCCTAAAAACTGGAAGAATGGAACCTTGGAAAGGCCTGACGGCCTGACCATTGTACAAGGGACACACCAGTCAGCGGGAAGCTGGACTTGGTCAAGACCTCAACATGGCTATGCCATGAAGAACATCATTTAACACCGAAACATTATATTCCAACCAAGTTTTCTTTCAAAACCACAAGCCTTCTTTTAAAACCTTGGATTTTAAAAAGCAAACCAACATAATTACGGTGAGTATCATAAATGATACAAGAGGAGTTGACAATAGAATACTTCACCTAGGCATGTGACGAACACTACGAGTGTACCCAATTACGGGATGTGGGACAACCGCACTCCAAAGGAGCTTGCGGGCCTGACATATAGTTGGGTAAGTGGTAACGTATCAACATGGTACCCCACGTATGTATACATGTAGTGAACGACACACGGGAAGTAGTCAACTCCGTTCTACGGACCATGAGTGAGTTCAAACCAGGACAGCTGGACACCTCAGACGATCAAGTATAAAGAAACTCAGAGAATCCATATGAAAGTAAGGAGTAAGAACTAGAAAGTGCGAGAAGCACAAACTAGTAAGTATAGACATTGGATATGTCTCAAGGACTTCAAACAAATACATGACAACTGGAAATTATACCCAGCCTGAACACAGTGAGGCAAATGCCTAATGTGGATACAACAATGCTCTACAGCGGGACAGAGTTCCCGAGAGCGATCACAAGATTACCACAAAGTATAATCCACCATTGGAGAGGATTGTAAACCTAGTCTTAAGCACTAGGAGCAAGTATAAACAGTCTACCCAAGAACGGGAGACGTTAGAACCCAAAAAGGGATAACTCAAAATACAATACCACAAGGCGGTAGAGTAGGCACAACATGCCATAAACATTAGCCGGATGTATCGGCGTGACCAACAACACCCAGGAGCGATCCTTGAAGGGTGTCTGGATTAACAACAGTTCGACAAGCATCATGATAAGAGCACATGGGCTAGAATGAACATTCGGTTAGGACACAGAAGGGATTTCACTTAACAGGAAACATCCTAAATTACCAGAAGGCTCGGATTAACACCCGATTGCCAAAAGGGTCTCCTATGAACGGAAGCGTGATGTCACGACTTACCATGGAGCCTAGTAATACCTCCAACCTATGGGGTATACATGGAGTGGAAACATGTATAAGCAGCTTGCGAAGAGCATAGCTTGCAGCAGTAAGGCTTAAAAGCGACCAACCAACTATGTTATGTAAACCCTAACGGTTGCATAACCCACACCATTTGATAACAAAACTTGCAGGAGATATGGTCTCATACGACAAGAAATCAACAACTGGACCATCAATGCAAGCCCAACATCCTAAGTGGCTTGGAGTAATGGCCAACTCAGCGTCACTGTCACTAGGGCATCAGTCTAGTATACAATTGACAAGCTTTTAAGTACTTTCATGCCTTCTATAGCAATGGTAGCACAAAGGCATAAGAATCGTGATAAATGCCAACATTGGCCTAGTCCACATTTGGACACTACGGAAACTCATGGAAAAGTACCCCTCGTTAATCGAAGACCACCAAGGTGGTGAAGATGTGAACCCTAAGAAAAAGCTTTCTTCTACTATAACAACAAACCGAGGCACATGGATATTGCCAAGGGATGATGGAATAAGGAAGTGAGATTTCCAAACCATTACGATTTATAGGAGTAAGCATACTCCATATGCACCCAAGCATGTAGTGAACCATTGCATAAACACCAACAGGGCAAACCTTGTCATGAGACCTATGAGTGGGAACATGCCTCTCAACAAGAACTTCGTCCGTCATTAATAGAAAGAGACCAGAAAACCCTTGAAGTTTCTAGGGATGTCCCGGTGATGTACACACAAAGTAAAACTACACAGCTAGAGCCTGTAACCGATGCTCAGCGCTAGGGGACAGTAATTGTCAAAAACAATCAATGAGTGTGCACATTGCACACCATGAATGACCGGCGCTCGGGAGAGCTTGTAACCCGATAAACCACTTCATCCTTGGTCAACCAAGTTATTGGGAAAACTATATCATGAATGAGGAAGTAATGTGAGGTAAGCTAACCTACAGATGAAACCTAAATTGAAATGAAACATCCCCACACGGGGAAGATAATGGTATTGCGGTATGCTATGGCGACCGTCATATATGTGAACTAGGAACCTCCAAGTGTAATTACACCATAAGGAAATGGTGCCAACGACAATGGTAATGGGTAAGGACGAGCTACCATAGTAACGGAATCAGTAGAACGATGTTGTATAATGAGTGAGAATACGGTGCGCAACAAGCGACCGCTATGAGGAAGTAGTTAAGAAATGACACGGAGTATAAGTATGAGAAGACAAGCAGAAATATTTACTCCTATGCAATCACATAAGTGATTTACGGTCAAGCGTTTACGCCTCTGCACTCTGTATGACTGGGTGTTTTGGTATTGCACTAGCGCAGCTAATGATCTAATGGGATAGCTAGGAATATGGAAAATGTAAACCGTAGTAAAATATTCTTTCCACCAACAAAAATGGTATAAGTCAGTTAAGCTAGAGTAGCAACAAACCGTGCGGCCTGAGGCCGAAGAATCACGAAGAGTGTGAAACACACTAACAATCACAAATGTGAATTCCAATGGAATAAAAAGGTGAAAGGAGACTCAAGAAAGTCACTAGGACCAACGCATAGAAAATGCAAGGTCATACAAGTAAAGAACACTTGTACTGAACCAGAAGAACTGGTATAATTCAGAAGCTATTGACAACAGAGGAAGTACTACAACTAAGTAGTAACTTAACCTCGCCGACAATAAGTCGGAGGAACTTAGCGAATAATTGTGGGAGTACGAAAAGTATGTATATTAGATTGCCAGAGAGCTGGTTATAAATCTAACTCATTGAGGTCAAGTACGGTAAAAGAATACCACATTTATTTAGTAAACCTTATTCCCACAGTAGAGGGATAAAAAGGTGATGTATAGCACATTAAGGAACATGAAGGGTGAGTAACCCAAGTTATCAGGGTCGTGCAGCAGAAGCTAGTGGGCCCTAGCCAGGAAATGTAATACACCTAGTAAGTATGAAAGAATGGCTATCAATGCTTTGAAGCATGATAGGCTAGAACCGAATTGATTATGAGTTAAATAAACTCACATAGAAATTCTCGGTACAAGGACTGAACCATTAGTATGGTTAAGACCCTTGGACCAAAGTACATTATATAATGAACCATAGGGAAGCTAAAATGCTTCAAATTGGACAAATTGAGTAAACCAGTGTTCAATAAAGACACATGGTAGATTACGTGGGCGTAATCCCTTTTTAGGGGGGTAGAGCGAAAACCGCTTAATGTAAGTATCACATATAAAACAAGTAAACTATAATGTGCATAGCGCAAATGAGAATTGATATAATGATTAGTACTTATGTTAAATAAACATACGTATTCATTCATATTGTAACTGTGGTAATTAGGCACGAGAGATGCGAATACCATAGGATGAATATACCCATCTTGTAACCCCAGTGTAAAAGTATTAGTAAAGAGGAGTAGAGTAACTCTTGGGGAAATGATAACCCCTATAGTGTGTGTCTATTTGAAGTTAGACATGGCATTACGATGCATGAGTCGATATAAAACCGATGTAGAACCTAGAGGAAATTGAGTTCCCTAGGTGATTGTTTTGATACAATTGAGAATGAGTAGTGGATGGAGCTCCACAAGTATTGTATCCTTAAAGAAGTAGTACGCATTGATTATGAGTAGTAGAGGAATGTAGCCCGTGGGTGGTGTATTCGTAAGTATGCTATTGGAAGTAAATAGAGGACAGCCGAATTTCATAAGTATTGTATTCCCTAGTTAGAATAGTAGAGATAATAGAGAGTAATGGAAGAAAGTAGAGAAGATTGATGAAATGAGCACTTAGGCATTGAATTCCGAGGAAAGTATTTGGGAAGTAGATTGAGAATGATTGATGGACTGAATTCCATCCTTTGGAGTTGTATGAAATTGTAATTATGACTAGGAAGAGTAAAAAGGTCGAAAATGAAAATGATTGAATTATCTGTTGTTTGAAACCGATGTGGGAAGTCGAACTTGATCCTGATCAGATCGAGGGAAACCGAACACCAATTAGGGTGGAAAGATAGTTCAACACTGGTGCTGATCACATCAGGGTCAAACGATTCTTGAAGCTCCCCTTTAGTGGTCGCAAGAATCACACATAGGATAGAAGTAATGGGTATAAATTGGAACTTGGAGTTGTATGCTTTGGAAGATTTCTAAGTACTAGTTGCGAAAGAATTTTCTTAGCCTGGAGATGAAGGATTTGTTAGAAGCGTATACCGGAGAAGGTAGTAGTGTATCATATTGTATTATTCCAAGGGCAGCGGGACATAGAGGAGTCCTGTGTCTAGATAACCTGAGTGCCTGCGGGATTGTAATGTGTATTGCATTGCTTTGGGGATAGCTTTGCACTGTATGTATGTTTAAATTTTGTAATGAGGAACTGGATGGCTGGTAGTAATGTGGATTTGAGTAATTATTGTACATTGGTAAGGTATGGAAAGTAGAAATCTTGAGTAATGGATTTAGGAATTGTAAGGAGGAAGAATGTACGACGTTTGACATAGACAAGTAAGAATGAGCAACTATTGTAATCCTATAACCTTGAGCAACTTTGAGGACAAAGTTGTAACACCCCAACCGTTAATCTCGTCATTACCTCTTAACTGTTACTAATTACTCCTACTCACGCAGCGGAACTCTAATTACAACGAGGGGTGAAACAACGCCGTTAGCCACCCATGTGGCTAACCAGGCCTTTCTTACATACCGTAACAGTCTGATGAACTGGAACAACCGAGTACTTCATACAAATACAATACTCAATTCATACCTCTACTATACCGAGTCTACAATATACGGATGCCGATAACATACTCGGACTTACACCTCATTCAAACGCATAAGTAATTACAATCTAACTACCCATGCTCACTGCAGTCCCCGTCCTACTCTCTCGAACGGTGGTCAGCTTCAAGTACCTGCACACTAAAAACGTTCCCCCTAGGGGGTCAGCTTTCGCTGCGCATGAAATTCGCATATACCGCGTGCTAACCGCGGTACGCCGACTACTTTGGTCGGATATACATGGAGTTCATTTTAATCAAACAACATGCATCATGGCAATACAATATATGTATATCATACAAGGAATCTACATCCATTCACGGTACACGATTCCTAACTAACATAACAATGTTGTTAGTGGTAACTGGTTACCCTTAGGCATTGAGGGTTATTCCTCACTATGCCTTGTTTACTTGTTCAATACCTCACCCGCTCTCTCGGGTTACTTATTCGTATACACATCCATTCTCTTGGGCTACTCATTCTTATACTTACCCATTCTCTCGGGTTACACATTCCTATGCTCACCCCTTTCTCTCGGGTTATTTATACTCATTATCTCACCCACACTCTTGGGTTACTCATACTCAAGCTCTAGTAGATTCTCGAGACACTACAGGTCTCCTACGTCACGCTTGTTACTCTTATTACATACTTAAGCCAAAACTCATGGCTCTCTAGCATAGTCTTACTTCCCCGGTTTCGACCCTACTCTGGGTCTAGCATGGTGGGAAGGTTCAACTAGCTCACGGAACTCTCTCTTAGTTCCTAACTCTTTTTACATAGGTCCGACTACTCTCGGACTACTCACATTCCCATATACTCCTCTCTCGGAGTTATAATTTATATCATGTATATTAGTCTAGGAGCATCATTCTCGATGTTTCTAATGACTTAGGGAACATTACTCAAGTTTGGTTAATCTTAGGTTTTAAGAGTTACCTTTACAATACATATACTCATACTTTCGGTTATATTCTTATACCGGGTAAACCCTCTTATAGGAGGTCGACCATGTCTCAAGGGAGTTACTAATCCCCTAGGTCTCTTTTACCTTCCTTATAAGTTCACATTATTGGATTAACTTCAATCCTCTCGACGGAGGTTCATTTATCTCTCCACTCATAATTATTTCGTGGATTGTTTCAGTAAGGTTTTCTAACCGTTATCGAGTATTTACTCAACCCGTACATCTCCTCACGTTCTAGGGAGTTCATATGTTTGCGTTATCGTTATACTTTAATCGTTAGCTTGTGTGTGTTTGCATATTTTCGTTATCATACGCATCGTTCCGTTCTACGGATCTCTAGCCGAACGTTACTCACTATGAGTCGGTCTTTACACTATGTTAGACCACACCGGCATACAAGTATGTTAGTTCATTCAACATACAACAAGACATTCATAATCAAACAAGGGATTATTTTCATGCTTTAGTCTTGATTAAGCCGGCACACAAACACACAAATCAGTGTAACTCGGTTAGCATACGGGGCATGAGAAAATCATACCTTTCACCGGGGTTTTTACTTCACACCGTGGCACCTCACCATGCTCGGGTCACGCACGACTCTCTGATAATGTTTCAAACATTATTGTTAACACTAAACTCATACGTACATAATAAATGCTATTCCCGTATTTACCCTGTTATCCCATTAACTCGGTTTTACTCTTGTCAATTTGAGTTCTCACTTCTCAATGACTTCAAACACTTTCTCACTCTTCCTAGGGCCTTTACATGTCGCCAAACAAGGCCTTAACATCTTACACATCATTAAATTCAAACCCCCATCATTTACAACCTTTACAACACACCTAACTGGTCTTAAACAACCTCACACCATCTTTACTAGGTAATTACCATTTTTAGGCATCATTTCCCAACTTAAAACAACAATTTTGCTCCGTATAGTGGCCTGTCCGAACTTGTGTCCGAACTTCCAAGTTCGGACGCAAGCCGTGACTTTAGACAGAAAACAGACACACGTCCGAACTTGTGTCCGGACTTCGGAAGTTCGGACGTGAGTCGAGAGAAATTCATTACAGAAGTCCATGCGTCCGAACATGTGTCCGGACTTCCCAAGTTCGGACACAGTTCGAGGATGATTCTACGGAAGAAATAGGTACGTCCGAACTTGTGTCCGGACTTCCCAAGTTCGGACACAGTTCGAGAATGAAAAATTTCCTAACCAACAGAGCCTGTCCGAACTTCCAAGTTCGGACGGAAGTTCGGACAAGGCAAATCCTCACTTTCCAAGCCTTTAAACACTTAGCCAAATTTCTCCAAAACTTCCAACATAATGTACACCTCTTACCAAGTTCCATGACTTACTCTTAAGGCCTTAAATCTATTTTATTTTTTCTAGAACTCCTAAGGCACTTACACAACCTCTTTTGCTACAGATTTTTGCACATCTCACCACAATCATTCTCTCATATTCTTGAGTGATCATTTACCCAATTCAAACTCCAACAACACCTAGCTAACCCTAGGTTATTCTCCACACAAAACATCACTTAAACCCACTCAGGTTTCCACATAAATTTTGCCATAACTTGGTTACTTCTCCAACATTGCCCAAAACTCATACCACCATTTAAATCATCCTAAAACTAGCCAAACCTCAAGGGTTCTATCAGCACTCAATATCTCCTCATTAATCAAGCAAAACTCGTTACACCATATAGCATAATTCATCAAATACATAGCTCCCAAACAAGCATTAACTCACAAATGTTTCCTCACACTTAAACAACATTAAACATTCTCATTTAACTACCATCATTGTAGTATCACAACTACACCCACACATTCAAGCTCAAGGTTGTTTATACAACACCAACATAAGTTTTCCCCAAGCAAATAAAACCAACGCAAGGTAAGCCCATTACCTTGTTTATTCTCGGTTTTTACTCCTCTTCCTCTTCTTTCTCTTGTTCCCTCTTTCTCTTCTTGTTTTCACAACATACCAAGGAGCATAGATTGCCAACTACAATCATATCCCCACACACATCAACAAGTAAGTTTCAATATTTTCCCACATAACCTAATATATTCCAAGGAGCTAGTTTTCAAGGTTTAGCTTAGGTTTTACCTTAGAATAACCAAATGGACAGCTTGGCAATCCATTGGAAGAGTTTCCATCCCTCCACAAGAGCAAGATGCTCACGGCTAACATGGGGAAAAATTCAACGTGAGGGAAATTTTTCCCAAATTACAAGAACAAGCTTGAAATGGCCAAAACTCTTACTTATTATTACCTTAAGACATTAAGGAGGTGGAGGAGAGTTAAAATCAGCTCTTAAAGCTTCAAAGCTCCAACATCCATGGAAGTGAAGGTGGGGGAATCAAGATTTGAGGGGTACAAAATGTAGCCCTCGCCGATACGAGTCTAACGGTGGCAATTTTGTGCGATTCGGTGAAGGAATGAGCAAGTTAGAGGAGATTGAAGATGGAGGTGGTGTGCTGTGTGGAGTCGCCCAGCGTACAGAGGTAAAGGAAGAAGAAGCTCTGGTGGGGGGGGGGGAAAGGAATCGTGAATGAAAGAAAAAGAGGGGGAGAGAGAGTTCTAATATTACATTAACTATTCACCCTTTTACTTTTACTTTTTCTTTTCTTTCCTTTCTTATTTATTTACTAGCTTAGAGTGTGTGTGAGTGGGTGACTCACTAAATAAAACCGGCCCCACTAAATTAGTAAGCTGGAGCGTTTTTCGTTTTCTTACAGAAAACGCTCGTTATTTTACCCGGTTTGGCACTATTCACTAACCGGGCTCGTTTTTTCGGATTTTTTCTCGTTTCTTTATTTTTAATGGCTATTAAGCTTCCATTAATACTTAATTATAGTTATATAATCAACTATAATTTTTACGGGTCCATTTGACCACTTAAAGTCACGTTTTCGGGCTTCCTCGAAAAACGTGCTTTAAAACTCCGTTATCGTTTTAATCCATTATTTGGATTCGTTTTCTTCGGGAATCATTCCCGTACACTTATTAGGCCTAACTAAGCCTTAGGAATCGATCTCGGACCCTCTCGAGATCATGTATCTCTTATACTCATTTAACGCGCATTTTAGCGTTTTTCGCTTTTCAAGCGTTTTCTCTTTTCTTTTGGTTTTATTTTCTTTACCAATACACTTTAGGCACCATTAGGCCCTTAATAATTTTATTAGAGTAATTTAATCACCATTTTTAGATCCGGGGTATTAAAATCTACCCCCCTTAGGAACTTTGTCCTCAAAGTTGGTGAATCTAGATGGTTACTCTCATGGCGTACTATGCCAAGGTTATAATACATGTATAACCTTACAGACTCCACAAGTCTGTCTCATTCCATACTACACATACCACACCATATCACAGCATGTATAGCATCAAAAATACTCTTTTACTCTCTCCATGGATTCGGTCCGGAGACAAGAAGGCACTACAGTCCTCGAATCCATATTGAGTAATATGCTACTGATCCCTCAGGTACCGGTCACGTTGAACACTTACTCTTTCTGGTTCACGGCCGTTTCATGACAAATGGGCACTTACTCTCTCTGGCCCACGGTCCCTTCGGTTCTGATCAAAACGTTACACATATACATATCCTCAGGCACTCTGGTTGACTCACTCAACACAGGAACATCTCAGGGTACTCTCCCCGTCCCGCTGCCTTTGGAAAAATCACACACTGACACCCCCCAACCGGTCACTTAGGACCGCCGCACGTACGGTGCAATGGTTTCAAAACTAATACACACGCCCACCGTTCTACCGGTCATCAAGACTTAAGGCTCAGCCATCGGCGGGTGATAGCGGTTTCAAACCCAGTTTCATTTCCATCTTCATACTTGAAGGAAATTCTTTTTCAAAATCTGTTTGAAATTCTTTTTAAAACATCACACAACTCCAAATCAGATTTATGGTAGCTGTATCTTTCTTGGCGTGATTACTTGTGACCACTATAGGGAGCTTCAGGAATCATCTAACCCTGATGTGATCAGCATCAGTGTTGAACTATCCTTCCACCCCAATTTGTGTTCGGTTTCCCTTGATCGCTAGCAGATCAAGTTCCACCTCCCACGTCAGTTTCAAACAATCAGATAGTCAAACATTTTTGTTTTCTATCTTTTACTCTTTCTAGTCATATTCACGAAACAATCTGTTTCAATTAATCTCTAGTTCCTAGTACTTAGGTCATTTGTCATTCTCATTGCTTCACTACTTTACCTAGGTATTCCATACTTATGGCTTCATTTACTCAAATTGTTGCTCAATTTAAAACACATAACATACAACTCCAAAGGATGGAACTCACTCCATCTATCATTCCCAAATAAAATCACCTAGGGAACTCACTCCCTCTTAGGTTACACATCGGTTTCATGCCGATTCATACTCATCATAACTCATGTCTAATCTCACTAGACATATACTATAGGGATTCTCATTCCCTAGGAGTCTCTCTACTCCTCTTTTCATAAATATTACATTCTCATTACTTGCATCTCTCATGCACCATACTCATTATTACACAATGAATGGGTACCTATGTTTATGTAACATAAGTTCCAATCATCAAAACAATTTCTTTTTGTGCTATGCACATAGTAGTTTACGCACCAATACGTAAACATACTCTAAAGCGGTTTCTCGCCCTACCCCCCTTAAAAGGGGTTACGCCCGCGTAACCAACCATATGTTATCACTGAACATTGGTTCATTAATTCGAGTATTATGAAGTATTTTAACTTCAGTACGGTTAGTTAACTCATAACCGGGTTCGGTTCTAGCCTCTAAGGCTTCAAGGGTTTAGGCAGGCAAGGTGGTTAGTATGATATATGACATGGGATACTTAACCTTGAATCACGGTCCACAAGCTTCTGCTGCGTGACCGGATAACTAGAGCTTAATTCGCTCTTTGATATTCTCAATGTATATCAATCGTCGCTTGGTATCTCTTACCGTATGCGAATTTGATGAGTTATAGATTTTCTCTCCAACTCTCTGGAAATCTATTGTATAACTCTGTATACCTTCGTGGTTACTCGCTTATTTTTCCCGACTTATTGTCGGTTGAGGTTAAGCTACTACTTAGCATGTAGTGCTTCCTCGTTTAATAGTGGCTCATGGATTATGTTTGTTTCTTGGTTCTGCATTTTTCCACATATCGATCCTGGGCCCTGTGGGTTACTGCCCACGTCCTTTGTGCATCTTGGCCATTGGCCGCACGGTTATCTCTCTAGATTCTCACTCAACAAGCTTCGTTGACATTTCTCAATTCCTGGCTCTCCCACTTGATCATTACCGCACAAGTGCAATACCAAAACACTCAGTCATACAGAGTGCAGAAGCGTAAACCCTTGACAGTAAATCTCTCATGAGATAGGAATGATCATGCCTTCTTTACACATTTTCTCATCAGCTTCGTATCAATATCTGAATATACTCTTACAATGGTCGCTTGCTGCGTACCATGTTCCTACTCATTAAACAACATTTGTTTACATGGCATCCGCTACTACTTTAGCTTCTGCTCATGTACTCCCGCTATTTATACTATGGCTTGCCATTCACTTGGCTCAATGAAATACGTTACTCTTTAAATCTCTCTGCGCGCTTGCGCACTGCTTACTCTGCAGTTCATACTGTACACATGCAGTGTTCACTACTCATCCGATTACTCTATCGGTTTTCTTTGTACTGCCATCAAGGTTCCTCTTACATACTACTATAGTTCATATGCTCCTTGGCAATATACACATGCTCAAGTTTTACTACACCGCTCTAGCGGTTTCACATTACATACTTAGATGGTAGCCTTTCTCTGGAGGATTCACGCAGTTGCCGCTCCATAGGCCTCATAATAACAAGTGGTATCCCCACTCTAAGGTAGTGGTTCATTCTCCACTGTTCCTCTTATGCCTCTATGCATATAGGTTTACAACGTTTAGATCTACAAGTTGCCGTTAGTTTACCGGCTTATAAGCCACATTGTCTCGCCATGCTCTATGCGGGCTGTTTATACAGGTTTCCGCTCCTCCGTATACCATTAAATGGTTTGGAGGTATTACTGGGTTTTGATATGGTAGTTTCATCACGCTTCCAAACATGGAAGACCCTTAAAGTATTTTGATACTAATTCATGCCCTCTAGCATTTTAGGGTATCCCGTGTTACGAGGGATCCCTTCGGGTTCTACCCGAGTGTTTGCTTAAACACTTGTGTTCTCAACACGATGTTTCGTTCAACTAATGTTGACTCCGGCACCCTTCTTGGATTGCTCCTGGGTGTTACTGAGTAACGCCATTACATCTGGCTTGTACTCATGGTTATGTTCAGTTGTGACTTCGCCTTGCGGCTATGTCCTTGACCCTCCCGTTTAGGGTTGTAATATCTCCCATTATTGGGCAGATCCTTGGTACCTTCTAACACCTTCTGGGTCAGGTCATTATTCTCTTCAGTGAGGTATAAAGTGGGAATTCTATCCCGTTTATCGTACATTAATAAGTTCATTTAGGCATTCGCCGTATTATTTACACTGGTATTCACCCAGTTATTAGGTATTTCCTGAGACATTTCCAATGTCTGTACTTAATACTGTGCTTCTCGCACTTTTTAACGCCTTATCCTTAGGTCCGTGACCTTGCTGGATTCTAGACTCCCTTAACTCGGTAAGCTTCCTTGTGTTCTTCGATCATTCGAGGTGTCCAACTGTCTTGGTTTGGAATGGCTCTTTCGTCCGTAGTATGGAGTGGGCTACTTCCCGTGTACCGTACTCTACTTGTATACATACATGGAGTATCTTATTGATACGTTACCACTTACCCGACTAACTCATAACTGGTCTGTCAGGCCCGCAAGCTCCTTTGGAGTGCGGTCGTTCCATGTCTCGTTTGTGTACACTTGTAGTGTCGGTCACGCCTAAGTGAAGTATTCCGTTGCCAACTCCTCTTATATGGTCCTATGATAATTTACCATGGTTCACTGGTTTGGTTTTAAAACTTTGGGGGTTTTTGGAAAATTTTATGTTCTGAAAGGAAGTTCAAGTTTTAATAGTAAGTTCTTCATGGCATTTCAATGCCTGCTGTTCCTTACCGAGTCCAGCTTCTCGCTGACTGGTATGTTCTTTATATAATGATCAGGCCGTTATGCCTTTTCAAGGTTTCGTTTCACAATTCTTAGGGTTTAAGTGGCTATATTGGCTTTGTTCGCCATCTTGGTACTTACTAAGTACTTGTCACTTGTCAAAGCTCTTCTTAGCTGTCCGTTATACTGCACTTGCCGAGGCAAGTGCGCGGTACAGGCAGTTTTTGGGTTAACTCATACCGGTCACGGTATTGTTCACATGTAATTGGTAGCCTAGTTGGCTCTTCCTTGATCCCCTAATTGGATACTGCTCCTTGGTGGCTGATTCTCATTCACACCTTGACATGACTGTCATTCTTTAGCGTGCTTCTCCATTCTCTGAGTTCCCTTAATTACTTATTCTATGCTTTACCCCCTCGTTGCTCGTTCCCCAACGTCTTTACTGTGGTTACCGAGGTTCAACTTATTAGGTACACTTTGTTAGTCCATTCGGGTATATCCCGTAGCTATGCTCGTAGCTGTCTAAGCTGTGCCCGTTAGGTATTGCAAACCTCTTCGGTGTGGCAAGGGTGGGTGTATCTACTACTCTTGACTAGATTCTTAGTCGGTTAGTATACCATTAGTTGGTATTACATAGTCATGGTGGTCCCGTAGACATGTGTCCCGGTTCTCGTTATTTCTCATGTGTCCTCCTGTTGCAGGCGTTGGTGCTTTCTTCTTGCTGCTGCTCGGCCAGCTAGGTTCTCGCGACTGCTAAGCATGTCGCCCCAAGTTGCCACAGATTTCGGTCTCCTTGGATTAGGATTTCTCGTTCTCGTCTCTCCCGTTATGTGCGGTTATTGCATCCAGGCGGATCCGTCTCCGGGACCCGGTTCTCGGGATCTACCGCATGACATTTTCTATTCATGTTGACTTTTAGTAACTGCCAGATTAGGTTTCCCCGTCTCTCTGGCGTTCTTTCCCAAGCTTTTAATGCGGGGGTTGTGGAGGGCGGGTCTGGTATTGTAGGTATCCAGATCATACTCTGGAATTCCTAACTAGCGCATCTCTCACGCTACACCACTCAACCCATAGCCCTAATCTCTAAATCCTAACTCGGTTTTCCTAAGCCGGTATTTCCAGTCATCAGAGCGATACTTCGCTCTGATACATTTTTGTAACACACCCCAACCGTTAATCTCGTCATTACCTCTTAACTGTTACTAATTACTCCTACTCACGCAGCGGAACTCTAATTACACCGAGGGTGAAACCAACGCCGTTAGCCACCCATGTGGCTAACCAGGCCTTTCTTCATACCGTAACGGTCTGATGAACTGGAACAACGAGTAGTACTTCATACAAATACAATACTCAATTCATACCTCTACTATACCGAGTCTACAATATACGGATGCCGATAACATACTCGGACTTACACCTCATTCAAACGCATAAGTAATTACAATCTAACTACCCATGCTCACTGCAGTCCCCGTCCTACTCTCTCGAACGGTGGTCAGCTTCAAGTACCTGCACACTAAAAACGTTCCCCCTAGGGGGTCAGCTTTCGCTGCGCATGAAATTCGCATATACCGCGTGCTAACCGCGGTACGCCGACTACTTTGGTCGGATATACATGGAGTTCATTTAATCAAACAACATGCATCATGGCAATACAATATATATGTATATCATACAAGGAATCTACATCCATTCACGGTACACGATTCCTAACTAACATAACATTTTTAGTGGTAACTGGTTACCCTTAGGCATTGAGGGTTATTCCTCACTATGCCTGTTTTACTTGTTCAATACCTCACCCGCTCTCTCGGTTACTTATTCGTATACACACATCCATTCTCTTGGGCTACTCATTCTTATACTTACCCATTCTCTCGGGTTACACATTCCTATGCTCACCCCTTTCTCTCGGGTTATTTATACTCATTATCTCACCCACACTCTTGGGTTACTCATACTCAAGCTCTAGTAGATTCTCGAGACACTACAGGTCTCCTACGTCACGCTTGTTACTCTATTACATACTTAAGCCAAAACTCATGGCTCTCTAGCATAGTCTTACTTCCCCGGTTTCGACCTACTCTGGTCTAGCATGGTGGGAAGGTTCAACTAGCTCACGGAACTCTCTCTTAGTTCCTAACTCTTTTTTACATAGGTCCGACTACTCTCGGACTACTCACATTCCCATATACTCCTCTCTCGGAGTTATAATTTATATCATGTATATTAGTCTAGGAGCATCATTCTCGATTTTCTAATGACTTAGGAATAACATTACTCAAGTTTGGTTAATCTTAGGTTTTAAGAGTTACCTTTACAATACATATACTCATACTTTCGGTTATATTCTTATACGGGTAAACCCTCTTATAGGAGGTCGACCATGTCTCAAGGGAGTTACTAATCCCCTAGGTTCTCTTTTACCTTCCTTATAAGTTCACATTATTGGATTAACTTCAATCCTCTCGACGGAGGTTCATTTATCTCTCCACTCATAATTATTTCGTGGATTGTTTCAGTAAGGTTTTCTAACCGTTATCGAGTATTTACTCAACCCGTACATCTCCTCACGTTCTAGGGAGTTCATATGTTTGCGTTATCGTTATACTTTAATCGTTAGCTTGTGTGTGTTTGCATATTTTCGTTATCATACGCATCGTTCCGTCTACGGATCTCTAGCCGAACGTTACTCACTATGAGTCGGTCTTTACACTATGTTAGACCACACCGGCATACAAGTATGTTAGTTCATTCAACATACAACAAGACATTCATAATCAAACAAGGGATTATTTTCATGCTTTAGTCTTGATTAAGCCGGCACACAAACACACAAATCAGTGTAACTCGGTTAGCATACGGGGCATGAGAAAATCATACCTTTCACCGGGTTTTTACTTACTTCACCGTGGCACCTCACCATGCTCGGGTCACGCACGACTCTCTGATAATGTTTCAAACATTATTGTTAACACTAAACTCATACGGTACATAATAAAATGCTATTCCCGTATTTACCCTGTTATCCCATTAACTCGGTTTTACTCTTGTCAATTTGAGTTCTCACTTCTCAATGACTTCAAACACTTTCTCACTCTTCCTAGGGCCTTTACATGTCGCCAAACAAGGCCTTAACATCTTACACATCATTAACATTCAAACCCCCATCATTTACAACCTTTACAACACACCTAACTGGTCTTAAACAACCTCACACCATCTTTACTAGGTAATTACCATTTTTAGGCATCATTTCCCAACTTAAAACAACAATTTTGCTCCGTATAGTGGCCTGTCCGAACTTGTCCGAACTTCCAAGTTCGGACGCAAGCCGTGACTTTAGACAGAAAACAGACACACGTCCGAACTTGTGTCCGACTTCGGAAGTTCGGACGTGAGTCGAGAGAAATTCATTACAGAAGTCCATGCGTCCGAACATGTGTCCGGCGGACTTCCCAAGTTCGGACACAGTTCGAGGATGATTCTACGGAAGAAATAGGTACGTCCGAACTTGTGTCCGGACTTCCCAAGTTCGGACACAGTTCGAGAATGAAAAATTTCCTAACCAACAGAGCCTGTCCGAACTTCCAAGTTCGGACGGAAGTTCGGACAAGCAAAATCCTCACTTTCCAAGCCTTTAAACACTTAGCCAAATTTCTCCAAAACTTCCAACATAATGTACACCTCTTACCAAGTTCCATGACTTACTCTTAAGGCCTTAAATCTATTTTATTTTTTCTAGAACTCCTAAGGCACTTACACAACCTCTTTTGCTACAGATTTTTGCACATCTCACCACAATCATCTCTCATATTCTTGAGTGATCATTTACCCAATTCAAACTCCAACAACACCTAGCTAACCCTAGGTTATTCTCCACACAAAACATCACTTAAACCACTCAGGTTTCCACATAAATTTTGCCATAACTTGGTTACTCTCCAACATTGCCCAAAACTCATACCACCATTTAATCATCCTAAAACTAGCCAAACCTCAAGGGTTCTATCAGCACTCAATATCTCCTCATTAATCAAGCAAAACTCGTTACACCATATAGCATAATTCATCAAATACATAGCTCCCAAACAAGCATTAACTCACAAATGTTTCCTCACACTTAAACAACATTAAACATTCTCATTTAACTACCATCATTGTAGTATCACAACTACACCCTTCAAGCTCAAGGTTGTTTATACAACACCAACATAAGTTTTCCCCAAGCAAATAAAACCAACGCAAGGTAAGCCCATTACCTTGTTTATTCTCGGTTTTTACTCCTCTTCCTCTTCTTTCTCTTGTTCCCTCTTTCTCTTCTTGTTTTCACAACATACCAAGGAGCATAGATTGCCAACTACAATCATATCCCCACACACACATCAACAAGTAAGTTTCAATATTTTCCCACATAACCTAATATATTCCAAGGAGCTAGTTTTCAAGGTTTAGCTTAGGTTTTACCTTAGAATAACCAAATGGACAGCTTGGCAATCCATTGGAAGAGTTTCCATCCCTCCACAAGAGCAAGATGCTCACGGCTAACATGGGAAAAATTCAACGTGAGGGAAATTTTTCCCAAATTACAAGAACAAGCTTGAAATGGCCAAAACTCTTACTTATTATTTTACCTTAAGACATTAAGGAGGTGGAGGAGAGTTAAAATCAGCTCTTAAAGCTTCAAAAGCTCCAACATCCATGGAAGTGAAGGTGGGGGAATCAAGATTTGAGAGGTACAAAACGTAGCCCTCGCCGATACGAGTCTAACGGTGGCAATTTTGTGCGATTCGGTGAAGGAATGAGCAAGTTAGAGGAGATTGAAGATGGAGGTGTGTGCTGTGTGGAGTCGCCCAGCGTACAGAGGTAAAGGAGAAGAAGCTCTGGTGGGGGGGGGGGGAAAGGAATCGTGAATGAAAGAAAAAGAGGGGGAGAGAGAGTTCTAATATTACATTAACTATTCACCCTTTTACTTTTTCTTTTCTTTCCTTTCTTATTTATTTACTAGCTTAGAGTGTGTGTGAGTGGGTGACTCACTAAATAAAACCGGCCCACTAAATTAGTAAGCTGGAGCGTTTTTCGTTTTCTTACAGAAAACGCTCGTTATTTTACCCGGTTTGGCACTATTCACTAACCGGGCTCGTTTTTCGGATTTTTTCTCGTTTCTTTTTTTTTTAATGGCTATTAAGCTTCCATTAATACTTAATTATAGTTATATAATCAACTATAATTTTTACGGGTCCATTTGACCACTTAAAGTCACGTTTTCGGGCTTCCTCGAAAAACGTGCTTTAAAACTCCGTTATCGTTTTAATCCATTATTTGGATTCGTTTTCTTCGGGAATCATTCCCGTACACTTATTAGGCCTAACTAAGCCTTAGGAATCGATCTCGGACCCTCTCGAGATCATGTATCTCTTATACTCATTTAACGCGCATTTTAGCGTTTTTCGCTTTTCAAGCGTTTTCTCTTTTCTTTTGGTTTTATTTCTTTACCAATACACTTTAGGCACCATTAGGCCCTTAATAATTTTATTAGAGTAATTTAATCACCATTTTTAGATCCGGGGTATTTCAATCTACCCCCTTAGGAACTTTGTCCTCAAAGTTGGTGAATCTAGATGGTTACTCTCATGGCGTACTATGCCAAGGTTATAATACATGTATAACCTTACAGACTCCACAAGTCTGTCTCATTCCATACTACACATACCACACACATATCACAGCATGTATAGCAATCAAAAATACTCTTTTACTCTCTCCATGGATTCGGTCCGGAGACAAGAAGGCACTACAGTCCTCGAATCCATATTGAGTAATATGCTACTGATCCCTCAGGTACCGGTCACGTTGAACACTTACTCTTTCTGGTTCACGGCCGTTTCATGACAAATGGGCACTTACTCTCTCTGGCCCACGGTCCCTTCGGTTCTGATCAAAACGTTACACATATACATATCCTCAGGCACTCTGGTTGACTCACTCAACACAGGAACATCTCAGGGTACTCTCCCCGTCCCGCTGCCTTTGGAAAAATCACACACTGACACCGCCCCAACCGGTCACTTAGGACCGCCGCACGTACGGTGCAATGGTTTCAAACTAATACTACACGCCCACCGTTCTACCGGTCATCAAGACTTAAGGCTCAGCCATCGGCGGGTGATAGCGGTTTCAAACCACCCAGTTTCATTTCCATCTTCATACTTGAAGGAAATTCTTTTTCAAAATCTGTTTGAAAATTCTTTTTAAAAATCACACAACTCCAAATCAGATTTATGGTAGCTGTATCTTTCTTGGCGTGATTACTTGTGACCACTATAGGGAGCTTCAGGAATCATCTAACCCTGATGTGATCAGCATCAGTGTTGAACTATCCTTCCACCCCAATTTGTTTGGTTTCCCTTGATCGCTAGCAGATCAAGTTCCACCTCCCACGTCAGTTTCAAACAATCAGATAGTCAAAACATTTTTGTTTTCTATCTTTTACTCTTTCTAGTCATATTCACGAAACAATCTGTTTCAATTAATCTCTAGTTCCTAGTACTTAGGTCATTTGTCATTCTCATTGCTTCTTCACTACTTTACCTAGGTATTCCATACTTATGGCTTCATTTACTCAAATTGTTGCTCAATTTAAAACACATAACAACATACAACTCCAAAGGATGGAACTCACTCCATCTATCATTCCCAAATAAAATCACCTAGGGAACTCACTCCCTCTTAGGTTACACATCGGTTTCATGCCGATTCATACTCATCATAACTCATGTCTAATCTCACTAGACATATACTATAGGGATTCTCATTCCCTAGGAGTCTCTCTACTCCTCTTTTCATAAATATTACATTCTCATTACTTGCATCTCTCATGCACCATACTCATTATTACACAATGAATGGGTACCTATGTTTATGTAACATAAGTTCCAATCATCAAAACAATTTCTTTTTGTGCTATGCACATAGTAGTTTACGCACCAATACGTAAAACATACTCTAAGCGGTTTTCTCGCCCTACCCCCCTAAAAGGGGTTACGCCCGCGTAACCAACCATATGTTATCACTGAACATTGGTTCATTAATTCGAGTATTATGAAGTATTTTAACTTCAGTACGGTTAGTTAACTCATACCGGGTTCGGTTCTAGCCTCTAAGGCTTCAAGGGGTTTATGACATAGGTATACTTAACCTTGAATCACGGTCCACAAGCTTCTGCTGCGTGACCGGATAACTAGAGCTTAATTCGCTCTTTGATATTCTCAATGTATATCAATCGTCGCTTGGTATCTCTTACCGTATGCGAATTTGATGAGTTATAGATTTTCTCTCCACTCTCTGGAAATCTATTGTATAACTCTGTATACCTTCGTGGTTACTCGCTTATTTTTCCCGACTTATTGTCGGTTGAGGTTAAGCTACTACTTAGCATGTAGTGCTTCCTCGTTTAATAGTGGCTCATGGATTATGTTTGTTTTTTGGTTCTGCATTTTTCCACATATCGATCCTGGGCCCTGTGGGTTTACTGCCCACGTCCTTTGTGCATCTTGGCCATTGGCCGCACGGTTATCTCTCTAGATTCTCACTCAACAAGCTTCGTTGACATTTCTCAATTCCTGGCTCTCCCACTTGATCATTACCGCACAAGTGCAATACCAAACACTCAGTCATACAGAGTGCAGAAGCGTAAACCCTTGACAGTAAATCTCTCATGAGAAGGATAGGAATGCCATGCCTCTTTAACACATTTTCTCATCAGCTTCGTATCAATATCTGAATATCTCTTACAATGGTCGCTTGCTGCGTACCATGTTCCTACTCATTAAACAACATTTGTTTACATGGTATCCGCTACTACTTTAGCTTCTGCTCATGTACTCCCGCTATTTATACTATGGCTTGCCATTCACTTGGCTCAATGAAATACGTTACTCTTTAAATCTCTCTGCGCGCTTGCGCACTGCTTACTCTGCAGTTCATACTGTACACATGCAGTGTTCACTACTCATCCGATTACTCTATCGGTTTTCTTTGTACTGCCATCAAGGTTCCTCTTACATACTACTATAGTTCATATGCTCCTTGGCAATATACACATGCTCAAGTTTTACTACACCCGCTCTAGCGGTTTCACATTACATACTTAGATGGTAGCCTTTCTCTGGAGGATTCACGCAGTTGCCGCTCCATAGGCCTCATAATAACAAGTGGTATCCCACTCTAAGGTAGTGGTTCATTCTCCACTGTTCCTCTTATGCCTCTATGCATAGGTTTTACAACGTTTAGATCTACAAGTTGCCGTTAGTTTACCGGCTTATAAGCCACATTGTCTCGCCATGCTCTATGCGGGCTGTTTATACAGGTTTCCGCTCCTCCGTATACCATTAAATGGTTTGGAGGTATTACTGGGTTTTGATATGGTAGTTTCATCACGCTTCCAAACATGGAAGACCCTTAAAGTATTTTGATACTAATTCATGCCCTCTAGCATTTTAGGGTATCCCGTGTTACGAGGGATCCCTTCGGGTTCTACCCGAGTGTTTGCTTAAACACTTGTGTTCTCAACACGATGTTTCGTTCAACTAATGTTGACTCCGGCACCCTTCTCGGATTGCTCCTGGGTGTTACTGAGTAACGCCATTACATCTGGCTTGTACTCATGGTTATGTTCAGTTGTGACTTCGCCTTGCGGCTATGTCCTTGACCATCCCGTTTAGGGTTGTAATATCTCCCATTATTGGGCAGATCCTTGGTACCTTCTAACACCTTCTGGGTCAGGTCATTATTCTCTTCAGTGAGGTATAAAGTGGGAATTCTATCCCGTTTATCGTACATTAATAAGTTCATTTAGGCATTCGCCGTATTATTTACACTGGTATTCACCCAGTTATTAGGTATTTCCTGAGACATTTCCAATGTCTGTACTTAATACTCTGTGCTTCTCGCACTTTTTAACGCCTTATCCTTAGGTCCGTGACCTTGCTGGATTCTAGACTCCCTTAACTCGGTAAGCTTCCTTGTGTTCTTCGATCATTCGAGGTGTCCAACTGTCTTGGTTTGGAATGGCTCTTTCGTCCGTAGTATGGAGTGGGCTACTTCCCGTGTACCGTACTCTACTTGTATACATACATGGAGTATCTTATTGATACGTTACCACTTACCACTAACTCATAACTGGTCTGTCAGGCCCGCAAGCTCCTTTGGAGTGCGGTCGTTCCATGTCTCGTTTGTGTACACTTGTAGTGTCGGTCACGCCTAAGTGAAGTATTCCGTTGCCAACTCCTCTTATATGGTCCTATGATAATTTACCATGGTTCACTGGTTTGGTTTTAAAACTTTGGGGGTTTTTGGAAAATTTTATGTTCTGAAAGGAAGTTCAAGTTTTAATAGTAAGTTCTTCATGGCATTTCAATGCCTGCTGTTCCTTACCGAGTCCAGCTTCTCGCTGACTGGTATGTTCTTTATATAATGATCAGGCCGTTATGCCTTTTCAAGGTTTCGTTTCACAATTCTTAGGGTTTAAGTGGCTATATTGGCTTTGTTCGCCATCTTGGTACTTACTAAGTACTTGTCACTTGTCAAAGCTCTTCTTATGTCCGTTATACTGCACTTGCCGAGGCAAGTGCGCGGTACAGGCAGTTTTTGGGTTAACTCATACCGGTCACGGTATTGTTCACATTGTAATTGGTAGCCTCGTTGGCTCTTCCTTGATCCCCTAATTGGATGACTGCTCCTTGGAGCTGATTCTCATTCACCTTGACATGACTGTCATTCCTTAGGTGCTTCTCCATTCTCGGAGTTCCTTAATTACTTTAATTCTAGGCTTTACCTCGTTGCTCGTTCCCACGTCTTTACTGTGGTTACCGAGGTTCAACTTATTTAGGTACCACTTTGGTAGTCCCATTCGGGTATATCCCGTAGCTATGCTCGTAGCTGTCTAAGCTGTGCCCGTTAGGTATTGCAACCTCTTCGGGTGTGGCAGGGTGGGTGTATCTACTCTTGACTAGATTCTTAGTCGGTTAATATACCATTAGTGGTATTACATATCATGGCGGTCCGTAGACATGTGTCCCGGTTCTCGTTATTTCTCATGTGTCCGCCTTGTTGCACGGTTGGTGCTTTCTTCTTGCTGCTGCTCGGCCAGCTAGGTTCTCGCGACTGCTAAGCATGTCGCCCCAAGTTGCCACAGATTTCGGTCTCCTTGGATTAGGATTTCTCGATCTCTCGCCGTTATGTGCGGTTATTGTCATTCCAGCGGGATCCGTCTCCGGATTCCCGGTTCTCGGGATCTACCGCATGACATGTTCTAGTTCATGTTGAAATATTTAGTAACTGCCAGATTAGGTTTCCCCCGTCTCTCTGGCGTTCTTTCCCAAGCTTTTAATGCGGGGGTTGTGGAGGGCGGGTCTGGTATTGTAGGTATCCAGATCATACTGGAAGTTCCTAACTAGCGCATCTCTCACGCTACCACTCAACCCATAGCCCTAAGTCTCTATATCCTAACTCGGTATTTCCTAAGCTCGGTATTTCCAGTCATCAGAGCGATACTTCGCTCTGATACCATTTTTGTAACACCCCAACCGTTAATCTCGTCATTACCTCTTAACTGTTACTAATTACTCCTACTCACGCAGCGGAACTCTAATTACAACGAGGGGTGAAACAACGCCGTTAGCCACCCATGTGGCTAACCAGGCCTTTCTTACATACCGTAACGGTCTGATGAACTGGAACAACCGAGTACTTCATACAAATACAATACTCAATTCATACCTCTACTATACCGAGTCTACAATATACGGATGCCGATAACATACTCGGACTTACACCTCATTCAAACGCATAAGTAATTACAATCTAACTACCCATGCTCACTGCAGTCCCCGTCCTACTCTCTCGAACGGTGGTCAGCTTCAAGTACCTGCACACTAAAAACGTTCCCCCTAGGGGGTCAGCTTTCGCTGCGCATGAAATTCGCATATACCGCGTGCTAACCGCGGTACGCCGACTACTTTGGTCGGATATACATGGAGTTCATTTAATCAAACAACATGCATCATGGCAATACAATATATATGTATATCATACAAGGAATCTACATCCATTCACGGTACACGATTCCTAACTAACATAACAATGTTGTTAGTGGTAACTGGTTACCCTTAGGCATTGAGGGTTATTCCTCACTATGCCTTGTTTACTTGTTCAATACCTCACCCGCTCTCTCGGGTTACTTATTCGTATACACATCCATTCTCTTGGGCTACTCATTCTTATACTTACCCATTCTCTCGGTTGTTACACATTCCTATGCTCACCCCTTTCTCTCGGTTATTTATACTCATTATCTCACCCACACTCTTGGGTTACTCATACTCAAGCTCTAGTAGATTCTCGAGACACTACAGGTCTCCTACGTCACGCTTGTTACTCTTATTACATACTTAAGCCAAAACTCATGGCTCTCTAGCATAGTCTTACTTCCCCGGTTTCGACCCTACTCTGGGTCTAGCATGGTGGGAAGGTTCAACTAGCTCACGGAACTCTCTCTTAGTTCCTAACTCTTTTTACATAGGTCCGACTACTCTCGGACTACTCACATTCCCATATACTCCTCTCTCGGAGTTATAATTTATATCATGTATATTAGTCTAGGAGCATCATTCTCGATGTTTCTAATGACTTAGGGAACATTACTCAAGTTTGGTTAATCTTAGGTTTTAAGAGTTACCTTTACAATACATATACTCATACTTTCGGTTATATTCTTATACCGGGTAAACCCTCTTATAGGAGGTCGACCATGTCTCAAGGGAGTTACTAATCCCCTAGGTCTCTTTTACCTTCCTTATAAGTTCACATTATTGGATTAACTTCAATCCTCTCGACGGAGGTTCATTTATCTCTCCACTCATAATTATTTCGTGGATTGTTTCAGTAAGGTTTTCTAACCGTTATCGAGTATTTACTCAACCCGTACATCTCCTCACGTTCTAGGGAGTTCATATGTTTGCGTTATCGTTATACTTTAATCGTTAGCTTGTGTGTGTTTGCATATTTTCGTTATCATACGCATCGTTCCGTTCTACGGATCTCTAGCCGAACGTTACTCACTATGAGTCGGTCTTTACACTATGTTAGACCACACCGGCATACAAGTATGTTAGTTCATTCAACATACAACAAGACATTCATAATCAAACAAGGGATTATTTTCATGCTTTAGTCTTGATTAAGCCGGCACACAAACACACAAATCAGTGTAACTCGGTTAGCATACGGGGCATGAGAAAATCATACCTTCACCGGGTTTTTTACTTCACCGTGGCACCTCACCATGCTCGGGTCACGCACGACTCTCTGATAATGTTTCAAACATTATTGTTAACACTAAACTCATACGGTACATAATAAAATGCTATTCCCGTATTACACCCTGTTATCCCATTACTCGGTTTTACTCTTGTCAATTTGAGTTCTCACTTCTCAATGACTTCAAACACTTTCTCACTCTTCCTAGGGCCTTTACATGTCGCCAAACAAGGCCTTAACATCTTACACATCATTAACATTCAAACCCCCATCATTTACAACCTTTACAACACACCTAACTGGTCTTAAACAACCTCACACCATCTTTACTAGGTAATTACCATTTTTAGGCATCATTTCCCAACTTAAAACAACAATTTTGCTCCGTATAGTGGCCTGTCCGAACTTGTGTCCGAACTTCCAAGTTCGGACGCAAGCCGTGACTTTAGACAGAAAACAGACACACGTCCGAACTTGTGTCCGGACTTCGAAGTTCGGTAGTCGGACGTAGTCGAGAGAAATTCATTACAGAAGTCCATGCGTCCGAACATGTGTCCGGACTTCCCAAGTTCGGACACAGTTCGAGGATGATTCTACGGAAGAAATAGGTACGTCCGAACTTGTGTCCGGACTTCCCAAGTTCGGACACAGTTCGAGAATGAAAAATTTCCTAACCAACAGAGCCTGTCCGAACTTCCAAGTTCGGACGGAAGTTCGGACAAGGCAAAATCCTCACTTTCCAAGCCTTTAAACACTTAGCCAAATTTCTCCAAAACTTCCAACATAATGTACACCTCTTACCAAGTTCCATGACTTACTCTTAAGGCCTTAAATCTATTTTATTTTTTCTAGAACTCCTAAGGCACTTACACAACCTCTTTTGCTACAGATTTTTGCACATCTCACCACAATCATTCTCTCATATTCTTGAGTGATCATTTACCCAATTCAAACTCCAACAACACCTAGCTAACCCTAGGTTATTCTCCACACAAAACATCACTTAAACCACTCAGGTTTCCACATAAATTTTGCCATAACTTGGTTACTTCTCCAACATTGCCCAAAACTCATACCACCATTTAAATCATCCTAAAACTAGCCAAACCTCAAGGGTTCTATCAGCACTCAATATCTCCTCATTAATCAAGCAAAACTCGTTACACCATATAGCATAATTCATCAAATACATAGCTCCCAAACAAGCATTAACTCACAAATGTTTCCTCACACTTAAACAACATTAAACATTCTCATTTAACTACCATCATTGTAGTATCACAACTACACCCATTCAAGCTCAAGGTTGTTTATACAACACCAACATAAGTTTTCCCCAAGCAAATAAAACCAACGCAAGGTAAGCCCATTACCTTGTTTATTCTCGGTTTTTACTCCTCTTCCTCTTCTTTCTCTTGTTCCCTCTTTCTCTTCTTGTTTTCACAACATACCAAGGAGCATAGATTGCCAACTACAATCATATCCCCACACACACATCAACAAGTAAGTTTCAATATTTTCCCACATAACCTAATATATTCCAAGGAGCTAGTTTTCAAGGTTTAGCTTAGGTTTTACCTTAGAATAACCAAATGGACAGCTTGGCAATCCATTGGAAGAGTTTCCATCCCTCCACAAGAGCAAGATGCTCACGGCTAACATGGGGAAAAATTCAACGTGAGGGAAATTTTTCCCAAATTACAAGAACAAGCTTGAAATGGCCAAAACTCTTACTTATTATTACCTTAAGACATTAAGGAGGTGGAGGAGAGTTAAAATCAGCTCTTAAAGCTTCAAAAGCTCCAACATCCATGGAAGTGAAGGTGGGGGAATCAAGATTTGAGAGGTACAAAACGTAGCCCTCGCCGATACGAGTCTAACGGTGGCAATTTTGTGCGATTCGGTGAAGGAATGAGCAAGTTAGAGGAGATTGAAGATGGAGGTGGTGTGCTGTGTGGAGTCGCCCAGCGGACAGAGGTAAAGGAAGAAGAAGCTCTGGTGGGGGGGGAAAGGAATCGTGAATGAAAGAAAAAGAGGGGGAGAGAGAGTTCTAATATTACATTAACTATTCACCCTTTTACTTTTCTTTTCTTTCCTTTCTTATTTATTTACTAGCTTAGAGTGTGTGTGAGTGGGTGACTCACTAAAAAAACCGGCCCCACTAAATTAGTAAGCTGGAGCGTTTTTCGTTTTCTTACAGAAAACGCTCGTTATTTTACCCGGTTTGGCACTATTCACTAACCGGGCTCGTTTTTTCGGATTTTTTCTCGTTTCTTTATTTTTAATGGCTATTAAGCTTCCATTAATACTTAATTATAGTTATATAATCAACTATAATTTTTACGGGTCCATTTGACCACTTAAAGTCACGTTTTCGGGCTTTCTCTCGAAACATGCTTTAAAACTCCGTTATCGTTTTAATCCATTATTTGGATTCGTTTTCTTCGGGAATCATTCCCGTACACTTATTAGGCCTAACTAAGCCTTAGGAATCGATCTCGGACCCTCTCGAGATCATGTATCTCTTATACTCATTTAACGTGCATTTTAGCGTTTTTCGCTTTTCAAGCGTTTTCTCTTTTCTTTTGTTTTATTTTCTTTACCAATACACTTTAGGCACCATTAGGCCCTTAATAATTTTTATTAGAGTAATTTAATCACCATTTTTAGATCCGGGGTATTTCAAAAGTTCTTAAGGGGGGTCGATAATGAAATACCCCAAACTTAAATATAGTGATTAAGATAATTCTAATCCGTAATTAAGAGCCTAATAACGCTTGAGTAATATTGTAAGGAAAAATAATCCAAAAGAAATAAATAAACGCTTAAAAAGCGAAAAACGCTAAATAAGCGTTTAATAACCATAGGAGGTATGAGACCTCGGTTAGCGTATTGTATGAATTCTAAAGGTATAATAAGACCTAAATAATATATGGGAACAACTCCCGAAGAAAACGGATTCAAATAATGTATTAAAACGCTAATAGAGCTTTAGAGCACGTTTTTCGAGGAAACCCGAAAACGTGGCTTTAAGTGGTCAAACGGACCCATAAAAATTATAAATCATTAAATAATAATTATTAAGCAGTGATGGAAGCTTAATAACCAATAAGAATATTTAAACGAGAAAATTCCGGAAAACGGGCCCGGTTAGTGAATAGTTCCTAAACCGGGTAAAATAACGAGCGTTTTCTGTAAAAGACAAAAAAACGCTCCAAATAGCATAACAGTAGGGGGCCGGTTTTAATCAGTCAAACAACCCCTCTCACAAACATGTAACTAGCTAGTTAAATAAAGAGAATCAAAAAGCAAAAGAGTAAAGTAAAAAGCTACTTTACCCTCTTCTCTCACCTCACTCTCTCATTTCCCTTATCTCTCTCCTACCCTCTTCCCCCTACACCAATTTCTCTCTCTTTCTCCATTCTGTTTGGGCGATTTTGGAGAGCTTCAAGAAGCTCCAATGGCTTCCCTCCTTCTCTTGCATGCTCCACCTTCATTTGAGCTCCAAATGTAAAAATAATTACATATTTGTAATCCCCTCATCATCCTCCACATTCCTCTCTTTCAAAATCCAAAAATGAGGAAGTTCATTTTCGTGGGTATACCCCATTCAAAGAGAAAATAGCACCAATTGGTAGCTTGGAGTCTCCTCTCTCCATTAAGGTAAAATCTCCATGAAAGAACTCATATTTCTCCATCCTTGCTCATAACCGATTTTTACCTCCTTGTAACACTCCATTTTCTCTCTCTCCTTTGAGCATAATATCAACCTTCCAATGGTGGTGGATTCACCTTCTTGAACCAAGGGCCAAAAACCCTCCTAAAACCCTCCAAAGGTAAACCCTAGAAATCTTGCTTAAACATTTCAATGAACTAGCATTATTATGAGGGTTAGTATGTTAATTGCAATTGTTTTTGTGTTCATTGGGTGATGGGAATGGAGTTTGGAAACTCCATTCCCCGCATAGCCGATTTGGGCAAGAAAGAAAGAAGAATGAGAGTTGGAAAGAAAGAAGGAAATATAAGCTCAAGGTAAGAGCTCCTTCCTAATGTTAAATTTTATTGCATTAGAGTAATGGAATGGGTAAACCAATTTAAGGAACCAAACATTGTATTAGTATTGAAGTTGTGGAAGTTTGAGTATTTAAGAGCAAGTATTTGAGCTGTAGGCTTTGGAGCCAAATGTAATGTGTATGTGTATTAGAATTGTGGATTGAGAAGGTATTGATTATTTCTATTTGCTTGAGTGCTGGTAGGACCCTCGCAAGGGTGTGGCTAGATTAGGAATGAAATAAGTGAGAATGTGTATGTGTGGCTAAGTAAGAAAGTAGATGAACTATGGCAAAATTTCGGTAGGAATATGTACATGTATGAACGACTTGGTGAATGGGAGAACCAAGGTGTGTATTGGGGATAGTAGAGGTGTTTAATGACCATAGAATGGTAGTTGTAGTATGAGGGTAAAGCATGTAAAAATCTGTAGCAAAGAGGCATCAAAATGCATTGTAGAACTAGGAAGAATTAGTGTGCAAGATTTGGTAAGAAGAGAGTTGGACTTGGGTATAGGTAGTGCAATGACTTGGAAATGTATTTGGGATGCTAGAAGTGACATTGGTAGAGGAAGTATTCAATGGTAGAAGTTGGTTTAAAAATCTGTAGCATAAGTAAAATAAAAACTGTTACACATGTTGGAAAAGAAGTGAGGAATTGTGTAAGTTGATTGATGGATTTAGAAATGGAATTGGTGGATGAATTAAGGTATTTTAGGAAGCCTAAATGGCACCAAAACATGTGGGATTACATGTAGGAAGATTGGGGAAGAAATGGGAAAAAAAAAGAATTGAAACAAGGTCTGTAGCAACTTTCTTCTACCGACCGACCCAGGGCCTGGATCGGTCGGTGGGTCGGTCGGGGTTTAAGTAACGAACAATGAAGACACTGGAACGGACCGACCCAGGAGCCGTGAGTCGGTCGTGGATCGGTCGGACTAAAATTCCCGGTGGTCGAAGTTCTTGACTTCGACCGACCCAGAGGTTGGGTCGGTCGGGCTTGGACGACGGGACTGAAATGTACTGGGATGGACCGACCCAGAGGTGTTGTTGGGCAAATAGTAGTTAAACTATCTTGCTAACTATGGGCAGTGAACCCAATCTTTGTAGTACAAACAAGGTCGTATCCACAGAGACTTCGCAATTATCTAATTAATTATCCAGTTTAGTAAATGTACAAAAAGATAAATAAAAGTGCATAAAATGTAAATTGGGGTTTAGCCGGAGGCAAGCTTGATTTGTTGGATAAGAACGGAAATAATAAATACAGTAAAATAAAGTAAATGGATGGAAAAAGGTATCCTAGGATAGCGGGGGAATTTCCTAAATTACTTAAACAATTTTATAATCCTGTCTCAATATTTATTGTCTATTAGAGTTAATAATTGTCAGTTACGAACTCCTATTAATAGCCTTAGTATTTTCCTGCTTAATCCGGAGTGTAAATACCAAGATTAATTCCTTTGTGGTACTTTGACTATCTCAAAATCATATGTTGATAGCTACCAAATAAATGCAGTAGTTTGTCACGCTAAAGCATTTAACAATATTTGCTGACAGGAATTAAAACAAGTTTAATAAGTGAAACAGGTGATAAATATTTATTTAAGTACAGACAATAATTATAATCCCAATTTGCTCTTATTTGTCTGTTTAAGAATTTATCTTGTGGCCTTCCTAAATCATAGATAAGGACAACTCTTAATTAATTCAATAGACTTTTTACAATTAGAAAAAGTCTAAAATCATTAATTAGCTTTAAGCAGAATTCTTTTAATAACAGCGATGGATTTTATCTGCTAATCAAGGAGATAATATCTAACGTTTATCTTTCTTTGTGGTCTATTCTCAGATTTACAAAATCATTGAAATAAGAGAAACCGGAAATGCATAAAAATGATCAGTTGTTAAGCATTTAAAATTTAGAGAGACAAAACAAATATTTATAAGCAAACTTGGTATTAATAATAAGTCTGAATTATTTGGGGTCAAACCCCATCCTAGGATCGAGTAAAACACTCAGACATTAACAGTAATAAAAGAAAGCAGAGTTAGCCGTTAATTTGGAGACTGCCGGCGGAGAGATTCGCTTCTGCTCCAGCTCCCTTTTCTTCTGTTCTTCTTATCGCGCTTCTGCTTCGTGGTGGAATGACGAATAAAAATAAAATGGAGAAGTGGAGGATAAGAGGATGGAATGGGTCGTAGGTGTGGAAATATGGTGAACGGTGATACTGTGGTCTGCTTTGGATTGAAAAGAAGGGATATGATTTGTGTGGTGAAGTTACGTGCGTTTATATAGGGAAAGGAAGAGCAGCAAAGGAGATAACAGACGCTGAGCAAGTTGAGGAATTGATTGAGGCGGTGGAAGAACATTTATTGCGTTTGATTGCAGGGGACAGAGTTCACGCGTGAGGAATTTAAGCGCCCGACTGGTAATGGATATGGTAGCAAGTTGCAGACAGTCGGCGGGCGAAGAAGAAAACTGTTTCGCGACTGATTTAGTCTTGTCCGCCTGAACAACCGCCCCAATATAGGCGGTTCCCTTCTGTGTAGTCCGCCCCAGGCGGTTCTGCTTGGAGTCCGCCACAATACAGGCGGTTGCAAGGATACACGTCCGCCTCTTCTTGGGCGGCTGCAGCCTCTCACGTCCGCCTCTTCTTGGGCGGTCATCAATGTTGTTGGTCCGGGTCCTTGCACATAAGTCAAGTCCCGGACCCTTACTTACAGAAACTCTCGGCCATTTTTCAAGGGGTGGTCCGGGTCCTTGTATGGGACCTAAGTCCCGGACCACCCACGGCTATCTACTCTCGGCCTGTTTTAAAATGCTGGTCCGGGACTTAGTCCTGGACTTAAGTCCCGGACCCTTCAACCGGCTCCAGATTCTTCGTTATAAGTCCGTTTTACTCGCCGTCTGCGCCGATGCGTTCGTCTCTTCGTGTACTTTGCTCCTAGCTTGGTTTTTCCTCATGTTTAAACCAATAAATTTGTGAGTTAATCAATAAAACATAAACTAGAGGAAAAACATACGATAAGTGAGAAATGAGCAGAAAAGTGCTGATATAATATATGAAATACACCCATAAAACATGCTCATTTAGACACTTATCACACCCCCACACTTACCTTTTGCTTGTCCTCAAGCAAAACCATGTACCTGTGAGCCTCGATTTTAAACCCTATCCTATGTGGATTAATTGATTAGGATCTACCGGGTTTTAGGTCCACTTATAGCCTAAGATTAATAACTATGTCATATAACAATAAATTATTAAAACCTAAGCTAGCTCACTGGAACCTATTAAGAGTCGCCCCCTAATTTTAACCTAGATCAAATTAGGAAAGGAGATTCGGGTTCGGGGGCTTGATATTCGACTTAATTAGGGTTCAATTACTTTCATTACCCCTAGAAGTCGTTTTTCCTCTACTTAGTTTAATTACGGCTTATTACGAGTCGTTTTTAACCTAAGTGCGCGCTTCTGTTTTTTTTTTATTTTTTAACATTTTTTTTTGACAGAAAATTAAAATGGAAATTAAAATACCAAAACTAGGGTTTCGGAGGCAGAATTAGGTCTGGTTTTGTTTTCGTCCGTGGCTACGGACCTAATGTCCGAACCCACGGACCCTAGTTAACTTAATTACACAGAAAAGTCAAATTTAAACAGAGACGAGATTTTGAAAAGTCCGGGGCCACGGACAGGACGTCCGTGGGCCCGGACATTTTTTAAAACCCTAAATTTTGAAGATAAAAATATCCCGCCACCGTCCGGGGGCGTCCGGCTTTCGGACAGGGAGTCCGGGACCCCGGACATAGCGTCCGTGGGTGCGGACCGCCCTCGGACAGCGGCGTTTGGGTGGCTCCCGGCGGTGTTTCTGGCTCAAATTTTATGGGTAGGTAGCCTGAAAGATTCTAAACACGTTAGTGATTGAAAGTTTACAATTTGAATTCGAATTAAACACGAAACTTAGCAAACAAGTTATTGGGCAGAAGCGAAAACAAACGCTAATTCAGAAGCAATAAAAGTCACTTTCGATTCCAAATTTTGACACAGAGTAGTTAAAGTTGAACAAAGTCAGAAAAACATGACTTTAACCTGTTTTACCTTCGGATTTAATGAGACTCTTCACAACGGGGATCTTTTGGTGCCTCGTTGATGCCGGTTTTGGATTGACTTCGAATTGTGCTTCTGACTCCTTCTTCTTTATGCTGTTAAGGACGTTTCTCTTCTGTTTTTGTGGTGGTTTTATGTGTTTTTGGTGCTTGGAAGTTCAATAGGAGAAGAAAGGATGAGTTTTTGGTGATTTCGGGGATGATTCTGCAGTGTTTCGGTGTTGGGAGTGTTGAAAACGTGGGAGGCAGTAGACGGCTGTGTTTTCTGACTATGGGGATGTTCTCCTATGCCCTAGGTCGTTTTTTTGAAGGCCTTTTATAGAAAGAGCATGGCCAAGTTGATAGAACAAGATTTTTATCTAAAACCCTGATTTTGTGCTCTAAGAGAATCTGATTTTTTAAAATGTGCTACAGGTTGATAAAAATTCTGAAATTTTAACCAAAGATAAAAGACGATTTTTAGGAATTTTGAGAGTTGGAATCAGGTTTTTTCGATAAATACCCGATTAGATAAAAATCTTACAATCTGGAATCTCCCATAATTCATAACTTACGATTGGTAAGTCGAAATAACGAAATTCCAACGGCATTAGTCTCTAAAAATCATCCTCTATCTTGTGTTAAAATTTCATGACATTTTGTTTTGATTTCGGTATTTTTCAGAGGAGAGAGAAAATTGCAAAAATGATTGAATTTCTCTTTTAAATTTTGGGATAAGGTTCCAAATAAATAATTTCAGGTTTATGACTGTGTGTAGTCATGCTAACCATGTGACAATTTTATTTTAATTTTGAAAACCATTTTATTTCTATTTTGAGGTTATTTCATGTGTTAATTATTAAAGAAACTAGCTTATTAAAAGCTTATTTTCCAGAATAAATATTATCAGAAAATCATGAAATACCTTTCATAATGACTATGATATTTGGAAGTGTTTGGATATAATGAACAAGTCATATGAAAATAGAAAATCCCGAGAATGTCCTTGGAAAATCCTGCGTTGGTGCATTTTGACCACTTTGCCCTTTGTAACACGTATGCCTTAGAGACTACTCCGGGGGGGGTTGAAATTTTGGGTATAACAGATTGCCCCCCGTCAACTAGGCTTTGTAATGAAGATGAAAAGACTAGTTGATGCCTGAGTGATACCCCAAAATTTTGGATCTCAAAAGACCCTAAATGTAGATTGAAATCCGACGAGTTGTGTCGAGCTGTTCTAAGGTGCTGACTACCTATGAGTAAAGTGGAAGGGATGTCAAGCGATTCTAAGGCGTTGACTACCTTTAAAGGAGTGAAGTACATGTCAAGCGATTCTAAGGCGTTGACTACCTAAAATGTGAAAAGTGGACTGAACTAAGAGTGAATAATCAAGACCGAGCATCTAAGGTGTCGGGAACCTAAAATTAAATGGAATACGCCGAGCATTATAAGGTGTCGGGAACCTGAAGCTGAATGAAATACGCCGAGCATTATTAGGTGTCGGGAACCTGAAGCTGAATAGATTACGCCGAGCATTATAAGGTGTCGGGAACCTGAAATTTGAATGGATTACGCCGAGCATTATAAGGTGTCGGGAACCTGAAATTTGAATGGATTACGCCGAGCATTATAAGGTGTCGGGAACCTGGAGTTGAATGGATTACGCCGAGCATTGTAAGGTGTCGGGAACCTGGAGTTGAATGGATTACGCCGAGCATTATAAGGTGTCGGGAACCTAAAAATGAAAGGAGATGTAATGAAATTGATGTGATGTGTGCGTAAATTGACGAATGTAAAGTAGGACCTATGGGTGCCTAAGTGGAATGGTAGGAAATCAGGTTTGTGACGAGCCTGAGGTTGAGTTCATCTATTCTGGTGAATCTGAGTCTTTGGCTGAGAATCTGCATCTCTGAAGAGTCTGTATCTTTGGCTGAGAATCTGTATCTCTGATCGGGTGAGAATCTGTATCTCTAAAGAATCTGTATCTTCGGGGCAAGAATCTGTATCTCTAAAGAGTCTGTATCCTCGGGTGAGCATCTGTATCTCTAAAGAATCTGTATCTTCGGGTGAGAATCTGTATCTCTGGTCTATGATGAGGAGTTTCGTACGGACGGATGCAAGGTTAACTTTATGCAAATGATCATAATGAAAGTTGATTATGAAAGTGTCAAACATGGCAAAGATGATGTGCATGTCAAAATACAATCAAAGTGCATGTAGGAAACTTGTCCAAAACAAGAAATCATTGGAAAATGTGCCAAACATGGCAATGTTAAGGATCAAAAATTGTCCAAAGCAAGACATTGCTAGAAAGTGTGCCAAATGCGGCCATGATGAGGTTTATGAAACCGAGGTGTTTAAAGGAAAGTTGTTCAAGACAAGAAATTGTTGTTTGAAGAAAATTCTATTTAGTGAAAAGGAAAGTGAATCATCATTTCCTAACTATAGACTTCGGACTTGTATTTATCTCCTACGAGATGAACATGCCGCCGGTGGGTATGGTGTATGATGTGAAGGTAAGGGCTTATGTGGGCCCGTGGTGTTTGATGTGCAGGTAAGGGCTTATGTGGGCCTGTGAAGTGAAGGTGTGGAGGTAAGGGCTTATTTGGGCCTGTGGGTGTATGAAGTGAAGGTAAGGGCTTATGTGGGCCTGAGGTGTTTGATGTGGTGGTAAGGGCTTATGTGGGCCTGTGTGGTGTATGAAGTGAAGGTAAGGGCTTATTTGGGCCTGTGGTAGGATTGTGGTGGTGATGTTTAAGCTTGGGGTTCCAATTGGTGTTGTCATAGCAATTGTTGGAACCAACAATTGCCCCCAGTATTTTTTACCTTAAGACAATATGAGCTAGAGTTCATGGCAATCGATCGTTCCGATCGATTGCCCCCAGTATTTTCTTTGATCAAACGTGCGAACGAGTCTCGTCCTCACAGGGTCAAGCTTATGTTCTGATTTGGTGCTTCCTAACCTACACTCGACGTGTTTGGTGTTTACACTCGTTTCTCACTTACGGTCACAACTTCTAGACCATTAAATTTGATATTTGATGAATTTACGCATTCGATCTGTTACTTTCACGTGATTGGATACACAACTACCAAGTCGGAAGTCTTTGAGGCTTATAACGTGGCCATAGGGTGTGATGAAAAAGACGACGGGATCATGGAGGGATATTTGAGGTATGTGGAGCTTAAAGGGGTGACCAAAGCTGCAACTTGCGTCTTCTCTCGGATTCATCTTCCTTGTCTTGAAGTCGTCTGGCTGCTTCATGTTGACGTTGTTTTCGAGCTTCTGGACCTGGACTCTTGAAGTTGTCCTTTACACTATTTCTCTTTTCGTCATTTGGATTTCTTCGAGGCACTTCGGGTTTGCCTTTTGTTTTATCCTTTCTTGGTTTTGCCTTCGGGGTTCTTGTGTTTCCCGGTTTTGGGCTTCGAGAGCTGTTTTGATGTGAGCTCTTTTGATCCTGTGTCACTCTGGGACCATTTGCGGATCGCTTCGTCATGCTGATAGCGGCATTGCTTCTTTGGACTGATGAGAATGTTATCTGAGAGTCGGGCTCCTCGCGTCCTTTGGTCACCGGGTCGACATTCATCATTGGCTGGGTTATTTTGTGGAGTTCATAATGTCGAAAAGGGATATATGAAAGGCTCAGCGGGGGTGCCTAGGGTTTAATGACAGGGTTTACAAGCTTTTGGCTATGTGGTGCTGTACCTAGGTGCTTCGTCATTCCTGATAGTTGTATATCCATTCTTTGTTACTTTTCACAGGTCTAAGCGTAAATTTACAAATCATCTCCCTCGGTCGGAGTTATACCGTTTACCTCACCTTTGAATGTGGACTCACCGAAGTCGTGTAAGAATGATACGCTCGTTCGCTCATGGTTTTACCACTCAAGACACTCTCGCGAGATCTTCACTCAGAAACTTGTTCACAAGCTTAACCAAGAGATTCGAAGACAACGATTCTAAACTCATATTGCCCCCGGTATTGATTTGGGGTTTGTGACAACAATTCGATAGATGTGGATTTGGAACCGCTTCGTGGGTTGTTTTGGATGTTTTGGGGTGAGTTGTGATGCTTAGCGTGGCATGTTCAACTTTTAGAAACAAGGTAAATCCTTCTGTTCCATAGTCGGGAAATGATTACTCCCGTGATCCTTTTCCCTGGAAAGCATTTTTGTTTTTTTGTTTTTCGATGAATGAAAAATGATTTGTACAGGAATTGTGAAAATGGAACTATGATTTTATCTACGAATCATGAGATAATGTTGGAAATTACAGACTTAGAGAAACTACCGAAAATGATAAAGGAAACTAACTACAAAACATTGGAAAAACATAAAAATGACTAGTAAAGAGAAGAAATCGGAGAAAACACTTGAAGATAGCACTCTCTGATGGTGCTTGACATGGGATTCCTACTCGGGGAGTTGAAAACCTTGATTGATAAGATCTTGGATGTGCTGCTTCAGAATTTTGCAGTTGTCGGTGTCATGACCGGGAAGCTGGTGATACTGACAATACTGGTTCAGATTCCTTCCTTTTTGGGGGTCCCTTTGTCGAGGGGTGAGAGGTTGCAGCATGTTTTGTTCCTGGAGTCTTTCAAAAGCCTGGCTCAATGGTTGACCGATGTTTGTGAACTCTCTCCGACGGGAGCTCTTTCGGGATGATTTCATTGCCCCAACGATTTGTCCTGGTCCTTTTATCTGTCGAACGGTATTACCTCATGCTGCCTAGTTCTCTTTCGGGTGCCACTTTGGATACAGGCTGCTGTCCCCGAGCCATTCCCGGTTTTTTTTGAGTTCCCGAGTTTTAACTCCCCTTGGTGAATCATTTCTTCTAGGACATTAACTTGTCCCATCAGCATGTTGAAGCTAGGAAAGTATGTGAATTTCAGCTCGTCACTGTATTGCTTCTGCATATTTTTAATTACCATTCGGATTTGCTCTTGTTCATCCATCTGTGTGAGCATTGCGGCTGCCTTCATCCTCCAACGCTTAACAAAATCAGACATTGATTCACCTTCTGTTTGTTGTGTGCTTGCAAGATCAGCCCTGGTGACTCCAAAATTCTAGCGTACTCAAAATGATGCAGGAAAGCTTCACATACCTCCTCGTAGGTCTTGGTATTTATCCTTTGAGTTATGTACCAATGCTGAGGGGTCTCATCAAGATAGTGAGCAAATACCTTGGCCTTCTGCATGTCGTTTAGCGAAAGGATGGACATTTCCCTATCAAACATTGCCAAATGAAGTTGTGGGTCGGAGGAACCTTTGTATAGAGGAAGTGTTGGCAATTTCAACCTTGGAGGGAGATCAACCTTGGGATGTAATCCAGTGGAAAAGTAGTCAAAACCGGCTGGCCTGTTGGCCCTCTCCATGCGCTCAATCTTTTCCAGCATCCCATTGAATTCTTCGGCTAACTGGGCATCCATGTTGATTGGATTTCCTCCCTCTGCCATTCTTTGAGATTTGGGCTTATCTGTTGGAAAACAAAAGTGACCTGAGCTTAAAAAATTCTGGGCCGCGAAGAAGTTTTAGGCTAAAACTTGTTTGGGCTGCAAGAAAAGCACATGAGTTGGAATATTTTGAAAATTGTGGGTTGGCACTGAGGCCCGAAATGAGTTGGAAGAGAGGCACATGGGCCGGAATGATTCATGGGCTGTGAACTGGTGCCTAGGCTGAAATGTTCTGAGAATTGGGCGCTTGGGCCAGAATGTGTTTGGGTTAAAAGTAAAGCGCATGGGCTGAAGTGATTTCTAAACCATGTTCTGGATGTAAATTGGAATTTGGGCCGAGTAATTATGATTGGGGCTGAAGATGATACCCGTGTCTAGGATCGTGGGTCAAAGCCCGAGTGAAAAGTTTTCCTGGACTAGAATGGGCCTTGAAATGGAAAGGCCTGATGGATTTTTATGGATTGCTTCAGGTGGATTTGTTTTCCGTGGGCCTAGAACTAAATTGGTAATTCAAATTGGGCTGAAAGATAAATCACCTAAATCTAAACTTTTGGGCCGAAGCCCGAACAAATAACTCACACATTCAAATCAAGCAGGGTCTTTGGGCCGCAAACAATAAAGCCGCGATATCGGGTTGGGCTGAGTTGATGTAGGAGAAGTTCCTATCAATTTCTAGGCTGGGTAGTGGGCCGATCATGCAAGTAAACAAGGCCCACACAAATCCAACATGTCCTCACTAGTGTTAAGATTAAACCAGGTATGGATCGATTCGGAGAGGTGCTTGGGGCATGGGCCCAGGTCGCCACAAAGGAATAGGGCTTGCACACTATTCTCTTTGGGCTTCCCCACTTTTTTCACATCACCTGAAGGTGTGCGTCTACGGTCGGGTCTTTGACTGACCAAACAATGGGCTAGGTAAGGGCACTGCCAGGAAAACGCTTGGGGCTAAAGCCCAGGTATTAAGGGGATGTGGTTAGACGACATCCTCCTCTTTTCCCCCGCTTATTCACATCACCTAAAAGGTGTGAGTCCCTGACAGGGGACCCTCAAACGGGTCCCGGGGTGAGATCGATTTGTGTGGACCCTCGCTCTCATATGATGCAAAGGTGCAGAAATTAAAGTGCGCACAAAAGTAAACAAACAAAGTAATAAAGCCATAAATAAACAATTTCGAGTTAAGCCCTCTTTCTTAAGATTAAACAAGTTAAAATTAAGAATTTGTCCCCAGCAGAGTCGCCAGTCTGTGAGCCTCGATTTTAAACCCTATCCTATGTGGATTAAATTGATTAGGATCTAACCGGGTTTTAGGTCCACTTATAGCCTAAGATTAATAACTATGTCATATAACAATAATTATTAAAACCTAAGCTAGCTCACTGGAACCTATTAAGAGTCGCCACCTAATTTTAACCTAGATCAAATTAGGAAAGGAGAGTTCGGTTCGGGGGCTTGATATTCGACTTAATTAGGGTTCAATTACTTTCATTACCCCTAGAAGTCGTTTTTCCTCTACTTAGTTTAATTACGGCTTATTACGAGTCGTTTTTAACCTAAGTGCGCGCTTCTGTTTTTTTTTTATTTTTTAACATTTTTTTTGACAGAAAATTAAAATGGAAATTAAAATACCAAAACTAGGGTTTCGGAGGCAGAATTAGGTCGGTTTTGTTTTCGTCCGTGGCTACGGACCTAATGTCCGAACCCACGGACCCTAGTTAACTTAATTACACAGAAAAGTCAAATTTAAACAGAGACGAGATTTTGAAAAGTCCGGGGCCACGGACAGGACGTCCGTGGGCCCGGACATGTTTTATAAAACCCTAAATTTTGAAGATAAAAATATCCCGCCACCGTCCAGGGGCGTCTGGCTTTCGGACAGGGCGTCCGGGACCCCGGACATAGCGTCCGTGGGTGCGGACCGCCCTCGGACAGCGGCGTTTGGGTGGCTCCCGGTGGTGTTTCTGGCTCAAATTTTATGGGTAGGTAGCCTGAAAGATTCTAAACACGTTAGTGATTGAAAGTTTACAATTTGAATTCGAATTAAACACGAAACTTAGCAAACAAGTTATTGGGCAGAAGCGAAAACAAACGCTAATTCAGAAGCAATAAAAAGTCAATTCGATTCCAAATTTTGACACAGAGTAGTTAAAGTTGAACAAAGTCAGAAAACATGACTTTAACCTGTTTTACCTTCGGATTTAATGAGACTCTTCACAACGGGGATCTTTTGGTGCCTCTCGTTGATGCCGGTTTTGGATTGACTTCGAATTGTGCTTCTGACTCCTTCTTCTTTATGCTGTTAAGGACGTTTCTCTTCTGTTTTTGTGGTGGTTTTGTGTGTTTTTGGTGCTTGGAAGTTCAATAGGAGAAGAAAGGATGAGTTTTTGGTGATTTCGGGGTGATTTCTGCAGTGTTTCGGTGTTGGGAGTGTTGAAAACGTGGGAGGCAAGTAGACAGCTGTGTTTTCTGACTATGGGGATGTTCTCCTCTGCCCTAGGTCGTTTTTTGGAAGGCCTTTTATAGAAAGAGCATGGCCAAGTTGATAGAACAAGATTTTTATCTAAAACCCTGATTTTGTGCTCTAAGAGAATCTGATTTTTTAAATGTGCTACAGGTTGATAAAAATTCTGAAATTTTAACCAAAGATAAAAGACGATTTTTAGGAATTTTGAGAGTTGGAATCAGGTTTTTTCGATAAATAACCGATTAGATAAAAATCTTACAATCTGGAATCTCCCATAATTCATAACTTACGATTGGTAAGTCGAAATAACGAAATTCCAACGGCATTAGTCTCTAAAAATCATCCTCTATCTTGTGTTCAAATTTCATGACATTTTGTTTTGATTTCGGTATTTTCCAGAGGAGAGAGAAAATTGCAAAAATGATTGAATTTCTCTTTTAAATTTTGGGATAAGGTTCCAAATAAAATAATTTCAGTTTTATGACTGTGTGTAGTCATGCTAACCATGTGACAATTTTATTTTAATTTTGAAAACCATTTTATTTCTATTTTGAGGTTATTTCATGTGTTAATTATTAAAGAAACTAGCTTATTAAAAGCTTATTTCCAGAATAAATATTATCAGAAAATCATGAAATACCTTTCATAATGACTATGATATTTGGAAGTGTTTGGATATAATGAACAAGTCATATGAAAATAGAAAATCCCGAGAATGTCCTTGGAAAATCCTGCGTTGGTGCATTTTGACCACTTTGCCCTTTGTAACACGTATGCCTTAGAGACTACTCCGGGGGGGTTGAAATTTTGGGTATAACAGTACCCATACAAGGAGGGAATGCTCATACTAACAAATATTATTATGAAGGGTAGGATAAACATGATCTTTTTAGCTTATTGAGGAGTGTGAAAAATTAACTGCTGGTGGCATAGGTGTGCTCAGGGTGAAAAAAAATATAGAGTTTCGGGTATGATCTAAAGTACTTCAAAGTTTCTTAGTTTAAGGCGACTTTGAAACTTTACCATGGCCAACTTCTCTCAAGAATGGGCATTGAGGAGAAACAAAAGGAAAAATAGATTTATGCATTTGCTTCACTTTGCATAAGAGATGAGAAGATAATATGTAGGCATTAAGCCTTCGTTTTTAAGAACACTCAACTCTCTTTGTTGGTTACCAATGGTGTCTCGCAAGTCCCTTATTTATTATTATTTTTTTCTTTCTTTTTTTTTTAAACAAAGAAGCACCCCCTTAACAATCCCTAAAAAAGAAGACAGAAGGAACCCCTGAGTAATAAAAATCCAACCATTTCAGATCATTTGGTCACACCGCATAAAATGCTCCTCAAAAGTAATCCAAATTTTAAAATTTTTGAATTTGTACCATTTATACCATTTATCCCACAATTCATAACAATTTTATTCTTAAAGAGAACAACCCACATAAAAAGGGTCCATGATATTGAATTTGAACAAACGCAGGATAAGCAGAGAGATAAGCATTTAAGCACAAAATGACACCGAAAGGGCACACTCCCCCACACTTAATTTGAACAATGTCCACATTGTTCAGCAGAAAAACAAGGGAAAGTTTCAGAAGGCCTTTTCGGTAAGTAGATAAAATAGAGAGAACACGAAGCTCACGAATATACATTTAAGCACATAAAGTCTCCTCTGCAGATTTTATTGAAATAAAAAACATAATTAAAGAAACTGGTACTCCCCTGAGATTATTTTTGCTTGCGTTATAGGAGTTCCCCCACACTTGAGCTTTAGCCTCAAGAAGCGTAGCTTGGTTGCGGTGTAGACATGAAAATTGCACCTGCATAAGACACTAGAAGCAACCAAACTACAAACGGGGTTAAGAGTTAGCAAAAACAAAATTTAAAGGGAACTTGAAAATTAAAACAGCATAAAAGCATATAAAAGAAAAGTTCATCCGGTTGCCTCCCGGGAAGCTGCCCTTCTTTAACGTCTTTGGCTAGACGCCTGCTTCGTTATCCTGGACAAAAATATAAGTAGACAATAGCTCTGCCAGGAAAACGAGGTTGGCAGTAATTAATAGCAAACCACCGGGATCAAAACAAAACGTTACTTCGGCAAATATAGTAGGAAAATGAATACTCCACAAAACCTGGTGTTTAAGGAGGTACTGCCGGTAGCGTAGTTCTAACAGGAGACCAGGTGTGATTGGCTTTGCTTCCTCAAATTGGAAGATGTAAAAATCCCCCTCTTGTTGTTGAGGCTTATGGTAAGAGCCTTGATGGTAATCAACGTCAGCGGAAGTGGCTCCTTGAAATTGATTATAGCACTCTCTTTTGATGGCTCAGAGGGAGGCGGTATCTCTTCCTTCTCAAGGTTGAGGATGTATCCACCCTCATCTTCTGGGTAGAGCACGGAGAAGAGGGGAAATAGTAGTTGACTTCAGAGGGAGGAAACTCCATGAAGTCTAAGGAGAAACTCTCTTCTGAGGGGTTGTCTCCATAATCAAGCTGATGGTTGTTTTGTGTGATGTTTCTCTAATTCGAATAGGGGAGGAGGTGGAGAGTAGCTTATGTCCTTAGCAGGTTGTTCCTCCTCATGAACCACTTCATTTAGTTGTTGAAGCGGTTTTTCCATGCGTTCGATCTGATCTAGCGTTCTTTGCTGGATCCTTTCAAACTCTGAGGTAAAATCTGCCATCATTTCCCTTAAAATGGTGTTATCTCTCTCTATTGCAACCATAGGACAATGGGAACTTTCATGGTCTCCTCCACACTCTTGGCACACAAAGATGGGGATAGGCTTGAGAGATGACTTGTAATCCTCCAAGAGAGCTCTCAATTCAGCATTTGGGTCTGAACATTGGGGGCTTTCATGGTACTCTCCGCACCTTTGACAGACACTCCCATTGATTGTAGTCCTCTGCGCCATAGGGGTAACCATACCAACTTCCTGCTTGATCGTAGTGATCATCCATCAGAATTAAGTACCTTTAAAAACAAAACAAAAATTATACACAAAAGGGGCAAATACGGAAATAAAAGAAAAACTAAACAGATAATAAACCAGATAGTTGGACCGAAGTCCCCGGCAACGGCGCCAAAAACTTGTTTGGGAAAAATAGTAGTTAAACTATCTTGCTAACTATGGGCAGTGAACCCAATCTTTGTAGTACAACAAGGTCGTATCCACAGAGACTTCGCAATTATCTAATTAATTATCCAGTTTAGTAAATGTACAAAAAGATAAATAAAGTGCATAAAATGTAAATGGGGGTTTAGCCGGAGGCAAGCTTGATTTGTTGGATCAGAACGGAAATAATAAATACAGTAAAATAAAGTAAATGGATGGAAAAGGTATCCTAGGATAGCGGGGGAATTTCCTAAATACTTAAACAATTTTATAATCCTGTCTCAAATATTTATTGTCTATTAGAGTTAATAATTGTCAGTTACGAACTCCTATTAATAGCCTTAGTATTTTCCTGCTCAATCCGGAGTGTAAATACCAAGATTAATTCCTTTGTGGTACTTTGACTATCTCAAAATCATATGTTGATAGTTACCAAATAAATGCAGTAGTTTGTCACGCTAAAGCATTTAACAATATTTGCTAACAGGAATTAAAACAAGTTTAATAAGTGAAACAGGTGATAAATATTTATTTTAGTACAGACAATAATTATAATCCTAATTTGCTCTTATTTGTCTGTTTAAGAATTTATCTTGTGGCCTTCCTAAATCATAGATAAGGACAACTCTTAATTAATTCAATAGACTTTTTACAATCAGAAAAAGTCTAAAATCATTAATTAGCTTTAAGCAAGAATTCTTTTAATAACAGCGATGGATTTTATCTGCTAATCAAGGAGATAATATCTAATGTTTATCTTTCTTTGTGGTCTATTCTCAGATTTACAAAATCATTGAAATAAGAGAAACCGGAAATGCATAAAAATGATCAGTTGTTAAGCATTTAATAATTTAGAGAGACAAAACAAATATTTATAAGCAAACTTGGTATTAATAATAAGTCTGAATTATTTGGGGTCAAACCCCATCCTAGGATACGAGTAAAACACTCAGACATTAACAGTAATAAAAAGAAAGCAGAGTTAGCCGTTAATTTGGAGACTGCCGGCGAGAGATTCGCTTCTGCTCCAGCTCCCTTTTCTTCTGTTCTTCTTATCGCGCTTCTGCTTCGTGGTGGAATGACGAATAAAAATAAAATGGAGAAGTGGAGGATAAGAGGATGGAATGGATCGTAGGTGTGGAAATATGGTGAACGGTGATACTGTGGTCTGCTTTGGATTGAAAAGAAGGGATATGATTTGTGTGGTGAAGTTACGTGCGTTTATATAGGGAAAGGAAGAAGCAGCAGAGGAGATAACAGACGCATAAGCAAGTTGAGGAATTGATTGAGGCGGTGGAAGAACATTTATTGCGTTTGATTGCAGCTCACTGATTGCTTCATTGATTGCAGGGGACAGAGTTCACGCGTGAGGAATTTAAGCGCGCGATTGGTAATGGATATGGTAGCAAGTTGCAGAGACAGTCGGCGGGCGAAGAAGAAAACTGTTTCGCGACTGATTTTTAGTCTTGTCCGCCTGAACAACCGCCCCAATATAGGCGGTTCCCTTCTGTGTAGTCCGCCCCAGGTGGTTCTGCTTGGAGTCCGCCACAATACAGGCGGTTGCAGGATACACGTCCGCCTCTTCTTGGGCGGCCAGCCTCTCACGTCCGCCTCTTCTTGGGCGGTCATCAATGTTGTTGGTCCGGGTCCTTGCACATAAGTCAAGTCCCGGACCCTTACTTACAGAAACTCTCGGCCATTTTTCAAGGGGTGGTCCGGGTCCTTGTATGGGACCTAAGTCCCGGACCACCCACGGCTATCTACTCTCGGCCTGTTTTAAATGCTGGTCCAGGACTTAGTCCTGGACTTAAGTCCCGGACCCTTCAACCGGCTCCAGATTCTTCGTTATAAGTCCGTTTTCCTCGCCGTCTGCGCCGATGCGTTCGTCTCTTCGTGTACTTTGCTCCTAGCTTGGTTTTTCCTCCTATGTTTAAACCAATAAATTTGTGAGTTAATCAATAAAACATAAACTAGAGGAAAAACATACGATAAGTGAGAAATGAGCAGAAAAGTGCTGATATAATATATGAAATACACCCATAAAACATGCTCATTTAGACACTTATCAGGTGTATGGGTCAGTCGGAATAGTTCTGGGTCAGTCAGGAGAAATTTGAGAGAACGTAAACTTACTGGAATGGACTGACCCGGGGTTGGGTCGGTCGGTGGGTCGGTCGACCCAAAACTTATAAAAAATGTGTGTCTTCTCATGTGGTTATAGTAATCATATGTAGGTATATATATGTATGCCAAAACACATATATGCATATGTATGTAGTAATACACCATTAATGAAGTAGCAATGGTAAAGAAGTAAGTACATAAATGGGAAACAAGTACGAGGATTAATTAAGGAAGTTGAAAGTATAAGAACGTTAAGTTAAACCAAAGTAATAGGATAACGGGGTATGTACGGGAGTAGTAGCTATGAAAGTAGTGTAATGCTTAGTATTAATGGAACCATTTGGCATGTAGCCGGAGGTTCGAGAATAAGATTCGAGGAACAAGTATGGACTAAGGAGCAAGGAAACACCCGATAAGTAAATCAACGGCGACATGTATGATTTCCTCATGCTCTGTATCCTAACCTGGTTACCCCGATTTGTGTGCTTATGTGATCACTCAAATAAGATAAATGCACGAATCGGACTTTTATTGTACTTAATTGTGTTTGGACTATATTGTTCTTGTTGTATTCTCTTGAACATGTAGTTTGTATAATTCATGAAATATATGGATGAGAATGAAGTGTATGTATATGTGTATGTGTACATGTGTAGTGTATTAACCCTTGGTATGGGTGTAATGACTTCTGCTAATTCCTAACTACCTAACTCCTAACTTGAGTATTGAGTAAGTGGAATGAGTAGAAGTCTGATATAGTTTTGGCCACGCGTGAGGATAAGGAAACACAAGAGGTTGGATCCGAATCCTGGCTGTAATCTATTCCATGGACCAAATCCCTTGAATGGGTAGCATCCTGGATTAGTGAGCCACCCTAAAGCCCAGTGGTGGGATATAGTAATCCCTCCCTGCCCGGAGGTCACACCGACTTAACATGAGTAAAGTAAGTAAGAAATAAGTATTGTATGTGTATTTGTCTTGGCTATTGTAAGTCATTGACCTTGAGTAAATGAGTATTGAACACCCGATTAACCCGGGTGTGTGAAGAAGCTAACAAGCCTTATGTGCGAATTGGAGAAGTGTATCTCCGTATTGCGTATTGAGTATGTAACGAGTATGTATTGTGTGTGTGTATTGTGGAAGATGGTAAGTAAGTGTTGGGTGACTGGTATTGTCTTCCAAGCATGTATTGTACTGGGCGTATGTATGTATACATACCTTGTGTAGTGTTGCAGTATCGTGAATGAAAGTATGTATGTATGTATGCATTGTAAATTGAATTGCATGTATTCGACCAAATGGTCGGCGTACCCTTGCTAGTACGCGGGGTATGCGGTTATCATATTCAGCGTAAGCTGACCCCCTAGGGGGAACGTTTTTAGTGCGCAGGTACCGGAAGCAGACATGATCACGGTAAGAGACCGGCGACTACACTTGGATAGCTAGGATGAACTGTAGTTAGTAGAGAATCGTAAAAGGCTTGGAGCCTTGTATGTAGTTGTGAGGAATGGGAAGTTGTAGACTCTTGATGAGTATATATGAACTTGGAAAGAGTATTGTATTTGTGTTTGGAACTTAGTAAACTCGGTTATGTACATTGTATCGTATGGTATTGTATGGAGTAATGTGTTGAATGGAGCATAGTAGTATGTGATTGGTAAATGGAGCATGTATTGTATATGTGTAGTACTCGGGATTCCGGTCCATCAAACCGATGCTGTATGTAAATAGTAGCTTTGTTAGTCACGTGGGTGACTAACGGCATTGTATCACCCACCGTGTGTAAGTATGTACCGCTGCGTGAATCTGGAAGTACGAGGACGTTAGACGGTAATGACAGTATTAACGGTAGGGGTGTTACAGATAAGTTGGGTAAAACCCTAAATCTTAGGATACTAGACATTGAGAATTCCCTAAGCCATTAGATGTTATCGAGAGAGATACTTCTAGGATAGATCCTTGAGATTGTGAATTGACTCCAAGAGTAGAGCTTTGGGAATTTGGGTAGTCCGCTAGAGAACTAGACATTGGTGGACTTGAGGAGCTATATGCATAGCCCCTTTTGTATTTTTAAGCCCGGTGGTGGGTCTTGTGTATGGCCCTGCCCGGAGGTCATGAGAATGACTTAACATATATCTTAAGTATTGAATGGTGAACTTGAGTATTGAGTACGTGAGTATTGAGAACTTGAAAATTAAGTTGAGCATTGTAGACCTTGTGAGATTGTGAGTAAGAGTACCCAAGAGAGTGGGTAAGACAATGAGCAAATGAGTAAGGCACAAAGAGGTAGAAACCCTCAAGCCTAAGTATAAAACAAACTAAACTAACCTCATGTGTGTGTTAGCGTTTGTGTTCAATGTTGAGCTTTGATTGTGAATGTACATATATAATGTATGTTGTATGCATGTTGATTGAAATAAATGAATCGCATGCTCTCGACCAAATAGTCGGCGTACCCTTGCTAGTACGCGGTATGCGGAAGTCATATGCAGCAATTTTGCTGACCCCTAGGGGCATCGTTATTATTTTACATGAACATCGAAGCCGAATACCGTTCGAGTGTAGGACGGGTTGCCTTGGGAGCATGGGTAATTGTTTTGGAAGTTGTAAAGTTTTGTATTATGGAATTGTAAGACCGACTTGTGTCAATGAGTTTGGGAACTGTAGTAGATACTCGGTATAGAATGTAATTGAAGTAGAATTGTATAATACGGGATCGAAGTTGCATTTGGTTTAGATTTGATTAAGTAATGGAAGTATTATTGGTATAGCGTGCTCGGTATAAGACCCATCAGAACCGATATTGTAAATGTGGTTGTATTTGATTTGTTGTGTTGTGTTGGTCTTGCTAGTCACGTGGGTGACTAATGGCATTTTAATACCCGCCCTTGGTAGTTTGATTCCGCTGCTTGAGTATTGGTAAATGAGACGGGTTAGGAGTTAATGGTTGGATTAGCGGCAGGGGTGTTACAAAAAGTGGTATCAGAGCGAAGTATCGCTCTGATGGTTGAATACCGAGTTTAGGAAAATACTGAGTTAGGAATTAGAGACTTAGGGCTAAGGGTTGAGTGTTAGCGTGTGAGGTACGCTAGATAGGAACTTCCAGTGTGATCTGGATACCTACATAACCAATCCCGCCCTCTGCAACCCCCGGCTATAAGTTGGGAGAAGAACGCCAAAGAGATGGAAAGACCTCTCCTACTCGGGTAACCCGATCTGGCAGTTGTAAAAAAACCTTGTAAAGTGAAAGAACCAGTCATACAGTAGATCCCAAGAACTGGAAATCCCGAAGACGGTTCCCGTTTCACCGGCAATAACCATATGGAACGGCAGTAGATTGAAGATCCTAAATAAAGGATAATGAAATTTGCGGCACCGTGGGACGACATGCTTCGCAGTAGCGAGAACCGTGTGTAGCGAACAAGAAGGGAAGCATAGCTACACAACGAGCAGAAAAGCAAAGTAACAAAACCCGAGACAAGAGAGTCTCCGGACTGCAAATGTTAACAATACCGTTAACAACATACAACCGACAAAGGAACTAGTCGAGGTCGGATAAACTCGAAACCTATAATGCCAAGAGGCTGAAATTGTAACGCCCCTATTTAACATATTTATAGCGGAAATAAAATACTAAAGCGTACAGACCATCGGGTTCCAAACACCCGGCACCAAACCTCACCAATTTACAACTTAAAGATTACAATTGTCACGGCCTGAACCTCGAGAAAACTTAACAAAAATAAACAGAAATAAAACACATAAACCAATAACTCAAGAGTGGAATAATTCAACTGGGAGAGAGGCCCCCACCGCCAAGTACATCCTTTTAGGACAGGGGATATACAGCCCCTCACTATCTACTACGTCCCTTTGGGACAGGGGATTTACAGCCCCTCACTGTCTACTACGTCCCTTTTGGGACAGGGGATATACAGCCCCTCACTGTCTACTATGTCCCTTTTGGGACAGGGGATATACAGCCCCTAACTGTCAACTACGTCCCTTTTGGGACAGGGGATATACAGCCCCTCACTGTCTACTACGTCCCTTTTGGGACAGGGGATATACAGCCCCTCACTGTTACCATTGAAGACGCGCGCACATCGAAACATCAAGACCCAGCTCATGGATGAAACGATATCAAGAGTCAAAAGAAGAATTACCAATATTGACCTTCTCCACATTCCCACTAGATCACTAACTACCCAGAGCAACACCAAAACACTCAGTCCTACAGAGTGCAGAAGCGTAAACCCTAAGCAGTCAATGTCTAATGGAACACCAAATAGAAGCAACCAATACCCAAGTGAGTTTCACATTCAAGGCTCAGTTAGTCACACAAGCTGAGTTAGTCACACAACCATTTCCTTTTAGATATTCCTCTTAAACTCAGTTAGCGTTTTTTGAAAACGTCTCATAAGTCAATCAGCAAAAGTATCGGAGTACGAGAAATCGTACCTGGGTAACGCTGTAGCAGTTCTAGTTAACTTGCGCAAACAATCAATAGTACTCTAAAGAATATTAAAGGTAGTCTATCACCAATCACTTGTAGCCCACGTTAAGCTTAAATAACCCCTCATTCTTATTTCTAGTCTCAATGTCTTTTTAAGCCCTCACTTAAATGTTATGTATAACCTTTGACTTGTCCTAGAATGTTGTATAACTCAAGGTTGTAAGACCAAGGAATGTATTTTATTAACACCTGCTAACTGTCCACTCCTATCCACTTTATTCATATTAACCACAATCCTCACAATCAAAACTTTTGAAACCTTTATATCATAAATGTGTTTATATTATATAATTAAATCTAAAAATTTCAATAATAATCTTAAGCTCAATACCTTTATTCTTAATTTAGAATAAACATTGTATTATGACCTATGATGGATTCATCTCAGAATACTATACTATTATCTCACAATGTAAAGATTATGTACTTAAACAAGATCTACATCTTGTACATTGGAATCGTAGTGTTGTAGATACATTTTATTATATCTTAATTGAGCCACTAAACTCAATTATCACATCCTTAGTTCAGAATGACTTCCTATTATAACTGTATAATAATCGTGTCATAAGATGTTGAATTACCTCTCATATTGAAATAACTAAATTGTTATTAACTTAGACTTATCGAACCCTTACATTTAATATTCACAAGATTATTATTTACTTTATCATTAACTATATAATAAGGTGTTTTAAGATAACCTTTTATGTATCCTTGCTTACATTCAACTTCCCAAATGTTTTATTTTTACACACATTCCCTCCATAGGCTATCTATAATCCTTTTATACTAAACCTCCATAAATTCAAGTCTTAAATACGTTTTAATTATTTACAAAACCTAAGGTTTCAAAGGAGTAATAACGTAATAATTATTTTCCTTTATTATGTTTTAGGACAAACATTATATCTTAACATAAGGTAAAATTTATCTAAGATTAATTTTGATTCGTAAGTGAAATTGTGAATTACATATAAGATAATCTTTCCAAAAATCCTCATACCTTATATTCAAATGACATATTAATATTTTCAATGTCGTAGAGTAGATCATATAATCTCTTATGTAACTTAGGTTTATCTAATAAAAGGTTCAAAGGTTTTAAGTATCAAATTCCTATTTACAACCTTCCTATAAATTCTAACTACTAAATACCTCACTTAATTGTAAACTCACATCCTAAGTATTGTAATTAATGTTATAAATGTATTTCATATGGCTTATTTAATGCCAAGAAATTTAAGGATTATTATTTAGATAAATTTCCAAATCATAGTTTAATATAGTTTTATATCATAAACCTTTAATGATTTATCTTAAAACATTAAGTTAATATTTCAATACCATAAACGTTAAGAAATGACCAAATCTAGACTAATCACTAATCCCCCTCACACTTAGATGTAAAGTATTTTATTTATTTTATTACAGTTTATATATTAAGAACATTTAGATGTAAAATATTACATTTATTATCATTAATTATAGAATAAGATCTATTTGTGTAACATTTTATGTAATCTAATCACAATTTTCCTAAGTTTTAACTTATTTAATTACTTAACCCAATTTTAGATTTACATTCTGGTCATTGACAAATAATACTATATACATGTATTTAAATAGGATTTATATATATTCCTAGAAATTCAAAGGTAACTCAAACTCAATTTCATAACCATAAATTAATACCACCCCATATAATATTCTTTTATTAGTATTATGTATAGGTTTAGTTTAACTTATTAATTCCTTCATATTCTATTTGCTATAAGGTATTTTGATTTTTTTATTTATCGTATATGTATACTAGGATTTATTCAAGACATTCTTATGTAGTTTAATTGCATTTAATTATTTATATTACTTTTACACATATCTACATCCAAAATATGGTTTACAAAATAAAGTATTTTCCTTAGTTTTCAATTAAGTATATTAACTACCATATTATATAATTAATATAAATGTAGATTAATTTAGTTCCTTGATTTAACCTAAGTTACTATTTTATTTCTTTTATATATATATATATATATATTTACCTCACTTAAAAGTTTATACCTAAATATTTATTAACATTCTGGATTAAATGTTAGTTTTAGTCCTTATTACATTAAAAACCATATATTATAAGTTATTCTTATGAAAAATTCATAAACACAATTTTAAAACCCATTTACCATTGCCCAAAAATTCCCAAATTTAATATATAGTAACCATAACATTTAGACATATTATAAAATTTTTATTTCACAAAAATATCTTTTTAATTTAACCAAATAATTCCATAATACCCGTAACTTACAAAAATCATAACTTACGTTTAAAAACTCCAAAACCATATTATTTACATTAAAATAAACTAGATTTTATAAGGAATCTGTGGTTAAAATTTCAAGTCAAAATACATTGGGAAGGCCATTAACTAAATTCACACAAGTTAGGGTTAAATTCTGAAATATTATAAAACAAAAAACCTCTTTATTATCCACGATCTAATCTCGGCCGTCCGTTTCATTAATCCATATCGGACGGCCCCTGAACGCTGAGTCATCGGCTGATACAAAAACGAACTCGAGTACTAAATTCGATATTTCTCTCAATCCACAGAACGAAATCGAGTGATTTTGTTTCATTGAATCCGAAATCGAAAAACGCATCTATTGACACCGATTTCACCACGTATATTCAGCATTCGTCGAATTCGACTCTGGGTTCTCTTCGAAAAGGGTTTATGATGTTTCTGATTCGAATTTGCAAAAATCTCTCCTAATCTAATCGCAATAGGTGAAATTGGTACATGGGTTAGGTTGGAAATGCAAAACCGATCAGCATAATCGGAGGATTTGAAGAAAACTCACCCAGTATTGCAATAACGGAGGAATTCAAATCGGATTCTGGAAAAAGTTCAAACTTTCGAGCTGGTTCACGTAGCCGACTTTGAGGATCTATAATTTACAGTACAGATCGCAGTTAGGCTTGTTTATTTGGCTCAATCGAAAGAGGAAACTTAGCTCTACATATTGATAACAAGAACTCACCCTAACTCGCAACACACAGAAAGAAATTAAAGTTGAAAGTTACTATTTTACCTGCGGTTTCTATATGATTTATGTGTTGTAGAATCAGAAACTTTAGGCAACTATATTCCTCCAAAACGGTTTACGAATCAGACTTGGGCATAAACGTGAAAGTTGTAGATGGATTAGAGATCTACACAACGAGCTATAGAAATCGAATTTTGGTTGAAAAATGAGGAAGTTATGGCAAACGAAGTTTACATGCTCAACTGATTTTTCTGGAAAACTGGTTATGGTTTTGCGGGTAGGCTACTTTGGAACGAATTTCTTTGATTTAAGATGAGTTATAAGATGTAGGAGTTATGGTTGGAAAGAGGAGATTAAGGAGAAGAGAATGAAAAAGACGGCACTCAAAATATCCAAAAGAGGAGAAAGTTATGGAGGTCACAAGTTAGGGCGAGTCAGTTGCGAAAAAAGTGGAGATAGAATTTATCTAAGTGTTGGGCGCGTGTCCCGAGGCGCCTGATGAGTCAGCAGACTGCCACATCAGCATCTTTTCAAAATTTTGGCTCTAAACTTCATTTTATCATAACTTTGGCTAGGATGATCCGTTTTTGACGTTCTTTTTATCAATCAATCTTCATGGTTTTCCATAACCTTTTTATTGGTATAGGTTTCATGTGCTAGTTTGACCATCCTCAAAAAGTCAACCCTAGCAAGGCTTAATAAGCTTTAAGGTTTCTAGGATTTTATATTGACTTTTATGTTCCAAATCAATGCTCCTGATATTTCTAAAATCTTTATAATATAATTGGAGTGTCTAGGAATTTTTCCAAGATTTATTGACTTATAAATGTTGTTATTAATTTGTAATACTATATGATAATATATAATAATTAAATATTTATTGTATTCTTTAGAGTTAATATGAGGAATCCCCTAAATTAATTTCCATAATTCCTATATATTAATACTCATAATTCCATATAATAATTTAATACTTAATAGTATTATTAAAGGTTTATAAAAAGAATTCCCCTAAATTAATTTAAATTAATTTAGGGGTATTTCAGTATATCCCCCTTAAAAGAAACTTCCCTCAAAGTTTAAAATCAACTAATAGCACTCACACCGCTTCGGGTGTGCTGAGACAATAATAATTCCAATGAAATTCCATACCAATCCATCCTTTATTTCCATCCATTTCCATAACAACATTCCACTCGAGATTACTCAAAATCAAAACGAACCAAGATTACAAAGACATAGCATGATGAAAATCAACAGCCACATACTATGTCATAATGTAAAAACCAAGCACATACAAACACCTCTCATTCTGCTAATAAGGCAACATGGGCATAATGTTTATAAGTTATTCTTATGAAAAATTCATAAACACAATTTTTAAACCCATTTAACCATTGCCCAAAAATGCCCAAATTTAATATACAGTAACCATAACATTTTAGACATATTATAAAATTTTTATTTCATAAAAATATCTTTTTAATTTAACCAAATAATTCCATAATACCCGTAAATTACAAAATCATAACTTACGTTTTAAAAACTACTCCAAAACCATATTAATTTCAATCAAAATACACGGGATTTTATAAGAATGAATCTATGGTAAAAATTTCAAGTCAATACATACGGAAGGCCATTAACTAATTCAACAATTAGGGTTAAATTCGAAATATTATAAAACAAAAAACACTCTTTATTAATCCACGATCTAATCTCGGCCGTCCGTTTCATTAAATCCAGATCGGACAGCCCCTGAACGCTGATTCATCGGCTAATACAAAACGAACTCGAGTACTAAATTCCGATATTGTCTCTCAATCCACAGAACGAAATCGAGTGATTTTTGTTTCATGAATCCGAAATTGAAAAACGCATCTATTGACACCGATTTCACCACCTATAATTCAGATATTCTCGAATTCGACTCTAGTTCTCTTCGATAGGGTTTTATGATTTTTCTGATTGAATTTGCAAAATCCTCCTAATCTAAATACTAATAGGTGAATTTGGTACATGGTTTAGGTTTGGAATTGCAAAACGATCAGGCAATATCGTAGGAATTTGGAAGAAAAATCTCAACCACGGAATTGCAATAACGGAGGCTATTGCAAATATAAGGATTCTTGCAAACGTTCGAACTTTCGAGCTAGTTCATGTAGGCCGACTTTGAGGATCATAAATTACAATTACAGATCGAGTTAGGCTTGTTATTTGGCTTCAAATCGAAAAGGAAACTTAGCTTCTACATATTGATAACAAGAACTCACCCCTAACTCGTAACACACAGAAAAATTAAATTTGAAAGTTACGATTTTATACCTGCGGTTTCTGTATGATTTTATGTGCTGTAGAATCAGAAACTTTAGGCAACTATATCCTCCAAACAGTTACAAATATGACTTGGGCATAAACATGAAAGTTGTAGATGGATTAGCGATCTACACAACGAGCTATAGAAATTGAATTTTGGTTGAAAAATGAGGAAGTTATGGCAAGACGAAGTTTACCTGCTCAACTGATTTTTCTGGAAAACTGGTTACGGTTTTGCGGGTAGGCTACTTTGGAATGAATTTCCGGTTGATTTAGGATGAGTTATAAGATGTATGAGTTATGGTTGGAAAGACGAGATTAAGGAGAAGAGAATGAAAAAGACGGCACTCAAAAATTCCAAAAGAGGAGAAAGTTATGGAGGTCACAAGTTAGGGCGAAGTCAGTTGCGAAAAACGTGGAGATAGAATTTATCTAAGTGTTGGGCGTGTGTCCCGAGGCGCCTGATGAGTCAGCAGACTTGCCACATCAGCATCTTTTCAAAATTTTGGCTCTAAACTTCATTTTATCATAACTTTGGCTAGGATGATCCGTTTTTGACGTTCTTTTTATCAATCTTCATGGTTTCCCATAACCTTTTTATTGGTATAGGTTTCATGTGCTAGTTTGACCATCCACAAAAAGTCAACCCTAGCAAGGCTTAATAAGCTTTAAGGTTTCTAGGATTTTATATTGACTTTTATGTTCCAAATCAATGCTCCTAATATTTTATAACACCCCAACTACAAATAACACCCTTAACAACACTTTGCAGCGGAAATCACAACTCACCACATAACTCAACTCTTTGGTGTTACACGCCGTTAGCCACCCACGTGGCTAACAAGGCTAACCTACATACATTGTACCGGTCTGATGGACTAAACTCCCGAGCAACTACACATAAATCCCGTTCCATGTCCAACAATCATTATACACTTACATTACAACTGTACCGAGTAATTACCAACTAACGCCGATACATTTTCGGTCTTACTACTCCTATAATACATCCACAATTCTCATGACTACCACATACAAACACTACCCTGTCCTACTCTCGAACGGCTTCCAGTTCCTTGTACCTGAAAAGTATGGGAGCCCCCAAAGGGGGTCAGCACCTTTGCTGGTATGGTAATCCCGCAGCCCGCATGCTACCGGGCCACGCACAACTATTTGTCGTCTTAGCATGCGGTTGATTTATTTCAAACATGCACAAACTCACACACATATCATGCTTATAAGCAAACATCCATTAATAGAATATAGACATAAGGTTAGCACACTCAACATAACAACATACTTCACTTTATAACATACACAACTTAATTTCACTCTTCTTAGAGTACATGAACTTCACTTAGAGAGTGCCGGGGTGATATAAGCCCGAGCACAACATACATACACTTTCTTTACTTGAGTGGCGGCCTCATATAGGACCGTACACAACATACACAATTTCCCCCTAGCTCCAATAGTGATGAGGTAGGTAAGCCTTGGTTAAGCTTGTGGGTGGTTGTAATTCAAGGAGGAATAACAACCGTAACATAGCAAAGAGGGAGTCGAAGCGAACTTAGGCATCGACACCCTACCAACATTATACATAATTTCCCTCCTAGCCCAATGTGGAGGTCGGGTAGGTAAGCTTTGGCTAAGCTAGTGGGAGGTCGAAATCCAATGAAGGAAAACAACCCTAACATACCAGGATGGGAGTTAACTCTCATATATGTATTAACTCCCAAACAACACGCGCGACCGGAACAACCGGATTCCTCTCCATACATAACATATACTTATTAGTTAGAGGTTCCCTTATGGAACTAACCACATACATACATCACATAGTGTTACTAACTCGGTTAGACACATATGGGGAGTAATATCCCTTTTTAACAAACATGAATAACTGTATCCAATAACAACAACAACATATCCAACAAGTCACATACATCACTCATAATAACAACATACACTAACACACGGATAGCCGTAGTTAGAACGTTCCCATGGGTTGGGACGTTTATTCCGAATACCGATCTCTTATGTGAACCTAAAGTCGGCTAACTATTATTTAACACATAACTAAGGTTAAGCGGTATCGGAATTAATCACGCCACAATAATGAATTACTGTAAACTCATTTCATGCTTTATCTTGCAAGGTGGCAAACACACAGAAAAACACAGTGGCATGCAAGCCGGTGTAATCCGGTAGGACACAGGTTGCAAGAAAACCATACCTGTCACCGTGGGGAATTACTTTACCGGTACTCTCACGTTCCTCAGTTCACACTTGTTCTCCATGCCATACTCTTGAACCACTATTTACAGGTCAAATGGTTCAATTAATATTAAGGCGTTACGGTAGGTACATAATTGCTACTCCCGTACTTACCCCGTTATCCCGTTATTTCGGTTTAACTTTGTGTACTTAAACTCACAACTTTCTCAATCACTTCCATCACTTGTTTACATTTCTTAGGACCTTTATAAGTCACCAAACAACTCCTAAACATCATCTAACACCAATACCATTCAATCCCCCATGTTTAGAACCCTTAAAAACACTTCTTAGGCATTTCTGGGGGTGGTCCGGGACTTGGTCCTCACCCTAGGTCCCGGACCAAACAACGAATCAACTCTCGGCCATTTTTCATACCCTGGTCCGGGACTTGGTCCTGGACTAAGGTCCCGGACCACAACCTGGTTCAAGTCTCGAATTGTTTTTAAATGCGGTCCGGGACTTGGTACATATCTTAAGTCCCGGACCCTGCTAAAAGCTGCTATTAAGGACATTTTTCAACCCCTAATCAACCCTTAAACCACTCTCAAACTTTCCATAATCTTTCCACAAGTTTCCTACATAATTAAACACCTCAAAACACACCTTAAACCACTCCAAATCATTAGTTTAATCCACCACCCAATTCTTGCTCAAACTCAACAAATTCAATTTCTCACATTTTGCATTTTGCACTCTTTTGCATTTCTAACTTCTTCTTGTTAGTTTTTACATCCTTCCAACCTCACCAAATGCATCAATGACCATTACACATCATTCCTAGACAATTGCATCATCTAAACCCAAGTTCACTCCTTGTTTCACAAGTTATAAACACAAATCCTTCCTCTTGGAATTCTAAGTTCCTATCACCATTATGCTACAGATTTTGCATCCTTCCAATATCATTCTCCTTCTACCATTACAAGGTCATCAAGTATCTCAACTCAACCACATACACACCTAGCTCCTCTAGTTTACCAAGTCACCTTAAAACACTTATTTTCTATCGAAATTTCGCCATAACTTCCCCATAAACTTAACATCTCCTAAACCATCAATTCACATCGATTTACATTCCTAATCTAGCCACACCCATAGGGGTCCTACCAGCACATAATATCCATTCAAAATTCACCAAACAACACTACAAACACAATTCCCAAATCACTTGGCTCCAAGGCCCTCAATTCAAACCAACATTTCACAAAATCCAACTAACCACAATCAAGCACCTTATTGCTCCAGATTTTATTTCATCTTTCATTTTTCCCAAACCCAATTCTAAAACGATCAATATAAGCATTAAGGTAGATTTCTTACCTTAATTCACAAGTCTCACATTAATTCTCCTCTTGCTCTCATCTCCTCAACATCGGTCAAGAGGGAATGGCGTTTCAAAACTCCATCCCAACATTCAAGAAACACAAAATACATTCCATTAATTATCTAAACCCTTAGGAAATCTTAATTCAACATAAAGGGCTTAGAGTACAAGTTAGGGTTTTACCTTTGGAGATTTTTGAGAGGGGTTCTCACCCTTGAATCAAGAAGGGAATTACTCCACCATTGGAGGGTTGAAATGGAGCTCAAAACCAAGAAGAAAAACAAAGTAAGAGAGAGAGGAAAAATCGGCTACCACTACAAGATGGAGAAAAATGAGGTTTTTCTTGGAGATTTTTACCTTAGGATTGAGAGGAGACTCCAAGCTACCCATTGGTGCCATTTTCTCTTCAAATGGGGAAAACCCATGGAGATGAAGTTCTTCATCTTTTTAGATTTTGAAAAGAGGGAAAGGTAGAGGAGGATGAGGGGAGTTCAAATATATAATTTGTTTTGCATTTGGAGCTTGGAGGAAGCTTGGGCAAGCAAGGAAAGTTGGACAAGCCATGGAAGCTTGGGAGGAGCTTCAAAATCGCCTATGCAGAAGAGAGGAGGGGAGTTTACGGTGGGGAAGGCAGCAAGGAGAGGAGAGAGAATAGAGAAAGTGAGTGGTGAGAGAGTATTTTTTTTTTACTTTATGTACTTTTCCCACTTTTTCTACTTTTGCTTTTGACTTCTTTATTAGTTAGCTAGTCATGTGAGAGGGGCTTATTTAGGCAGTAAAAACCGGCCCACATACATATATAAACTGGAGCGTTTTTCATCTTTTACAGAAAATGCTCGTTAGTTTACCCGGTTTTAGCACTATTCACTAACCGGGCCCGTTTTCCGGAATTTTCTCGTTTCTTAAATTTTAATGGTTATTACACACCCATTAATATTTATTTATAGTTATATGATCAACTATGATTTTTACGGGGTCATTCGACTGTTTAGAGTCACGTTTCGGGTTTTCTCGAAAAACGCGCTTTAAGACTCCGTTAGCGTTTTAACGCATTGTTTGGATCCGTTTTCTTCGGGAATTTTCCCACATATTCTTAGTGTATAGTTAAGGTATAAAAATATATTTATAACCCTAATGAAGGTTATATACCTCCTAAAATAATTAAAAACGCGTTTTCACGTTTTGTGACTTTTACGCATTTTCTTTTCTTTTTGGTTTTTATTTCTTCACCAATAATCTTAAGGACTTAATTAGCCTTAGAAATTAAATTATACATTTAATTAACACATTAAGGTTTGGGGTATTTCAATCTACCCCCTTAAAAGAACTTCGTCCTCGGAGTTCACACTTCCCACACATCATCGGTTTAGGATACGGGGATTACTTGTAACATAAAACTTCCATAACAACATACTTTACATCACTACCTCGGACTTAACGGTCCGGGTAACACATCCATACATACATAACATGACATAACATACTTACACAGTATCCTCGGACTTAATGGTCCGGGTACCTTAACAATATTGCACATACATAACAACCCTTAGACTCTTGGTCCGGGTTGCATAACAACATTTGGACCCGTAGGTCCTGATAATTAACATCCTTCAGACACGTAGGTCTTAATAACATAACACTTTCGGAACTTAACCACATTAGGACTCAAGGTCAAAAATATTTACTACATATACCACAAATGTCTTAGCAGTATATCAACCAGAAATTCCATTATTCTCTCATGGGTTCGAGACCATGTTGAGTACAAACATGTGATCCCGCAGAACCCGGTCGCGATGGACACCTTCTGGTCCCCGTTCCTTTGGAAGATCAAAACAATTGCATACATCTTTAAAATATACTTCCCATGTCACCGGTCCGAAGACAAAGGCTCATACGTCCTCAGCTCGTGAGCAAGTAATAGGAAAATACTCTATATGAGGTTAAGTATAATGAAATCCTTTATTGGAAAATACCAATTGAAAATCCTTTACAAGGTCAAATAGAAGTAGTCCTTCTTTTGAAAATACCACTTAAGAATCTTAAAATATTTATTGAAGTCTTGAAAATACCAATTGAAAGTCTGAAACCACCAATTTAAAATTCTTTTGAAAACACAATACAACTCCAAGTCCAATTGTTGCTAACTGCATCTTATTCTTGATGTAATTATTTGTGACCACTTATAGGGAGTTTCAAGAATCATCCAACCCTGATGTGATCAGCATCAGTGTTGAACTATCTTTCCACCCCAATTTGTGTTCGGCTTCCCTTGATCTCAAGATAATCAAGTTTCGCCTCCCACTTCATTTTCAAACAACAGCTAATTCAAGCATGTACCATTTTCTATCTTTTAATCCATCTAGTCATAATCATTACATCTCCAAGGAATAGAACTCCGTCTATCAATCATCGCCCAAATTCAACTTAATCTGAGTTACCTAGGAAATTTTAATTCTTACTAGGTTCTATATCGGTGTCATACCTCTTCATAAATCACAATACTTGTATATATATACTTTATCAAAATACAATACACGGTTTTACATATAGTATTATATGAACATACATATTCAGGGTTTTATTTCCCCGGGAGTCTCTTTACTCCCTTATATCTATACTTTCACACACATCTATTAACAAAATAACACACTTGTTACCATGGTATTCGCATCTTCTGTGCGCAATTACCACAATTAAACCATGAATGAATGCGTATGTTTATGTAAGACACGCACCAATCATCAAAACAAATCATTTTGTGCTATGCACACCATAGTTCCGTACACTTGTACGGTAAAACACACTAAACGGTTTTGCGCTCTACCCCCTTAAAAGGATTACGCCCACGTAATCAACCACTTAACCACTGGTTTATAACGTCCTACCGTCGTGAAGTGTAGTATCTCCACGCGGTTTATTATACAATATGTTATGGTTTGAGGATCTTAGCCATATTGGCGGTTTAGTCCCTAAACCAAGAATTCCCACAGAGTTTGTTTAACTCGTAACCGGTTTCAGTTCTGGCCTGTGGGGTTTCTAGGCGTTAATAAATAGCCATCCACTCATATTCGCTACACACATCCAACACTTGAATTGCTGGCTCACTAGTTTCTGCTGCGCAACTCTTGGTAACTTTAGGGCTTTGTTTGCCCCCATGCGTCATTCTTACCATATTGTACACCTCCGATTATCACCTTCATCTTGGTAATAACGGGTTTTCAACCGACGCGTGGTATTTCTTCCGTGAGCAAATTCGGTGAGTTTCAAAACTTTCTATCCACTTCCATAATAATTTACTGTGTTCCACACTGATTTACTTAATTTCTTCCGACTTACTGTCGGTTACGTTTGAGCTACTACCTATTGTGTAGTACTCTGTCGTTTATTTCCAACACTTGAGGTATCTTCCATACCGATATTTAACAATCATGTTATTGTAGTCTCTTACGCCAATCAAGTACCCTTTGATTGGTACGACCGTGCTTCTCTTATGCATTGGTTTTATCACACCATAATTCTTGTTCCTCCATCACAATTGACATTACCCAAACTTCCTAGCTATCACACTTGATCATTACCGCGCAAGTGCAATACCAAAACACTCAGTCATACAGAGTGCAGAGGCGTAAACTCTTGACAGTAAATCTCTTATGCGATTGCAATAGGAATTCACACTGTGTTCTTTATCACATAGTACCGACCATTGGCTTATTGCCCAGTCGGTTTGTTATCACTTACCTTGTATGCCCATTGAGTTTCACTCATAACTAGTCTTATTTGCCACATTATTATTTAACAATACCTATGCAACGGTCGCTTACTGCGCACCGTGCTCTTACTCTTTGTATAACATTAACTTACACTACATCCGCTATTATATTAGCTTCCGCTATTACACTGTGTTTTGCCACTTATTCGGCTGACTGCTGAATACTCTACTCTTCGGGCCTCTATGCTCCTTGAGCGTTGTTCATTACACATCTAGCATCCCACACCTATGGTGGTTGTCGTTAGGCTTATCACCCTTTCCGTCTGCACAACTGGTACGAATACTTCTTTTCGTAGTAACAACATGGTCAACTCTCAACACATTCTCTGAATTTAGTTCATATAACTACCGCTGTTGCGGTCTCACAATATCAAGAGGTGTCCCCACACTTTAAGCAGTGGTTCGTTATCCGCTTACTTACTTATATAACGTAGACTTCTGTGATCAATAACATTTTCTTAACACATTCGATTTGTGGCTTTTAAGCCTTATTGCCTCGAGCTCTGCTCATTGTAGGCTGTCCACACACATTTACTTCTCCGTACAATATTACATGGTTCCTTTCATGGGATGCCCCTTCAAGGATGTCAGACTTCGTCCTAACGACTTATGTTTAAACTGGGTGTTAGTTTCAACCCTGGCGTTTCTGTCACGTATCTTGTTCAACCATTGTTGACCCAAACACCCTTTTAAGGATAACTCCTGGGTGTTATTAGGTTATGCCTTTTCATCTGGCTTGCACTCATTGGTATTTTTAATTTCTACTTCGCCCCGCGTTCTTTGCTAGGTTGAATATTATCCTTAGTGAGATTGATATCTCTAGTGATCATCTCGGGAGTCTCATCCCGATCGTTGCACATTAACATATCCATAGTAGGCATCTGCCTCACCATATATAGGCTGGGTACTTACTCCAGCTATTGTGTTCATCCATCTAGATCCTTAAGACATATGCGATGTCTTTACTTACTAGTCAGTGCACTTCACACTTCTAGATTCTTAAACATTTCCTCGCAGTAACTCACTAATCCCTTTACTCCTCTTAACTTAACTGGGTTCCTTTACTTCAACCATTCGATGGTAGTTTATTACTCTTGTCTGACTTTTACTTCGGACCGTAGTATGGAGTCGACTACTCCCCGTGTTCCAGACTCCACTCGTATACATACATGGGGTATCCTACTGATACATTGCTACTTACCCGACTACCCCATAAGAAGGTTTGTCAGGCCCACAAGCTCCTATCGGAGTGCGGTCGTCCCACATTACTGTTGGTACACTCGTAGTGTCCGTCACACGCCTAGGTGAAGTATTCTGTTGTCAACTCCTCTTATATTATCCTGTGATAATATGCATTCCATGCTTCCCGAACTTAATCAAGGGAAATGTATCAACTGATGTATTATTATGAACTCAATCCATTCCTCGGGTTGTTACCCTTGGGTTTACCGGTTTCCATCCGGTTATTCGAAGGTAAACTGGGTATAACTTACCTACCATGTGGCACTGAGGCCCGTGTGGGTCTTCTGGTTTGGTTTAAAGAAAAGATGAATTGAAATAAAATGGGTTTGAAAGAAAATCTGGTTTTGAAAAAAAAGGTTTTGAAAATGGATTTAAGTTGAAAGAAAAATTCTCCTGGTTTTACAACGTTTCCTTGCCTTAACCGAGTCTAGCTTCCTGCCGACTGGTGTATTTCCAAGTACTGAGGTCAGGCTATTAAGCCCTTCCACGGTTAAGATAATCCCACTTATCTTCATGGTACTTTACTAAGCACCGGTAGTTGTTTAAAATTTTCCGTACAGCCTTGTCATAGCAGCACTTGCCATGGCAAGTGCGCCATGCTAGCTGGTTATCGGTTCAATACACATTGGTTGCGGTATTGTTTTCATCCGCACTAATATCAATGGCCTTGCTGGCCCTTGCTTGATCTTACAGCCTTAACAACAATCTTCTGGGTACATCTTACTGTCTCCACATGTTAACCATTAACTGGGGTGTTTCCCATCCTGGGAGACCCCCTTTTTTTTACTTAGTATTGTATCTTCCTTGTGCTACCTTGTAGTTCTTTAATCGGTTGGTATACCGTAGGTGTATTAGTTTACATTTGTAGTCCCGTAAACACTCGCCTTGGGTTTCATTACTTCACTTCTTGCCGGTTGCACAATTGGTGCGTTGCAAGCTGGTTGTCCTCGACTGCTCTGCATGTCGACCCAGGTTGCCGGAAATTCTACTCCCTTATGCATAAGATTCTTCACTTTTCGCTACCTCATGCGGCAGACATTGTTAAAATGGAGACCGTCTTCGGGATTCACACTTTTTGGGATCTACCGTGTGACAGGTTCTCCGTACATATAAGGACACTTAATAACAGCCAGATCGGGTATTCCCGAGTAAGAGAGGACTTCCATCTCTCTGGCGTTCTTTCCGAGTTATAAAATAGGGTTTGTGGAGGGTGGGATGGATATTGTAGGTTTCCAGTATTCACTGGTACTCCTAACTAGCGTATTTCTCACGCTATCACTCAACCCTTAACCCAAAGCACTAAAAGCCTAACTCGGTACTTCATAAGCTCGGTAATTCAGTCATCAGAGCGATACTTCACTCTGATACCACTTTTTGTAACACCCCAACTACAAATAACACCCTTAACAACACTTTGCAGCGGAAATCACAACTCACCACATAACTCAACTCCTTGGTGTTACACGTCGTTAGCCACCCACGTGGCTAACAAGGCTAACCTACATACATTGTACCGGTCTGATGGACTAAACTCCCGAGCAACTACACATAAATCCCGTTCCATGTCCAACAATCATTATACACTTACATTACAACTGTACCGAGTAATTACCAACTAACGCCGATACATTTTCGGTCTTACTACTCCTATAATACATCCACAATTCTCATGACTACCACATACAAACACTACCCTGTCCTACTCTCAAACGGCTTCCAGTTCCTTGTACCTGAAAAGTATGGGAGCCCCCAAAGGGGGTCAGCACCTTTGCTGGTATGGTAATCCCGCAGCCCGCATGCTACCGGGCCACGCACAACTATTTGTCGTCTTAGCATGCGGTTGATTTATTTCAAACATGCACAAACTCACACACATATCATGCTTATAAGCAAACATCCATTAATAGAATACAGACATAAGGTTAGCACACTCAACATAACAACATACTTCACTTTATAACATACACAACTTAATTTCACTCTTCTTAGAGTACATGAACTTCACTTAGAGAGTGCAGGGGTGATATAAGCCCGAGCACAACATACATACACTTTCTTTACTTGAGTGGCGGCCTCATATAGGACCGTACACAACATACACAATTTCCCCTAGCTCCAATTGATGAGGAAGGTAAGCCTTGGTTAAGCTTGTGGGTGGTTGTAATTCAAGGAGGAATAACAACCGTAACATAGCAAAGAGGGAGTCGAAGCGAACTTAGGCATCGACACCCTACCAACATTATACATAATTTCCCTCCTAGCCCGATGTGGAGGTCGGGTAGGTAAGCTTTGGCTAAGCTAGTGGGAGGTCGAAATCCAATGAAGGAAAACAACCCTAACATACCAGGATGGGAGTTAACTCTCATATATGTATTAACTCCCAAACAACACGCGCGACCGGAACAACCGGATTCCTCTCCATACATAACATATACTTATTAGTTAGAGGTTCCTTTATGGAACTTACCACATACATACATCACATAGTGTTACTAACTCGGTTAGACACATATGGGGAGTAATATCCCTTTTTAACAAACATGAATAACTGTATCCAATAACAACAACAACATATCCAACAAGTCACATACATCACTCATAATAACAACATACACTAACGCACGGATAGCCGTAGTTAGAACGTTCCCATGGGTTGGGACGTTTATTCCGAATACCGATCTCTTATGTGAACCTAAAGTTGGCTAACTATTATTTAAACATAACTAAGGTTAAGCGGTATCGGAATTAATCACGCCACAATAATGAATTACTGTAAACTCATTTCATGCTTTATCTTGCAAGGTGGCAACACACAGAAAAACACAGTGGCATACAAGCCGGTGTAATCCGGTAGGACACAGGTTGCAAGAAACCATACCTGTCACCGTGGGGAATTACTTTACCGGTACTCTCACGTTCCTCAGTTCACACTTGTTCTCCATGCCATACTCTTGAACCACTATTTACAGGTCAAATGGTTCAATTAATATTAAGGTGTTACGGTAGGTACATAATTGCTACTCCCGTACTTACCCCCGTTATCCCGTTATTTCGGTTTAACTTTGTGTACTTAAACTCACAACTTTCTCAATCACTTCCATCACTTGTTTACATTTCTTAGGACCTTTATAAGTCACCAAACAACTCCTAAACATCATCTAACACCAATACCATTCAATCCCCCATGTTTAGAACCCTTAAAAACACTTCTTAGGCATTTCTGGGGGTGGTCCGGGACTTGGTCCTCACCCTAGGTCCCGGACCAAACAACAACTCTCGGCCATTTTTCATACCCTGGTCCAGGACTTGGTCCTGGACTAAGGTCCCGGACCACAACCTGGTTCAAGTCTCGAATTGTTTTTAAATGCGGTCCGGGACTTGGTACATATCTTAAATCCCGGACCCTGCTAAAAGCTGCTATTAAGGACATTTTTCAACCCCTAATCAACCCTTAAAACCACTCTCAAACTTTCCATAATCTTTCCACAAGTTTCCTACATATCTAAACACCTCAAACACACCTTAAACCACTCCAAATCATTAGTTTAATCCACCACCCAATTCTTGCTCAAACTCAACAAATTCAATTTCTCACAATTTGCATTTTGCACTCTTTTGCATTTCTAACTTCTTCTTGTTAGTTTTTACATCCTTCCAACCTCACCAAATGCATCAATGACCATTACACATCATTCCTAGACAATTGCATCATCTAAACCCAAGTTCACTCCTTGTTTCACAAGTTATAAACACAAATCCATCCTCTTGGAATTCTAAGTTCCTATCACCATTATGCTACAGATTTGGCATCCTTCCAATATCATTCTCCTTCTACCATTACAAGGTTATCAAGTATCTCAACTCAACCACATACACACCTAGCTCCTCTAGTTTACCAAGTCACCTTAAAACACTTATTTTCTATCGAAATTTCGCCATAACTTCCCCATAAACTTAACATCTCCCAAACCATCAATTCACATCGATTTACATTCCTAATCTAGCCACACCCATAGGGGTCCTACCAGCACATAATATCCATTCAAAATTCACCAAACACACTACAAACACAACAATTCCCAAATCACTTGGCTCCAAGGCCCTCAATTCAAACCAACATTTCACAAAATCCAACTAACCACAATCAAGCACCTTATTGCTCCAGATTTTATTTCATCTTTCATTTTTCCCAAACCCAATTCTAAAACGATCAATATAAGCATTAAGGTAGATTTCTTACCTTAATTCACAAGTCTCACATTAATTCTCCTCTTGCTCCTCATCTCCTCAACATCGGTCAAGAGGAATGGAGTTTCAAAACTCCATCCCAACATTCAAGAAACACAAAATACATTCCATTAATTATCTAAACCCTTAGGAAATCTTAATTCAACATAAAGGGCTTAGAGTACAAGTTAGGGTTTTACCTTTGGAGATTTTTGAGAGGGGTTCTCACCCTTGAATCAAGAAGGGAATTACTCCACCATTGGAGGTTGAAATGAGCTCAAAACCAAGAAGAAAAACAAAGTAAGAGAGAGAGGCAAAATCGGCTACCACTACAAGATGAAGAAAAATGAGGTTTTTCTTGGAGATTTTTACCTTAGGAGAGAGAGGAGACTCCAAGCTACCCATTGGTGCCATTTTCTCTTCAAATGGGGAAAACCCATGGAGATGAAGTTCATCATTTTCAGATTTTGAAAAGAGGGAAAGGTAGAGGAGGATGAGGGGAGTTCAAATATATAATTTGTTTTGCATTTGGAGCTTGGGCAAGCAAGGAAAGTTGGAGAAGCCATGGAAGCTTGGGAGGAGCTTCAAAATCGCCTATGCAGAAGAGAGGAGGGGAGTTTACGGTGGGGAAGGCAGCAAGGAGAGGAGAGAGAATAGAGAAAGTGAGTGGTGAGAGAGTATTTTTTTTTACTTTATGTACTTTTCCCACTTTTTCTACTTTTGCTTTTGACTTCTTTATTAGTTAGCTAGTCATGTGAGAGGGGCTTATTTAGGCAGTAAAAACCGGCCCACATACATATATAAGCTGGAGCGTTTTTCGTCTTTTACAGAAAACGCTCGTTAGTTTACCCGGTTTTAGCACTATTCACTAACCGGGCCCGTTTTCCGGAATTTTCTCGTTTCTTAAATTTTAATGGTTATTACACACCCATTAATATTTATTTATAGTTATATGATCAACTATGATTTTTACGGGGTCATTCGACTGTTTAGAGTCACGTTTCGGGTTTTCTTGAAAAACGCGCTTTAAGACTCCGTTAGCGTTTTAACGCATTGTTTGGATCCGTTTTCTTCGGGAATTTTCCCACATATTCTTAGTGTATAGTTAAGGTATAAAAATATATTTATAACCCTAATGAAGGTTTATACCTCCTAAAATAATTAAAAACGCGTTTTCACGTTTTGTGACTTTTACGCATTTTCTTTTTCTTTTTGGTTTTTATTTCTTCACCAATAATCTTAAGGACTTAATTAGCCTTAGAAAATTATACTTATACATTTAATTAACACATTAAGGTTTGGGGTATTTCATATTTCTAAAATCTTTATAATATAATTGGAGTGTCTAGGAATTTTTCCAAGATTTATTGACTTATAAATCTTGTTATTAAGTTCATAATACTATATGATAATATATAATAATTAAATATTTAATTGTATTCTTTAGAGTTAAATAGGAGGAATCCCCTAAATTAATTTCCATAATTCCATATAATATTAATACTCATAATTCCATATAATAATTTAATACTTAATAGTATTATTAAAGGTTTAATAAAAGAAATCCCCTAAATTAATTTAAATTAATTTAGGGGTATTTCAGTATATCCCCCTTAAAAGAAACTTCGCCTCGAAGTTTAAAAATCAACTAATAGGAACTCACACCGCTTCGGGTGTGCTGAGACAATTATAATTCCAATGAAATTCCATACCAATCCAATCCTTTATTTCCATCCATTTCCATAACAACATTCCACTCGAGATTACTCATAATCAAAACGAACCAAGATATACCAAGACATAGCATGATGAAAATCAACAGCCACATACTGTGTCATAATGTAAAAACCAAGCACATACAAACACCTCTCATTCTGCTAATAAGGCAACATGGCATAATCTGGATGAGGTGACGAAGGAAGAGTATGCCAGTATATCCCCCTTAAAAGACTAAGGTACGCCCTCGTACCGCAACTAACGAGAACCACATAAGGATAGGAAAACATCATGCGAAAAGATGTGGGTACTTCACTCAGAACACACAATCCAATAAGGTTGTTTCAAAAACCAATCACCACAACATGCATGTACCATATTAGACTACCAAACACTTAGTTTCTGTTTTCTTTAATTCCTTGATGTTTATTTCAAACGCCACATTCAAAGAATTCAACACCTTATTAACCAGCTTTGTTGTAAATTTTATTGCACCGTTGATTTTATCTGCGATCGATATATATATCTGTATCTCTTGATTGTTTTGTATTTGTATTTTCTTAACTGTTATAAAATTTTATTTTATGATCCTTATCCTTTCATTTTATGACGAGTACGAATTGTACGTCATTATATGATCATTTTATCATATCAATTATATTAACAAGCTATAAATCAGGTGTAACGTACTTGAGTAGTTTAAAATAATATTTCAGATCATTTAATAATCCTCAATAATCTTCCAAAATTATCTTCAAGGGTTTATTAGCCAACCATATGTTAAAACTCTATAAAATAAATATTTAAATTAATTTAAGGGATTTCAGTATATCCCCCTTAAAAGAAACTTCCCTTAATGGTTTTTATATTCAACAAGGGGTAGATGTTCTACCTTGAAGTACCCAAATTTTAAATTCCCTTCCTCCATATATAGGTACTTTTCACAAAAGATTTAACTCAATAAATCCTTTACATGTATGAATTTAATACTAGATATTAAGATATAAATTTAAAATTGTTCATTGTGGCTAGTAATGAAATATGCCCCGCTCAAGACTTCATGATGGTAACGTCATACCACCAATCCTCCTCAAGTTCAACACAATCCATCACTTACGTAGAAGATTATTTACGGTTAGATGACAAGGCTTGTCTAGCCTCTAAACTTCCAGAAGTGGGTGTGCACCCCCACTACTTTCAGCCTAGGAGTTCGTCGCACCAGGCACTTCCCGTAGGGTGTTAGGTTTAGGTGTTTTCTTTCTAAAGTTAGCATAGAGTTTTAGTGTGGTTTATGGGTTCGGGTGTATGCTACTAGTGTTAGTTAACTTAATAATTTTCTAGACTTAAGATTTATCCAAACATTACCTTTAGGCAACAATTTGTACCAAGTAATTCTTGAGATTTATTTTTAAACTTTAAAGGAGTTGAAGTACTTTCACATGATATCAATACTAATTTAGTTATTTAAAGTTCTATTTGTATACTGTTTTCAACCCAAAGGTATTCTTTAAAATTTCTAGGAGCATGTGTAGTTGCTCTTAAGGAATTGTATTCTTAGCCATGTATTCTCCATAAGTATGCTTTTGAAAATAGCGTAATATATGATTTATCCCAACCAAAATCTTAACATACTCAATAGATGATATTTCAACCTATATTTCTACTATAGTTTAATGTTCGAACAGAACAACAGCACACCATTCTCTATAGACATTCATAAGAAGAAAAGTGTATAAAGAAATCATTCACTAATCTAAGAAGGGTTAGGAGTCGTGCCTTACTGGAATCCTCACTTCCCAATTCTAACCCAATTCCCTAGTTTTAAGTGCACCTATATTCTAAGTATTTCACTAGGCTTGTTTTCTCGGGTTCAGAGCGTAACTACGCTCTGATACCAATTTCTGTAACGCCCTATTTAACATATTTATAGCAGAAATAAAATACTAAAGGCGTACAGACCATCGGGTTCCAAACACCCGGCACCAAACCTCACCAATTTACAACTTAAAGATTACAATTGTCACGACCTGAACCTCGAGAAAACTTAACAAAAATAAAACAGAAATAAAACACATAAACTCTCCACAACACCTAATCCCATCCCAATCACTCATTCTCTTCGTGGCCACCTGTAAGGTAACTCGTACCTGCAAGATAAAACCAAGCAGCCGACCCCGAGAGGGGTAGGTCAGTTCCCTGGAATGGAACTGGTACGATCCTCCAAAAACAAACTGATAATACAACTATTAAATAAATAATAGCTTGAAAACAATAACTTAAACCACACAGAGGAACAAGGCATTTAACAAATCACCAAATCAAGATAACAAGTTAAGAATAAAGATAAATAACAGAAAGGTAAAGTTAGTGAACAAAACCACACCACGTGTTAGTGAACATCCAGTGCCTTAGTTAAACCCAATTCCCGTTAGGAGTAGAAAGACTCAGATAGTCACAAAGGACTAGGAATGATAAGATAGATTCAAGAACCAATAACTCAAGAGTGGAATAATTCAACTGGGAGAGATGGCCCCCACCGCCAAGTACGTCATTTTAGGACAGGGGATATACAACCCCTCACTGTCTACTACGTCCCTTTTGGGACAGGGGATATACAGCCCCTCACTGTCTACTACGTCCCATTTGGGACAGGGGATATACAGCCCCTCACTGTCTACTACGTCCCTTTTGGGACAGGGGATATACAGCCCCTCACTGTCTACTACGTCCCTTTTGGGATAGGGGATATACAGCCCCTCACTGTTACCATTGAAGACGCGCGCACGTCGAAACATCAAGACCCAGCTCATGGATGACACGATATCCAGAGTCAAAAGAAGAATTACCAAAATTGACCTTCTCCACATTCCCACTAGTTCACTAACTACCCAGAGGCCAGAGCAATACCAAAACACTCAGTCCTACAGAGTGCAGAAGCGTAAACCCTAAGCAGTCAATATCTAATGGAACAACCAAATAGAAGGAACCAATACCTAAGTGAGTTTCACATTCAAGGCTCAATTAGTCACACAAGCTGAGTTAGTCACACAACCATTTCCTTTTAGAAATTCCTCTTAAACTCAGTTAGCGTTTTTCGAAACGTCTCATAAGTCAATCAGCAAAAGTATCGGAGTACGAGAAATCGTACCTGGGTAACGCGTAGCAGTATAGTCAACTTGCGCAAACAATCAACAGTACTCTAAAGAATATTTAAGGTAGTCTATCATCAATCACTTGTAGCCCACGTCAAGCTTAAATAAACTCCTCACTCTTATTTCTAAGTCTCAATTGTCTTTTAAGCCCTCACTTAATGTTATGTATAACCTTTGACTTGTCCTAGAATGTTTTATAACTCAAGGTTGTAAGACCAAGGAATGTATTTTATTAACACCTGCTAACTGTCCACTCCTATCCACTTTATATCATAACCACAATCCTCACAATACAAAACTTTTGAGACCTTATATCATAAAGTGTTTATATTATATAATTAAATCTAAAAATTTCAATAATAATCTTAAGCTCCATACCTTTATTCTTAATTTAGAATAAACATTGTATTATGACCTATGATGGATTCATCTCAGAATACTATATAATCACATGTAAGATTATGTACTTAAACAATATCTACTACATAACCCATTATGATTAAATCTTTCCCTAACTTAATTAAGATCTACATCTTGTATATTGGAATCGTAGTGTTGTACATTTTATATATCTTAATTGAGCACTCACTCAATTATCCATCCTAGTTCAGAATGACTTCCTATTATATGTCTAATAATCGTGTCTAATATGTTGAATTACCTCTATATTGAAATAACTATATTGTTATTAACATAGAATTATCGAACCCTTACATTTAGTATTCACAGATATATATTTACTTCTCATTAACTATATAATAGGTGTTTTAAGATAACCTTTTATGTATCCTTGCTTACATTAAACTTCTCAATGTTTATTTACACACATTTCCTCCATGCTATCTATAATCCTTTTATACTAAACCTCCATAAATTCAAGTCTTAAATAAGTTTTAAATTATTTACAAAACCTAAGGTTTCAAAGGAGTAATGTTATAAATTATTTTCCTTTATTATGTTTTAGGACAAACATTATATCTTAACATAAGGTAAAATTTATCTAAGAATTAAATTCTGATTCGTATGTGAAATTGTGAATTACATAATAAGATAATCTATTCCGAAAATCCTCATACCTTATATTCAAATGACATATTAATATTTTCAGTGTCGTATCAATATAATCTCTTATGTAACTTAGTTTTATCTAATAAAAGGTTTAAAGGTTTTAAGTATCAAATTCCTATTTACAAACCTTCTTATAAATTCTAACTACTAAATACCTCACTTAATTGTAAACTCACATCCTAAGTATTGGTAATTAATGTTATAAATGTATTTCATATGGCTTATCTAATGCCAAGAAATTTAAGGATTTTTGTTTAGATAAATTTCCAAATCATAGTTTAATATAGTTTTATATCATAATCCTTTAATGATTTTATCTTAAAACATTAAGTTATATTTCAATACCATAAACGTTAAGAAATGACCAAATCTAGGCTTACTAATCTACCTCACACTTAGATGTAAAAGTATTTTATTTATTTTATTATAGTTTTTATATTAAGAACATTTAGATGTAAAAATATTACATTTATTTATCATTAATTATAGAATAAGATCTATTTGTGTAACATTTTATGTAATCCAATCACAATTTTTCCTAAGTTTTAACTTATTAATTACTTAACCCAATTTTAGTTTTACATTCTGCTCATTGACAAATAATACTATACATGTATTTAAAAAGGATTTATATAATTCCTAGAAATTCAAAGGTAACTCAAACTCAATTTCATAACCATAAATTAATACCACCCTGTGAGCCTCGATTTTAAACACAATCCTATGTTGATTAAATTGATTGGGATCTAGTCGGGTTTTAGGTCCACTTATAACCTAAGATTAATAACTATGTCATATAACAATAATTATTAAAACCTAAGCTAGCTCACTGGAACCTATTATGAGTCGCCACCTAATTTTAACCTAGAGTAAATCAGGAAAGGTAGAGTTCGGGTTCGGCGGCTTGGTATTCGACTTATTTAGGGTTCAATTACTTTCATTACCCCTAGAAGTCGTTTTTCCTCTACTTAGTTTAATTACGGCTTATTACGAGTCGTTTTAACCTAAGTGCGCGAGCTTCTGTTTTTTTGTGTTTTTTAGCATTTTTTGACAGAAAATTAAAGTGAAATTAAAAGCTATCTAAACTAGGGTTTCGGAGACAGAATTAGGTCAAATTTTGCTTACGTCCGTAGCCACGGACCCCATGTCCGAGACCACGGACCCCGGTTAACCTAATTATACAAAAGAGTCGAAATTAAAGGAAAACGGAAAATTGCGAAGTCCGGGGCCACGGACAGGCTGTCCGTGGGCCCGAACATTATTAGAAAACCTAAATTTTGAATTTTTAAAAATCCCGCCGCCGTCCGTGGGCGTCCGGGCTTACGGACAGGGAGTCCGGGAACACGGACATCACGTCCGTGGGTGCGGACCGCCCTCGGACGGCGGCGTTGAGGCTGTTCCCGAAGGTGTTTTTGGCTCAAATTTTATGGGTGTGTAGCCTGAAAGATGTACATTTCGTTAGTAATTGAAAGTTTGCAGTTTGAAGTCGAATTATGTACGAAACTTGACGAACAAGTAACAAGGCAGAAACAAAAGTAATTAGCTGTAACACCCCATCCAAAGCCTATCGTGGTTATCGCAAACTGAACACTTAATCGAATACGTCGCATCGGAAATAAATAACACCTGGACCTTGCCACGGTCTGATCGTTAGAATATACCGGCCTTAACGTTTATAATTCTTATCCAAAATACTTATCCAACTCAAAAACATCAACATTCACAATACCACAACCAACCGAGTACTAGTATCTTAAACATAATCTCAAACTTACATCAGTTTAATATAAACAGTCGGGTGCACAGGCGCAACCCGAACTCAAAATAAACAACCCACCCTAAGTCTAACCGCTCCTACTCTCGTAGTGCGTCCTCATGGGTCTCTTACCTACAAGTGTAAAAATAGCCCCCAAGGGGGTCAGCACGAATGCTGGTACACCCTCTCATGGCCCCCAAGCTAACGGGGCTACGACGACTAATTGTCGATAGCATGGAATTGATTACATACACAAACATAATATGAAGTGCAATAACAATAACCACAGATGAACATATATAGTTCACAAACAATGAACGACTCAAGCGTTCCCTTATCAAGTGGGTTAGTAACCCCCTCCTTAGTCCTCATTTCCTTAATCTCAGTTCCTTACCTTATCTCAATCTTAATCTTAATCTTAATCTCAGTATACAAACCTTTCTTTTAAGGGATTGGTTGTAGCTTAATTCGAACCTGGGATTTAGGTGATCCCACCGCACCATCTTAATGCCACCTACTCTGGACGGGAGTCCAGCGTAGCTGAGCCGGCAACCGGCCCTAGGCTACAAGTCCGAAGACAAGTCCTTAAGCGGAGGGCGGATCTGATTCAGATACCGTCCCCCTTTTTCCTTAGCATGCATGACCGGAGATCGGTCCCGGGTTTCCTCACTCAAGTTCCAGTTAGTAGACATCTTAAACACCATGTGCTAGCTAAGCCTTAACGGGCATTAACCAACAACCATCAAACTTAACTCTTATTTTTAACTCAGTAAGTACTAAACTTGGTTAGTAACCATCTTAGGTCTCGCGGGTTAGTGTAAGGATAACACAACACAACGAGAATAAATATAACCGGTTGCATGCTTTATCTTGTTTTAGTCATAGCAAATAGACAGATAGCACACAAGCCGAGGGACACCTCGTTAGCAAGCAGGTCACAAGAAGGATTGTACCGTTCACCGTCGATCGTTGTTTTGTTTAACCTTCTTCGGGGTCCCAATTCACAAACCTAAAACATTCATTCATTTTTAGGTTATTAGTTATTTGCACCTTACTTAACTCACTTAGTTTCTAAAGATTCCCATTTAATAACCTCTAAAGTCTTGCCACTTAGCTAACAAACTTATCTTTAAACATTAAAACTTATACTTAATCTTAACTTAATTTCTTAAGTTCATAGGGTCCCAATCATTACCACCCCACCAAGGGTATACCTTATTACCTATACCATTCTTAGAATTCAAAATTTCTTTTTTTTTTTTATTTTTAGGTCCGACCGAACTTCTGACCGACCTTACCTAAGGTCGGTCCATTCTAGAACACTTCAACGTTTGAAAATTCTACCCCGACCGACCTTGCAAGTCCGGTCCCCAAGGTCGGTCCATTCCCGAGAGTTTCCCCGAGGGAAATCTAAGCTCGACCGAACTTGCCAAGTCCGGTCCTATGTTCGGTCGATTCCAGAAACTTATTACCGTACAAAATACAGGTCCGACCGACCTTGCAAGTCCGGTCCCCAAGGTCGGTCCATTCCAGAAACTTTCTCCGGTAGTGTAAACTGAGCCCGACCGACCTTGCAAGTCCGGTCCTAAGGTCGGTCGGCTCCAGAACTTTGTTTCTAAATTCTCTTTCAACTCCAAACTTCTCCTCATATATCCTAATATGTTATAACCTCATTTGGGCACCTCAAATACACCTTAAGCCCTCCTCAAAACACATTAAATCATTTACCAAGATCCACTTTAGTCATTATGCATTTTCCTTGTAATAATGCTAACACTTGTAATGTTTTCCTCTAGGTTTCTAGGTGGGGGTTCATACCTAATGTAACCACTATGCCAAATGTTTTCCTCACCACTATAACATCATCTCCAAAGCATCTTTCACCATCTAAAACTCTTTTATGCATTTACTTAAAGTTCCTTCACAAGTTTAAACTTCCATCATTAACACATTATTTCCTTCCTAGTTGTGCACCAACATTTGCCTAAGTCCTAAATACTCAAATACATTCTCTTGATTTCTAAATCCTTCATAGTAATGCGTAAGTCATTATAACTCATTAAATACCTTAAACTCACCCCTTTTTCATCAAGATAACCTATAGAACATCCTGGTACTTCCTTAGTCATTAAATTCCCTTAGAATATCTTAAACACTTAAGCTCTCCTTTAAATTTTGCCATGGGTTCTCTAGTATATAGTACCTCCTAACACATGGTTTTTCTCCATCAAACAACCAATACCACACAAATTCTCATCACAACACCTTAACACACAATTTACACTAAAACTTCACCACATCATCATATATTGCTTAAACTCAAAATGCTTGGCACTTAGGCCCTTAAATGACAATAATCTTAACCAGTGAATTTCCACATATATTTGCCTTCAACCTGCGAATACACTCAACAAGGCTCCCATTGAAATAAAATGCTTCTTGTAATTCATCTCCACATTGTTTTAACTATATCTTCTTCTCATTTGCTCTTTAGTCAAAAGTTCACAAGTATAGTCATTGTTTCTTCTAGGTTTTATAACACCTTCCCAATATAAACTCTACACTAAACTCATCATATACCTAAATCCCATTTCCTTAAAAAAAAAACACCTTAAGGTACGTAATTTACCTTGTTCTTTACAAGCTTAAAAGCTTTCTTCCTTAGGTTTTTCTTTGTTCAATCTCGGTCACCATTGTGTATCTCCTTGCCAATGTTCTAAACAATGTCCAATAACTCTAATGAGCACTAAACAACACATTTACCTTAAGGAATAAAACCTAGGTTAAAATGTGTTTTAAGGTTTTGAATTGATTGTTTTACCTTAGTTCCTCAAGACAAGCTTGGATATGAAGCAAGAAGGACCTCCTCTCTCCTTTGAAGAGTAGAAACAAGCTAGAACAAGGCATAAACATGGAGTTCCATGAGTATATATTTTCGGACATGTGAAGAAATGGTGGAAACCTAGATTTTCTTACACTTCCTTTACCTTAAGAGAATGGAGATGCCAATGGAGTCTCCAAACTTGAATTTCCTCCTCTAATGGTGGTTTGACTTGGCACCAAAATGAAGGTCTTGAAATTTTGAAAAGATAGAAAGAAGGAGCTTGAGCTAACTAAGAAGAATATGTATTTTGTTTTGGATTTGGAGCTAAAATGAGCAAGATGTGGGCAAAGCTAGATGGAGCTAGCATGGAGTTGTTCTTCACGTTAATGGAGAAGGGAGAGAGCTTGAAGAAACCGTGTGAAACAATGAGGAGATGAGGAGAGAGGTAAGTAAAATGTGATATTTATGTAAAAAGGTAAATAGTACTTTATGCTTTATAAGTCTTATTTGCTTTCTTAATTGCTTAATAACTCATGAAGGTGGTGACTCACCTCCTAAGAAACCGGCCCCCTTTTTGTAATGAGGGTACTTAAGTCTTTGTTGACCAAATGTCTCACTTATATAGACTTATGTTATAAACTAGCCTAATTAATTCACTATTCACCAAAACAAGGCACATTGTTGTGAAATTTTTGATTTCCCATTGATATAGACTTCCAAATTTGATACTATATAGTACACATGTTAATTAAAGAGTAATGATGGACATTTAGCCATTCAAAACTCATTTACAAGACAATTTTTCAAAAACGTGCTTTAAGACTCCTTAAAGCACATTTTGTTTTTAACTTGTTTTCAAGCTTGGTTTTCTTTGGTAATTGATTTAAAATGACCATTAGGATATTACTAAGGTCTTAGAACAATATTTGGGTACTCTCCCATGTCTCTCCAAGCTTAGAGCACGTTTTTGCCTAAACTGCTCTTTTGGTGTTTCCTTATATTTTCTTTGATTAGAAATGTTTCTTAATGTTTCTACGGCATTATTTAGCCTCCTTATATCTTAGTTTATCATTTAAACACCATATCTAAGTTTGGGGTATTTCAATCTACCCCCCTTAAAAGAACTTTGTCCTCAAAGTTCACACATGTGCTTAACCATTCACGGTACACAGTTCTCTTAATCTTAATACCACATCTTATATTCACATTCATACATCTCAAGACTCAAAGGTCAATCTCAAATACAATACATAAGTATTATACATAACTCAAACTTACACCGAAGTGTAGCAACTTACACAAATTCACATCTTAAACAACCAAACAAACGACAAACATGATCGTTTCATAACTCAAAAGCGAGGAAGCTCTACCCCCCTTAAAAAGGGGTACGCCCCGTACCCTATACAGACGATCTAGTCAGTAAATAAAGAAGGGCACTTCGCCCTCATCTTATCCTCTAATTCCCACGTGGCCTCTTCGACATCCTGGTTAGACCAGAGAACCTTCACCAGTCGCACTGACTTGTGGCGAGTGTCCCTAGTCTTGCTGTCCAAGATTCTCTGAGGAGTCTCCACGAATCTCATATTTGGTTCTAAAGTCAACCTCTCAGGTTCTAACACATGGGAGGGGTGGTGCATGTATTTCTTAAGCTGTGAAACATGAAAAACATCATGCACTTTACCCAGCTGAGCAGGTAAATTCAACCTGTAAGCAACCGGGCCCACCCGCTCCGTAATCTCATAAGGACCAACAAATTTCGGGCTTAACTTGCCCTTCTGCCCAAACCTAAATACACCCTTCATCGGTGAAACTCGCAGAAATACCTGGTCGCCCACTGTGAACTCCAGGTCCCGTCGTCGAACATCAGCATACGACTTCTGCCTATCTTGAGCAGCTTTCATGTTTCTCCCTGATTTGCTGAACTTCAGCCTTAACTTGTTCTAAGTACTCTGGTCCTATAATGACCGTCTCACTCGACTCATCCCAGCAGAGCGTGTACGACATGGTCTACCGTACAACGCTTGAAAAGGTGCCATCTTGATCGAAGCGTGATAGCTGTTGTTGTATGAAAACTCGATCAGATGCAATCTGTCAATCCAACTGCCCTGGAAGTCTAAGGCACATGCTCTCAGCATGTCCTCGAGTGTCTGAATAGTACGCTCAGTCTGACCATCTGTCTGAGGATGGAACGCGGTACTCAGCTTGAGTTCTGTACCCAACGCTTCTCTCTGGTAGCTCTCCAGTACCTCGAAAGGAATCTGGTATCTCTATCTGACACTATGGTCTTAGGTATGCCGTGATGTCTCATGATTTCTTTCTCAAACAATTCAGCTAATTTGGTCACCTTCCAAGTATCCTTCATCGGTATGAATCGGCTACTTTGGTAAGGCATCCACACCCCCATATCATGTTGAGACCTCCCCTAGCAAGTGGAAGCCCAACTACGAAGTCCATGGAGATATCATGGAACTTCCACTCCGGAACTGGCATCGACTGTACCATTCCGCCCGGTCGTCGGTGCTCAAATTTCACCTTCTGGCATGTGAGACACCTCAAGACAAACTCGGTAACATATGTCTTCATCCCCGACCACCAGAAGTATCTCTTCATGTCTTTATACATTTTAGAGGCTCCCGGATGGATGGAAACTGAAGAACAGTGTGATTCTCTAAGTATACGGTCTTTCAGATCCGTGTTGCCTCGTGGTATGCATAATCGGCCCTTAAGTATGATCAGATCATCATCATGAAGTCTAAAGTCGTATTTCTGACTCTCAAAGGTACCATCAGTCAGCTTCTGTCTGACCTCTCTCATATACTCATCTGTCCTCTGAGCCTCTCGCACCTCATCAACCAAGCTGGAGAAAGAAACTAGCGAATGGAGTGAGTGTGCTCGACGGCTCAGGGCATCTGCTACAACATTGGCCTTCCCCTCTTTGTATTGGAGGTCAATGTCATAGTCTTTCAGAAACTCTAACCATCTCCTCTGTCGAAGATTTAACTCCTTCTGAGTGAATATGTATTTCAAACTCTTGTGATGGTGTAGATCGTGACACTAACCCCATATAAGTAGTGGCGCCATATCTTCAAAGCGAAGACTACATCTCCCAGCTCTAAATCGTGTGTGGGGTAGTTCTCCTCATGTTTCTTCAACTGGCGTGAGGCATATGCCACCACCTTGCCATGTTGCATGAGCACACAACCCAGCCCTCTGCCGGATGCATCACAATAAACCTCAAAGCCCTCTGTACCGTCTGGAATTGTCAGTACCGGTGCAGTGGTCAGTGAGTCCTTCAAGCGCTGAAATGATCTCTCACAGTCAACTGTCCACAGAAATGGTGCGTCTTTCTTCATCAGACTGGTCATCGGCTTCACGACCTTACTGAAATCTCTAACAAACCTCCTGTAGTAACCTGCCAGACCGAGAAAGCTCCGGATGTCGGTAACAGTCTTCGGCCTTGGCCAAGTACGTACGGCATCAATCTTTGCTGGATCCACTGCGATCCCAGCATCTGAGATGACATGACCTAGGAAAGAGACCTGGTCAAGCCAAAACTCACATTTGGAGAACTTAGCGTATAGCTGGTTCTCCTTCAGTATTTCCAATACCCTCCTCAGATGTTCCTCATGCTCAACCTTAGACTTCGAATATATCAAAATGTCATCAATAAAAACCACAACCGACTTGTCCAGCTGCTCCCGGAACAAGCGGTTCATCAGATCCATAAATTTCGCCGGTGCGTTCGACAAACCGAACGGCATCACTGTAAACTCATAGTGGCCGTATCGTGTCCGGAATGCCGTCTTCTCAATGTCTCCCTCCTTAATGGCTATCTGATGATACCCCGATCTGAGATCAATCTTGGAAAACACAGATGCTCCCTTCAACTGATCGAACAGATCGTCAATACGGGGTAGTGGGTACTTATTTTTCACTGTTACTGCATTCAGCTCTCTGTAGTCGATGCAGAGGCGGAGGCTACCATCCTTCTTCTTCACGAAGAGGACTGGCGCTCCCCATGGTGACACACTTGGTCTAATGAATCCCTTATCCAATAAATCTTTCAATTGTTCTTTTAACTCAGTCATTTCTGCCGGAGCCATACGGTATGGTGCTTTGGCTATCGGTCCGGTACCAGGTAGCAGCTCAATGGTGAACTCTACCTCCCGAGTGGGTGGCATGCCGGGCAGTTCCAGTGGAAATAAGTCGGGGAACTCCGACACTACCGGTAAGTCGGGGTCGAACTCAGGGTCTCTCTCTATGTCCTGTACATAGCAGAGGTATACTTCTTCCTTTCTCCTTAATTCTCTATGCATTGCCATGGCGGTGATGATCTTAGTCGAAGGCTCTCTAGGCCTCTGGCGGTATGATATTGTTACCCCAGACGGACTCCTGAGCAGCAATCTATGCTCGGCGCACAGGATACGTCCCTTGTGCCGCTCCAACCAGTTCATCCCAAAGATAACATCAAATCCTAGCTTACTGAACTCAATGAAACTGACTGGAAAGTATTCTCCCTTAATTCTGATGGTGGCTCCTCGGTAGTAACGAGTGCAACAAACCTTCTCCTTAGACGGGAGCGTAACCGTGAAGTCGGGTAGCTCATCAGCGTCTAGCCCCAACCTGCTCGCAAATGATGCCGAGACAAAGGTATGCGAGGCCCCTGAGTCGAAGAGAACTGATGCCTCAATCCCATTAATCGGAAAGGTGCCGGTGAGGATAGTACCGCTGGCGTCAGCCTGTGCCTCTGTAAGTATGCTTAGTGCACCTTCCGTACCGAGTCCATAACCTAATTGTGTTCACAAGCTTCATGAGTATTGATGGTATAACAAGAGTCGTAACAATTTATATGAACAACACTGTTATTTTATTCATGACCATCCTGTTTACAACATGTGCTTCAATCTTACATCTTATTTCTCATCTCATTCTAACATTACATGGCTAATATTGTCTAAAGGTTAGGTTTAATCTTCCTGGTCTCATATGCGTCGCATTGACTACTGCTGATGGTGCTGTATTCAGCTTGATTCTCTTAATCCCATGGTATAACATCCTTGATTCTCCTCCCAAAATTAATACATCACCTGACTTAAGTACTATCTTAGCTGCACGGTCCGCACGCTTCTGCTCGCCGTATAAAAATTCTGCATCATCCCCAATGGACCAAGACACTACGGGTATCCCTCTTTCGAGAGACTCCGTTGTCTCGTCCTTATCCTGGTGTAGTCCCAGTTTCCCATCTTTTTCGTAGAAGTTTACAATGCAAATGTCTGCCTGGATGTCTGGAATCGGTTCATCTTCCAATTGCTGAGCGATTTCCACGACTTGTGTAATAACTGGATGGAACTCTTCGGGTATTCCCGGTGGTGAGACTCCATCTTGCTCCCTCATGGTTTGGTAATTCTTGGCATACGGATTCCAATCCTTGCCCAAGCTCATCATCTTTAATTTCATCCTTGCTCCCCCTGGGTACTCCGGTGTGTAAAAACCTCCCGGTCCCATTCCTAGTTGATTGCACCTCCTGGTGATGGCTATTTGTGCTTCGGGTGTCAGGTATCCCCTTAATAAAATCATACCTGGGCGGATAACCTGACATTGTTCGGTTGGAAAGTCTATGGTTTCGATGTCGGTGTGCTCCGGGTTAGATGTAGATGGTATTGGGTAGCAAATGTTGAACCTTCCTAAAGTGGTAGTAGGTTACATCTTACTTAAGTTCTAATCTCATCTTATTCTTACTCAACTCATTTATTCACCCAACATGCATGATAATGCGGTAAGCAGGTAGTTTTTATTACTAAATGGTTATAGTGGTACCTGGCCTCGATGAGGGCTCAGGCTCATCGTCCCGGTCCACCATGTGTAAAGTGGGCCCCGTCTTCTGGGTCACCCGTGGGTTCTTGTCCGCCGGCTGCTGCACCTTCCTCTGACCGTCAGATCCAGCTCCCTGATCGGTCTTGCCCTTGCCCCTGGTGTCGGGCCTATAGGCTCTGCTAGCAGGGTTCCGGTAACACTCATATGCTCGATGCCCGTAGACTCCACAAAAGTTGCACTCCACCTTATTCCCCTTACAGTCGAGCCCGGGGTGGTCCTTGTGACACCATCTACAGATGAAGCGTCGCTGGTAGCCACCACCGGCTCCCTTCTCACTCTCAGATCCTGAGGATTCATATTGTCAATTCTCATATCTCAAATGGTTACTAATTTGTTTATTAACTCATTCAATATCAATTTCCTTACCCTTTGGTGCCTTAGAGCGCAGGGGTGTAGCTGCAATAGCATATGTCAGCTTCAATGGCTCTTCCGAAGCCTTCTCCTTTTCCTCCCTTCCCTTTGGGTTCTGATTTTTCTGGGCCTGAGGCTGGTACTTCTGTTTCTTGTACCCTCCTTGCCCTTGACTTTCTGAGCTCTTACCAGCACTCTTCCTCTTTGCATTCTCCTCGTCCCTCAGCTGGACGGTAATCTCAACCTTAGCAGCGGCGTGATAGCACTCCTGCTTTTCCATAGTATTAGTCATACTTATTTCTCATAATCTAAATCTTATTCATCACTTACTCCAATCTCAATCATTCTTATTACCTGCAAGGTAGTGTAACTAGTCGGCCCCATGCAGTAGCGGAGTCGATGGCTAAGCCCGCCATAGAAGCGGTCCGCCAAGATCTGGTCAGAATATCCAAGACCTGGCAGAAGACTGAGCAAGGCGGTGAACTCTGAGTAATACTCGTCCACTCTCATCTTGTCCGTCTGCTTAAGTGCATCCAACTGTAGGCGCTTCTTCGTCTGGACATGGGCGGGGTAGTACTTTGCTCGTAGCAAGGCGGTGTACTGCTCCCAGCCGAACTCTGGATTGGCCACATGCTCGGCCCTCACCAGCTTCCACCAATCGCCTGCCGCCCCCTTCAGATAGAAAGCAGCTAGGCGCACCTTGATCCCAGCAGGGACATCAAGGGTCTCGAAGGCGGTCTCCAGCTCGGAGATGTACGCCTCAGGCTTGGCGGGATCGGTCTCCCCCTTAAAATGAGCGGGTCGAAGGTCTGCAAGACTCTTCACCCAGTTTGGTTCCCTAGGTTGTGGCGGTGGAGGTGGTGCACCCACACCAGGCTGGTAGCCCATATGCCCTAATGCGGCAGCTACGATCTCTGCGATCGTCTGCCCTCAGGTATTCCTGAAGTATCCTCACCCCGGCCGCGACCTCGGCCTCCTCTAGGGCGTCCTGCCATCTGAACAAGCATAACTCACATTAGATTCTTATTCACCACTGTTTTGGTTAGTAAATTTATAACGTCCGTAGACGGTAAAGACAATCCACACTTATTAGTGGTCATCTGACTCTACTCACTCTAACTTCTCACACCCTTAACCCAACACTTATTCCTTAACTTATACCTAACTCGGTGGTTACTCATGTCCGTATTTCTTGATCAGAGCGTAGTTACGCTCTGATACCACTTTTTGTAACACCCCACCATCCAAAGCCTATCGTGGTTATCGCAAACTAACACTTAATCGAATACGTCGCAGCAGCGGAAATAAATAACACCTGGACCTTGCCACGGTCTGATCGTTAGAATATACCGGCCTTAACGTTTATAATTCTTATCCAAAATACTTATCCAACTCAAAAACATCAACATTCACAATACCACAACCAACCGAGTACTAGTATCTTAAACATAATCTCAAACTTACATCAGTTTAATATAAACAGTCGGGTGCACAGGCGCAACCCGAACTCAAAATAAACAACCCACCCTAAGTCTAACCGCTCCTACTCTCGTAGTGCGTCCTTATGGGTCTCTTACCTGCAAGTGTAAAAATAGCCCTCGAGGGGGTCAGCACGAATGCTGGTACACCCTCTCATGGCCCCCAAGCTAACGGGGCTACGACGACTAATTGTCGATAGCATGGAATTGATTACATACACAAACATAATATGAAGTGCAATAACAATAACCACAGATGAACATATAGTTCACAAACAATGAAACTCAAGCGTTCCCTTATCAAGTGGGTTAGTAACCCCCTCCTTAGTCCTCATTTCCTTAATCTCAGTTCCTTACCTTATCTCAATCTTAATCTTAATCTTAATCTCAGTATACAAACCTTTCCTGGAAGGGATTGGTTGTAGCTTAATTCGAACCTGGGATTTAGGTGATCCCCGCACCATCTTAATGCCACCTACTCTGGACGGGAGTCCAGCGTAGCTGAGCCGGCAACCGGCCCTAGGCTACAAGTCCGAAGACAAGTCCTTAAGCGGAGGGCGGATCTGATTCAGATACCGTCCCCCTTTTTCCTTAGCATGCATGACCGGAGATCGGTCCCGGGTTTCCTCACTCAAGTTCCAGTTAGTAGACATCTTAAACACCATGTGCTAGCTAAGCCTTAACGGGCATTAACCAACAACCATCAAACTTAACTCTTATTTTTAACTCAGTAAGTACTAAACTTGGTTAGTAACCATCTTAGGTCTCGCGGGTTAGTGTAAGGATAACACAACACAACGAGAATAAATATAACCGGTTGCATGCTTTATCTTGTTTTAGTCATAGCAAATATAGATAGCACACAAGCCGAGGGACACCTCGTTAGCAAGCAGGTCACAAGAAGGATTGTACCGTTCACCGTCGATCGTTGTTTTGTTTAACCTTCTTCGGGGTCCCAATTCACAAACCTAAAACATTCATTCATTTTTAGGTTATTAGTTATTTGCACCTTACTTAACTCACTTAGTTCCTAAAGATTCCCATTTAATAACCTCTAAAGTCTTGCCACTTAGCTCACAAACTTATCTTTAAACATTAAAACTTATACTTAATCTTAACTTAATTTCTTAAGTTCTTAGGGTCCCAATCATTACCACCCTACCAAGGGTATACCTTATTACCTATACCATTCTTAGAATTCAAAATTTCTTTTTTTTTTATTAATTTTAGGTCCGACCGAACTTCTGACCGACCTTACCCAAGGTCGGTCCATTCTAGAACACTTCACCGTTTGAAATTCTAACCCCGACCGACCTTGCAAGTCCGGTCCCCAAGGTCGGTCCATTCCCGAGAGTTTCCCCGAGGGAAATCTAAGCTCGACCGAACTTGCCAAGTCCGGTCCTATGTTCGGTCGATTCCAGAAACTTATTACCGTACAAAATACAGGTCCGACCGACCTTGCAAGTCCGGTCCCCAAGGTCGGTCCATTCCAGAAACTTCTAGTGTAACTGAGCCCGACCGACCTTGCAAGTCCGGTCCTAAGGTCGGTCGGCTCCAGAACTTTGTTTCTAAATTCTCTTTCAACTCCAAACTTCTCCTCATATATCCTAATATGTTATAACCTCATTTGGGCACCTCAAATACACCTTAAGCCCTCCTCAAAACACATTAAATCATTTACCAAGATCCACCTTAGTCATTATGCATTTTCCTTGTAATAATGCTAACACTTGTAATGTTTTCCTCTAGGTTTCTAGGTGGTGGTTCATACCTAATGTAACCACTATGCCAAATGTTTTCCTCACCACTATAACATCATCTCCAAAGCTTCTTTCACCATCTAAAACTCTTTTATGCATTTACTTAAAGTTCCTTCACAAGTTTAAACTTCCATCATCAACACATTATTTCCTTCCTAGTTGTGCACCAACATTTGCCTAAGTCCTAAATACTCAAATACATTCTCTTGATTTCTAAATCCTTCATAGTAATGCCTAAGTCATTATAACTCATTAAACACCTTAAACTCACCCCTTTTTCATCAAGACAACCTATAGAACATCCTGGTACTTCGTTAGTCATTAAATTCCCTTAGAATATCTTAAACACTTAAGCTCTCCTTTAAATTTTGACATGGGTTCTCTAGTATATAGTACCTCCTAACACATGGTTTTTCTCCATCAAACAACCAATACCACACAAATTCTCATCACAACACCTTAACACACAATTTACACTAAAACTTCACCACATCATCATATATTGCTTAAACTCAAAATGCTTGGCACTTAGGCCCTTAAATGACAATAATCTTAACCACTGAATTTCCATATATATTTGCCTTCAACCTGCGAATACACTCAACAAGGCTCCCATTGAAATAAAATGCTTCTTGTAATTCATCTCCACATTGTTTTAACTAATCTTCTTCTCATTTGCTCTTTAGTCAAAAGTTCACAAGTATAGTCATTGTTTCTTCTAGGTTTTATAACACCTTCCCAATATAAACTCTACACTAAACTCATCATATACCTAAATCCCATTTCCTTAAACAACAAACACCTTAAGGTGTAATTTACCTTGTTCTTTTACAAGCTTAAAAGCTTTCTTCCTTAGGTTTTTCTTTGTTCAATCTCGGTCACCAATGTGTATCTCCTTGCCAATGTTCTAAACAATGTCCAATAACTCTAATGAGCACTAAACAACACATTTACCTTAAGGAATAAAACCTAGGTTAAAATGTGTTTTAAGGTTTTGAATTGATTGTTTTACCTTAGTTCCTCAAGACAAGCTTGGATATGAAGCAAGAAGGACCTCCTCTCTCCTTTGAAGAGTAGAAACAAGCTAGAACAAGGCATAAACATGGAGTTCCATGAGTATATATTTTCGGACATGTGAAGAAAATGGTGGAAACCTAGAGTTTCTTACACTTCTTTACCTTAAGAGAATGGAGATGCCAATGGAGTCTCCAAACTTGAATTTCCTCCTCTAATGGTGGTTTGACTTGGCACCAAAATGAAGCTCTTGAAATTTTGAAAAGATAGAAAGAAGGAGCTTGAGCTAACTAAGAAGAATATGTATTTTGTTTTAGATTTGGAGCTAAAATGAGCAAGATGTGGGCAAAGCTAGATGGAGCTAGCATGGAGTTGTTCTTCACGTTAATGGAGAAGGGAGAGAGCTTGAAGAAACCGTTTAAAACAAGAAGAAATGAGGAGATGAGGAGAGAGGTAAGTAAAATGTGATATTTATGTAAAAAGGTAAATAGTACTTTATGCTTTATAAGTCTTATTTGCTTTCTTAATTGCTTAATAACTCATGAAGGTGGTGACTCACCTCCTAAGAAACCGGCCCACTTTTTGTAATGAGGGTACTTAAGTCTTTGTTGACCAAATGTCTCACTTATATAGACTTATGTTATAAACTAGCCTAATTAATTCACTATTCACCAAAACAAGGCACATTGTTGTGAAATTTTTGATTTCCCATTGATATAGACTTCCAAATGTGATACTATATAGTACACATGTTAATTAAAGAGTAATGATGGACATTTAGCCATTCAAAACTCATTTACAAGACAATTTTTCAAAAACGTGCTTTAAGACTCCTTAAAGCACATTTTGTGTTTTAACTTGTTTTCAAGCTTGGTTTTCTTTGGTAATTGATTTAAAATGACCATTAGGATATTACTAAGGTCTTAGAACAATATTTGGGTACTCTCCCATGTCTCTCCAAGCTTAGAGCACGTTTTTGCCTAAACTGCTCTTTTGGTGTTTCCTTATATTTTCTTTGATTAGAAATGTTTCTTAATGTTTCTACGGCATTATTTAGCCTCCTTATATCTTAGTTTATCATTTAAACACCATATCTAAGTTTGGGGTATTTCATTAGCAATACAGAAGCGTAAAAAGGTTAGTTTGAACCCAAAATTTGACAGAGAGTTAATAAGGTCGTGGAGAGTTAGAAAAGTAGAATTGCAACCTGTTTTACCTTCACATTCGTGGTGCTTCTTCACGTCGGGATTCTTCGGAGGCCACGTTGTAGGCGGATCCAGAAGAACTTCGAACCCAGCTTTCTGACTCCTAGTTGTTCTTGATGTTCTTCACGTTTTGGTGGGGGTTTGATGATGGATGATGTTGTGGGAGTTGAAAAATGTGTTTTGGTATTGATTTTGGTGAGATTTCGGTGTTTGATCGTGTCTCTGGGGTTCAAAACGTGGAGAGAGAGAGACGGCTGCCTTCTTTGAGAGTCTAGGGTTCTTGAGGTTCTCCTTTGATCATGGGATAAGGTTCCTTATATAGGCTTCCTTAAAGATAGAAAAATCCGGTAAAAACCGAGATTTACCGACGTTTTAGCTCAAGGGCTTCCAAAAGGAATTTGATTATGAAATTTTACACATGGGTAAAGGATGACATTTCTGAATTTTCTAAAGTGGAATCGAATTTTTTGGACATTGGAATATTTTTAAATTCAATTTCTCGTCAGATCCAATCAGAAATTACTAGAAAATTATTAGAAATTCGAAAAATCAAAATTCCAACGCCATTATGCTTCAGATGTCATCCTCTATCAGGGTTAAAATTTCAAAGCATTTTGAATTGATTTGACCCTTATTTGGAGGAGAGAGAAAGCCTATAGGGGGCTTAGGAGCCTTGAAAATTTACGAAAGTGCCCTCGGAGATGACTAAGCTGTCCCTAGTACTCTAAAATGTGCCGATCGAACCGGGAACCCTCGCTACTATCCTATTAGTAGAGACTCTCCTTCGGGGGGGGGGTTGAAATTTTGGGTATAACACACCCCAAATATTATTCTTTTATTAGTATTATGTATAGGTTTAGTTTAACTTATTAATTCCTCCATATTCTATTTGCTATAAGGTATTTTATTTCTTTTATTTATCGTATATGTATACTAGGATTTATTCAAGACATTCTTTATGTAGTTTAATTGAATTTAATTATTTATATTAACTTTTACACATATCTACATCCAAAATATGGTTTACAAAATAAAGTATTTTCCTTAGTTTCAATTAAGTATATTAACTACCATATTATATAAAAGTATCTTTTTAATTTAACCAAATAATTCCATAATAACCGTAACTTACAAAAATCATAACTTACGTTTAAAAACTCCAAAACCATATTAATTTACATCAAAATAAACTAGATTTTATAAGGAATCTATGGTTAAAATTTCAAGTCAAAATACATTCGGGGAGGCCATTAACTAAATTCAACAAGTTAGGGTTAAATTCTGAAATATTATAAAACACAAAACACTCTTTATTATCCACGATCTAATCTCGGCCGTCCGTTTCATTAAATCCAGATCGGACGGCCCCTGAACGCTGAGTTCATCAGCTAATACAACAACGAACTCGAGTACTAAATTCGATCTTTCTCTCAATCCACAAAACGAAATCGAGTGATTTTTGTTTCATTGAATCCGAATTCGAAAAACGCATCTATTGACACCGATTTCACCACCTATAATTCAGTATTCGTCAAATTCGATTCTGGGTTCTCTTCGCATAGGGTTTATGATGTTTCTGATTCGAATTTGCAAAATCCTCCTAATCTAATACGCAATAGGTGAAATTGGTACATGGGTTAGGTTGGAAATGCAAAACCGATCAGCATAATCGGAGGAATTTGAAGAAAAACTCACCGGAATTGCAATAACGGAGAAATTCAAATTCGGATTCTTGAAAAAGTTCAAACTTTCAAGCTGTTCACGAAGCCGACTTTGAGGATCTATAATTCACAGTACATATCGAGTTAGGCTTTGTTATTTGGCTCAATCGAAAGAGGAAACTTAGCTCTACATATTGATAACAAGAACTCACCCTAACTCGCAACACACAGAAAGAAATTAAAGTCGAAATGTACGATTTTATACCTGCGGTTTCTGTATGATTTTATGTGCTGCAGAATCAGAAATTTAGGCAACTATATCCTCCAAACGGTTACGAATCAGACTTGGCCATAAACATGAAAGTTGTAGATGGATTAGAGATCTACACAACAAGCTATAGAAATCGAATTTTTGTTGAAAAATGAGGAAGTTATGGCAAGACAAAGTTTACCCGCTCAACTGATTTTTCTGGAAAACTGGTTACGGTTTTGCGGGTAGGCTACTTTGGAACGAATTTCCGGTTGATTTAGGATGAGTTATAAGATGTAGGAGTTATGGTTGGAAAGAGGAGATTAAGGAGAAGAGAATGAAAAAGACGGCACTCAAAAATTCCAAAAGAGGAGAAAGTTATGGAGGTCACAAGTTAGAGCGAAGTCAGTTGCGAAAAATGTGGAGATAGAATTTATCTAAGTGTTGGGCGCGTGTCCCGAGGCGCCTGATGAGTCAGTAGACTTGCCACATCAGCATCTTTTCAAAATTTTGGCTCTAAACTTCTTTTTATCACAACTTTGGCTAGGATGATCCGTTTTTGACGTTCCTTTTATCAATCTTCATGGTTTTCCATAACCTTTTTATTGGTATAGGTTTCATGTGCTAGTTTGACCATCCTCAAAAAGTCAACCCTAGCAAGGCTTAATAAGCTTTAAGGTTTCTAGGGTTTTATATTGACTTTTATGTTCCAAATCAATGCTCCCAATATTTCTAAAATCTTATAATATAATTGGAGTGTCTAGGAATTTTTCCAAGATTTATTGACTTATAAATCTTGTTATTAAATTCATAATACTATATGATAATATATAATAATTAAATATTTAATTGTATTCTTTAGAGTTAAATAGGAGGAATCCCCTAAATTAATTTCCATAATTCCATATAATATTAATACTCATACTTCCATATAATAATTTAATACTTAATAGTATTATTAAAGGTTTAATAAAATAAATCCCCTAAATTAATTTAAATTAATTTTGGGGTATTTCAGAAATACTTAAATTAAACACACACCAACAGCACTACGACGTAGTTCCTAAGGATTAATCCAACCTCGGTAACCACCGTAAATGCGTGGGAACGAGCAACGAAGCAAGGTACACGGAGTACCTCAAGGATCGGGAAATCACCCGAATTAACAACAACCTTGTCAAGTGCACTGTGAAGTACTTAGGAGATTGATCACTAAGATCAAAGGATCAAAGGAAGATCCAACAAAAACACCAAATATGGATTGAAACAATACCATAAATGGTATAAGATAACCTGAAAACCGACGTACCCGCGCACTTGCCAAGGCAAGTGCAGCAACAACAAGGCAAATTGGGAGGCTTGGGACAACCAGCAAGTACTTACCAAAAGTACCACCATGAAGATGGGAGCAAGTATAGGATCACTAATCCTAAGAACTTGAAGAACCAAACCTTGGAAAGGCCTAACGGCCTGACCATCTTGTTAACAAATATACCAGTTAGCGAGAAGCTAGACTTGGTCAAGACTTCAGACATGGTGACACCATGAAGACCTTCTTTCAATCCCAAGATCTTTATTTCAAACCCAAAAATTTCTTTCAAAACCACATCTTCTCTTTTTAAACCTCAAATTTTTAAAATCAAACCAGAGAATCACAGTGAGTATCATAGAATGATACAAGAGGAGTTGACAATAGAATACTTCACCTAGGCGTGTGACGAGCACTACGAGTGTACCCAAATATGGGATGTGGGATGACCGCACTCCGAAGGAGCTTGCGGGCCTGACAGACCATTAGTGAGTTAGTCGGGTAAGTGGTAACGTACCAATAAGGTACCCCACGTATGTACACATGTAGTGTACGAAACACGGGAAGTAGTCAGCTCCGTGCTACGGACCATAAGTGAATTCAAACCGGAACAGTTGGACACTTTGAACCATCGAATAACTCAGATTAGCTTACAAGCTAAGGAGTCAAGAACACACTCCAGAAGAACGATTAAGAGTAAGGGGCGCGATAAGCACTAGTAATAGGCTAAAAGACATCGGATATGTCTGAGGGATATTGAAACGAAGCATATTAGCTGGTATGGAAACCCAGTCTAAACACAGTAAGGCAATGCTTAACATGAACACACCAATGTTCAAGGAACAAGATGAAATATCCAGGGTGATCATCTAAGGTACCAGAGGATACCGTTCACCACCGAAGGAAAACACCAAACCGGTTAAAACCATAAGAGAAGTACCCACAGTCTACCCTAGGAACGGGAGACGTATAACCCTAAATGGGACAACTTGAAATCCAGAACCGCAATGCGGAGAAGACAGAACATACTCAAATGTTAGCCAAAGGTAATGGCATAACATGATAACACCCAGGAGCAATCCTTAAAGGGTGCCGAATTAAGTGTCGTGATAAGAGCCCAAGAATTACAACGAACACTCGGTTAGAACACCGAAGGGATCCCACTTACCAAGGGATACCCTAAATTAATAAATGGTACCGATCAATACCCAAATACTTAAAGGGGCCTCCAACGAACGGAATCGTGATGCGATGATCCTTATCATGGAACCCAATGTTATCCCCAAACCATTTGATGGCATAAGGAGAAACAATACTTGGAAACAGCCTAAGATGAGCAGCGCTCTAGGCAACTAGACTAGTATGCCATGAAACTATTACAATACATAATCTAACGATTGCAAAACCACTGTGAACCATATGAAGATTTGCCAAGAATGGCACCAGTAAGATCGTTTAATAACTAACGAGCAAAGATACCTCTCGTTAATGTGAGACCGCAAGAGTAGTGAACATACAGATCCTAAAGAAGAGGATACCATCAATAAATGTCTGAAAATATATCCCTTTAAGACTACTAATGTAGTGAAGCTTGAGCATACAATGATTACCAGGCAGGGTAAGGTAAGCTTTGATAGCAATTATTGAAAACCAAGGAGTAATCGGTTAAGAAGAAATAACACATATGGAAATGAGAAGTGGAAAACCAATAACGCTCAAGGAGCTCAGAGATATAAATGAATGTTATTTGCTATAACCAGCCAAGTAATGGTGAACCATTGGCTAATGGTAGGGATACTTGGGCGGAAGCTAATGAATAGCGGAGGCCATAGAAACTGATGTCGTAAATAAATACGAACATGGTGCGCAACAAGCGACCAATACATGTGAATAAATCATACAATGAGATGGAGTTGATGAGTAAAGATGGTAGACAGACCGAGAAATGAGGAAAACAATATTCATTCCTATTGCAATCTCACAAGAGATTTATTGCCCAGGGGTTTACGCCTCTGCACTCTGTAGGACTGAGTGTTTTGGTATTGCACTTATGTAGTAATGATCGAGTGGGATAGCTAGGAAGTTGGGAAGATGAAGATTGTGGTAAAAGGTAGAAGGAAACGTACGAAGTCATAAGGACCGAAGCGTAGAAAATGCAAGGTCATACAAGTAAAAGAACAATTGTACAGAACCAGTTTATTGGGCATAAGTTAGAAGCAACTGACAACAGAGGAAGCACTACATGTTAAGTAGTGGCTCAACCTCAACCGACAGTAAGTCGGGAGAACCAAGTGAATAATCACTCAAGTACACAATAGTACGTACATAGATTCCAGAGAGTAGGATAGAAAACCTGTAACTCATTGAGTTCGCATATGGTAAAAGAATAGCACGTTGATTGATAAACCTTATTCCCATGATAAAAAGGGATAAAAGGATATTGTATAACATATTAAGGATAACGAGAAGGGCGAATAAACCCAAGTTATCAGGGTCGCACAGCCGAAGCTAGTGGGCCCATAGTTCTAAGGTTTAACACACCTAGTAAATGAATGGCTAATTATCAATGCCTTGAAGCCTCTAAGGCTAGAACTGAACCCGGTTAAGAGTTAAACAACTCCGATGAGAATTGTTGGTGCCGGGACTGTAACGACCCCAAAACCACCCTGGTTGAGAGACCGTTACACGCCGCGCACTTATTACCTAAGACATGTGTGAGCTTCGATTTTAAACCCCTATCCTATGTGGATTAAGTTGATTAGGATCTAGTCGGGTTTTAGGTCCACTTATAACCTAAGATTAATAACTATGTCTTATAACAATAATTATTAAAACCTAAGCTAGCTCACTGGAACCTATTATGAGTCGCCACCTAATTTTAACCTATATCAAATTAGGAAAGGAGAGTTCGGGTTCGGGGGCTTGATATTCGACTTATTTAGGGTTCAAATCACTTTCATTACCCTTCCTAGGTCGTTTTTCCTCTACTTGGTTTATTTACGGCTTATTACGAGTCATTTTAACCTAAGTGCGCGAGCTTCTGTTTTTTTGTGTTTTTTAGCATTTTTTGACAGAAAATTAAAGTGAAATTAAAAGCTACCTAAACTAGGGTTTCAGAGGCAGAATTAGGTCGAATTTTGCTTACGTCCGTAGCCACGGACCCCATGTCCGAGACCATGGACCCTAGTTAACCTAATTATACAGAAGAGTCGAAATTAAAGGAAAACAAAAAAAAATTGCAAAGTCCGGGGCCACGGACAGGCTGTCCGTGGGCCCGGACATTATTAGAAAACCTAAATCTTGAATTTTTTAAAATCCCGCCGCCGTCCGTGGGCGTCCGGGCTTACGGACAGGGAGTCCGGGACCCCGGACATGACGTTCGTGGGTGCGGACCGCCCTTGGACGGCGGCGTTGAGGCTGTTCCCGAAGGTGCTTTTGGCTCAAATTTTATGGGTGTGTAGCCTGAAAGATGTACAAGACGTTAGTGATTGAAAGTTCTCAATTTGAATTCGAATTAAGCACGAAACTTGGTAAACAATTTATTGGACAGAAGCTTAAACAAACAACAATACGGAAGCATAAAAAGGTTAGTTTGAACCCAAAATTTGACAGAGAGTTAATAAGGTCGTGGGGAATTAGAAAAGTAGAATTGTAACCTGTTTCACCTTCGAATTCAAGAGGATTCTTCACGTCGGGATTCTTCGGAGGCTCCGATGGTGCCGGTTCTGGATTGTGTTCGACCCGAGCTTCTGGTTGTTGATTGTTGAAGGTGTTCTTCACGTTTTGGAGGTGGTTTGGTTGATGTTTGATGATTGATGATGTTGTGAGAGTTGAAAAATATGTTTTGGTGTTGATTTTGGTGAGATTTCGGTGTTTGATTGTGGCTCTGGAGTTCAAAAACGTGGAGAGAGAGAGAGAGACGGCTGCCTTCTTTGAGAGTCTAGGGTTCTTGAGGTTATGAGATTCTGATTTTATCCAAAAACCTATCCCCTTATATAGACTTTCTTAAAGATAAAGAAAATCTAGTAAAAGTAAGATTCTTTGGTAATTTAATTAAAAGACTTCCCAAAGGAATTTTGCTGTGAAATTTTAACCACATGTCAAGGATGGATATTATGAATTTTCTGAGGTGGAACCGAATTTTTTAAATGTTGGAATATTTTTAAATTGAATTTCCCGTCAGATTCAGTCAGAAATTGCTAGAAAATTATTGGAAATTCGAAAAATCAAAATTCCAACGCCATTATGCTTAAAATGCCATCCTTTATCATGGGTTAAAATATCAAAGAATTTCAAGCTGATTTGGGCATCCTTTGGAGGAGAGAGAAAGCCTATAGGAGGTCTTAGGAGCCTTAAAAATTACGAAAACCCCTGACAATGACGAAGCTGCTCCCCATGCCATGGAACACGCTAATCGGGCCGGAATCTCTCACTACTTGATTGAAATATCCCTCACAATACCAAAACCTCGTAGACCTTAACTAGGGGGGTCAAAATTTTGGGTATAACAGATTGCCCCCCGTCAACTAGACTTTGTAACGGATGTGAAAAGTCTGGTTGATGCTTGAGTGAAGCCCCAAAATTTTGGACTCCACGGAATCCTCCATGTTTGTGCGAAACCGGGTTGACTATGTCCAGCTATTCGGAGGTGCTGACTACCTAAGCCACAAAACATTGTCGAGCTGTTCTAAGGCGCTGACTACCTAAGCTACAAAGCATTGTCGAGCTGTCCTAAGGCGCTGACTACCTGTAATTAAATGATGTAATGTCAAGCGTTTCTAAGGCGTTGACTACCTAAGATGTGAAAACTGGATGGTACGCAAATGCAAGAATGCTGAAATGCTAAGGATGCTAATGATGCTGATGCTGATGATAATGCTGATGATGCTCGGATGCCTCTGGGGACCGAAACCCGTGCCGATTCTCCTGGCTGGACCCAATGTAGACTTATTGCCATCGCCCCCCAAACTGGTGTCCAGGGATAACTCCTGGTAAAAACCCTGGGGACCTATTGCCTTTGCCCACCATTCGTTGATCCCAAAAATAAGTTGACATCGCAAAAGGAGGATTTATTGCCATCACCTCGCCAACTTTCTGTTGCCAGGTCTTGTGATGCGCCTGGATAATGCAACTAGGTCTTATGACGAGCCATATGAATGAGATGAATGCAATGTGTTTGATGAGTGTGGGTAAGCTAAAAGGGTAACGCTAGGTCTTACTACGAGCCTAAAGGATGGATCTAGGTCTTATGACGAGCCTAAAGGGTGGTTCTAGGTCTTATGACGAGCCTATAGGGATGTAACTAGGTCTTACTGTGAGCCTACATGAATGCGACTAGGTCTTACTACGAGCCTAAAGGTTGGATCTAGGTGTTATGACGAGCCCACATGAATGCGACTAGGTCTTACTACGAGCCTAAAGGTTGGATCTAGGTCTTATGACGAGCCTAAAGGTTGTTCTAAGTGAAAGTGAGTAAAATGTATGATGGGTCTAAATAGATGTGGAAGGATTAGGGTTTATGTCAAATCTGGAGATGGTAGGGCTCAAGACGGGCCTACGGACGTTTGAGTGTGAAGGTAGGACTTAAGACGGGCCTGTGGGAATTTGATGTGGAGGAAGGGCCTAGGACGGGCCTGTGAATGTTTGGATGTGGAGGTAGGGCTTAGGACGGGCCTGTGGGTGTGAGAATGATTTGAACCTTTGGGTTTTGGACTTTTGGGCCTCAATCGGTGTTGTTGTTGCAATTGTTGGAACCAACAATTGCCCCCAGTATTCTTTCTTAAGGCAATCTGAGTTAGAATTCATGGCGATCGATCGGAACGATCGATTGCCCCCAGTATTTTCTTTGGCTAAACGTGCGAACAAGTCTCGTCCTCACAGGGTCAAGGCTTATGTTTTGATGTGGTGCTTCTTAACCTACACTTGACGTGTTTTGTGTTTGCACTCGTTTCTCACTTACGGTCACAACTTCTCAACCATTGAATTTGACATTTGTTAGATTTACGTGTTCAACCTGTTACTTTCACTCGATTGGATACACAACTACTAAGTCGGAAGTCTTTTGAGCTTATAACGTGGCCATGGGGTGTGATGAATGACAACAGGATAATGGAGGAATGTTTAGGATATGTGGAGCGTTATGGATGACCAAAGCTGCAACTTGCGCCATCTCTCGGACTTGTCTTCTTTGCCTTGAAGTCATTTGGCTACTTCGTGATGACTTCGCTTATGAACTTGGGACTTGGAACTTTTGGATTGTTCCTTGCATCTTCTTTCTTTTTTCTGATTTTGGATTTCTTTGAGGCTTTTCAAGTTTGCTTTCCTTGAATCTCCTTTCCTTCGGGGTTCTTGTGTTTCCCGATTTTGAACTTTGAGAGCTGTTTTTGATGTTAGCTCGTTTGGATCCTGTGTCACTTGGGGACCATTTGTGGATCGTTTCGTCATGCTGGTAGCAGTTTTGCTTCTTTGGACTTGTGAAGTTGTTGTTCAAAAGTCGGGCTCCTTGCCTCCTTTGGTCACTGGGTCGATTATTCATCACTGGCTGGCTTATTTGTGGAGCTTGTAGTGTTGTAAAAGAGGTCATATATGAAAAGCTCAGTGGGGGTGCCTAGGGTGTAATGTCAGGGTTCACAAGCTTTTTGGCTGTGTGGTGCTATACCTAGGTGCTTTGTCATCCATAATAGTTGTGTATCTGTTCTTTGTTACTTTTCGCAGGTCTAAGAGTAAATTTACAAATTATCTCCTTCGGTCAGAGTCATGCCGTTCACCTTACCTTTGAACGTGATCTCTCTAGAGTCGTGTAAAAATGACACGCTCGTTCGCTCTTGGTTTTTACCGCTCAAGGCACTCTCACGAAGTGCACACTCAGAGACTTGCTTGCGCGCCTTTAAACAAAAGAAATAAACATTATCGTTCCTTAACTCAGATTGCCCCCAGTATTGTTGTGGGGTTTACTTGACGAACCTTAGAATGCCCAAATTACTTGTGGAGGGTGATTGCATGTGTGGTGGTAAACAATGGTGGTGAGTGGTGATGGGGTGATTGCTGAGTGATTTATTTTTCCTGTTTCGAAACCTCTTCCAGTTTAGACTTTGGTGAAGTGGTAGAGAGGTAAAGTGATAGGACACATGGGTGAAATGACTTGTTTTTTACCTTGTTTTGACGACAAAGATGCATAGCTAACTTGTGATAGTGGAAAATGATTTTTCTACATGCAAGAGTTTTCTCAAATAACATTAAATGAAACATGCAACAAATGTCAAAGCACAAAATTACCAAAAGAAAGCTCATGTCTGACGATAGAAACGAAAAAGAACATGAAGCACCTAGAGAAAATGCAAAACCCTAAAACTACTGCCTTAGAGGAGGTGGACGCGGGAAGAATGAATACATGTGAGTCATGAAAGTATCCATGTGACCCTCCATGCGCATCTGCCTACGCTCCATGCGACCCTGGGTGATGTGGAGAGACTGGATATCCCTCTGCAAGCTCTTAAGTGTGGCTGGCTGTGGTGGCGGAGCGGGTAAGGCGTAGTAGGAGGAAAGTGGTATAGGGTACTCAGTACCCATGTGGCTCGGTCCCTCACCCTGGTGGGTGTACCCTCCTGACGGGTCCTCGTGGTGGGGGACGTCCTCAGGCTCTGGTGCCTACTGTCTCTGCCTGGGCCGGACTGGTCTCTGAGAGAAGACTCTGGCCTGCTGTGGGAAGGCCCAACCCTGATCGGCTGAGTAGCCAAGGGACCTCAGCATCTCCATGGTGTAGGTGGGATACAAAGGCTCCCAATCTTCATTCCCCATCGGGACCCATGCGCACTCCCATAGCCACTGAATGAAACTTGGGTAAACCAAAGCGTGGCGACCGGCCCGGGCTGCTATCATCAGGTGGTCTCTCATCAGGACAGACATCGGGATCAAGCCCTCCTCTGAGTCGGGTGGATGCTGAATGTACCTCATGAGGAAGCAGTAGCAAGCGGAGACGTCATTACGTGCTTTCGATAGCACATTACGAGACAAGACTTCCAATAACACCCTATCAAGAGCAGTAGGTAAAGCGGAGGGGAGGATCACCTGCTTCCTCGGCTGATCCCTCGTGGAAGAACGAACGCGCTCTGATAGAGTAGAATGCTGCAGATAGAACTGGCGTGCTTCGCTCTCCAAGGCTGCCATCGCCTCTAGTCCCCTGTGCTCAGGGTCACTAGGATGCAAGCCGTAAAACTGCACAAATTCGTCTAAGCCCACAGTAATGGGCCGACCACGTACATAAGTTACCACAGCCCCAGTATCGTCCTGGTCAAAGTTAGCATAGAACTCTATCACTAACTCTCTAACATAGCTCTTCGTGCAGGTAAGCAACCCCGCCCAATGAAGGTGCTGAAGCAGGTGATCGAGGTCGAAAGTGGCGATCACGTCATCGATGAAGAGGCGCTCCTGCTGAATGGAAATATCCTGATTCTCATAAAACCAGCGCTCCTGCTGTGCTCCTCTAAAACGGGTATGGTCATAGGTAGGGGATGTCTCTCTGCGGCGCCTGTGACGTGGCTGAGAGCCTGATGCCCCAGCCCCAGCTACCCCACGGGAACTCCTACGACCCTCCATGGTATACCTGTGGATTCAACGAGACAAAAGACATATAATTCTGCAGCAATTTTGACAGAGTTTCCCCTAGATTTTCATAAATCATGTGCTCTCAAATGCACTCCATACCATATAATCAGCCCTAGGATCTACCATTCATGCAAACTTTAAACATTCCACGAGCTAGAAACGCAAGGAACCTCATTTTGCACTTAAAACACACTTATCTAAAACGGGCGACCCCTGACAATTACAAGCGGTTTCAACCTTCCAAACGAACTTTTCACGTTTTAAAATGTCCTTTTAAAGCAAGTTGGCCATTTAAAACATAAAAAATAGAACTTCGAAAATTTGACCCGAGAACCACCATTGTCGTCTTCTTCCTAGCTCCAAATTTCATTTTTCTTCGTTTCTTCACCAAAATGGACAAATGAGTAGTCAAAATGTAGAGAAAACTTACCCAAATACAATGGTGGAGGAGTATTTTGGATTGGGAGTCGGGAAAGCGCCGAAATCGGACGAAAACAGTCCGCCCCAGACTCGATTTCAGACGCGATTTTCTGCCCCCGTAAGTGCTCGAAATGGGGAGATCTTGGTATGGAAATGCTCAGAATTGAAAGAGGAATGTTTTGTGAGCAAAATGGCGGTGGAATGGAGTGATTTGGTCATGAAACGAGTGAGATATGGAGGAGAGAAGTTAGGGTTTTGGAAATGGTGAGTGCTGGGATGAAAATAGAGTTTTTGGGACGAATTCCCGATTTGAATCGGCTGGGGGAAGACACTATGTGGAACGGCGTCGTTTGGAGGTCAAACGGGCGTGTCTGAGTCAACGTCCGGGGCCACGGATGGCGCGTCTGGGGTCACAGACGCCCATTTTTTCCTCTCTTTTTTTTTCTTTTCCGAAAACTAATTTGTTGATTTTAAAAGAAAAATAAGCAAAACAAAATATTCTCTTTATTCATCTCGAAATTAGAAAAAAGAACAATTCATTGAGTTCTAAGAAAACAGAAAATTCCTAGGATTAAGTGTCTAAAATGCAAGCTTCCTCTTGACAACTCTTGGCTCGGCTACCCCCCCTTTCTTCGTCTGAATGCATCCACCTGCTCCTTTCGCCCGTATAGCCATTTCCGATAACTTGCTGAGAGCTCCAAGTCTTCAGGTGCTAGGGGCTTCACCACCTGAACTTCCCCTTCGAGTCGATCCATCATGATCGCATGAAGAGCCTCATGATCGTATGCTTTCCTTGGCGCTTCATATAACAAACCCTTGGGTCGGTTTTGGGCTCACCCGATCTGACGGCTGGAACGCCACAGATGAATGACATGAAAGTTCTCAAAACTAGGTAACGAGATCCCTCCGTAATAACCCCCACACGCTCGAACTCCTTCAATTTTCCAAGTCGAGACTGTCCATCGGACCTGATGTCCCTGCTGAATAGAGTTCAAGAAAGCCGGCCATCCGTTAACCGGTTCCTCGGGGGTGCGTCTTCTAGGGAGGTGCTGAATCGTGAACGTCTGGTTGTACTCAGGAATCAGCTTGAGCCGCTCAAAAAGCCAAACTTGCAGAAGGTAAATGCTTCCTTCGAAGAAGTAGGGGGTACCTTTTGACTTGGGCCATGAATCCAGACTCTGAATAATTTGTGCAACTATCAATGGTCCCAAGGCGAAACCAGCTCGAACCTGTAGAAGCAAAGGGAAAACTTTTCGGTGTATAGCCATGTACGGGGTTCTAAAGAGGTAGACTGCTAGCAATGCGAGATCGAGAAAATTCCACTTGTGCTCCAAGGAGATCTCAGAGGTAATGAAGTCTGAAAGAGTTTCCACTGGCAATCCCTCGGGCCCTACCATTCCTAGCAACCGGGTTGGGCTTAGCCCAAGTAAATGGGAATGAGCCTCGACCGGTGAGGGTGTCAAGTTCGGTACTACCGGGCTAGCTAGAGTATTGGCCCCTAGAAGTGCGTCGAATTCCTCAGGCAGCAGAGTTAGCTCGTTATCTCCAAACTTGAAAAGATGTTCAACCGGATCCCAATGGTTAATAGCCGCTCTCAGGAAATCTTAGTGCAATCGTGTCTGGTATAAATATGCCAAAGTGTGGAGGATAGACAACTTGTTGACATTCTTTGACCAGTTGAACACATCTTTCATAGTTTTGTCACAGGACTTGTTGAATTCGAAGCAGTGGGCCATGGACTTTTTTCCTGTTTCTATCAAGAAAAGAAAACACATACAGGGTATCAATCAGCACACAAACAACTGGGACTTCGAACTGGGTTGGGCCAACTGTGGGGTGATTCCCTATCCGTTCTGTCTAATCATGGGCCAATCAACAAGAGTAAACAAGGTTCCACACAAATTCAAAATGTCCTCACCCGACGACCTTGATTAATGGGTATGGATCAATCCGGAGAGGTGCTTGGGGCGCTGGCCCAGGTCACCACAAAGGAATAGGGCTTGCACACTATCCTCTTTGGGCTCCCCACTTTTTTCACATCACCAGAAGGTGTGCGTCTACGGTCGGGTCTTTGACTGACCAAACAATGGGCTAGGTAAGGGTACTGCCAGAAAATGCTTGGGGCTAAAGCCCAGGTATTAAGGGGTGTGGTTAGACGACACCCTCCTCTTTTCCCCCACTTATTCACATCACCTAAAAGGTGTGAGTCCCTGACAGGGGACCCTCAAACGGGTCCCGGGGTGAAATTGGTTTGCGTGGTCCCTCGCTCTCATATGATGCAAGGGTGCAAAAATTAAGTGTGCACAAAGGTAAACAAATAGCCATAAATAAACAACAATTCGAGTTAAGCCCTCTTTCTTAAAATTAAACAAGTTAATATTAAGAATCTTGTCCCCAGCAGAGTCGCCAGTCTGTGAGCTTCGATTTTAAACCCCTATCCTATGTGGATTAAGTTGATTAGGATCTAGTCGGGTTTTAGGTCCACTTATAACCTAAGATTAATAACTATGTCTTATAACAATAATTATTAAAACCTAAGCTAGCTCACTAGAACCTATTATGAGTCGCCACCTAATTTTAACCTATATCAAATTAGGAAAGGAGAGTTCGGGTTCGGGGGCTTGATATTCGACTTATTTAGGGTTCAAATCACTTTCATTACCCTTCCTAGGCCGTTTTTCCTCTACTTGGTTTATTTACGGCTTATTACGAGTCGTTTTAACCTAAGTGCATGAGCTTCTTTTTTTTGTGTTTTTTAGCATTTTTTGACAGAAAATTAAAGTGAAATTAAAAGCTACCTAAACTAGGGTTTCGGAGGCAGAATAAGGTCGAATTTTGCTTACGTCCGTAGCCATGGACCCTATATCCGAGACCACGGACCCCAGTTAACCTAATTATACAGAAGAGTCGAAATTAAAGGAAAACAAAAAAAAATTGCAAGTCCGGGGCCACGGACAGGCTGTCCGTGGGCCCGGACATTATTAGAAAACCTAAATTTGAATTTTTTAAAATCCCGCCGCCGCCGTGTGGGCGTCCGGGCTTACGGACAGGGAGTCCGGGACCCGGACATGACGTCCGTGGGTGCGGACCGCCCTCGGACGGCGGCGTTGAGGCTGTTCCCGAAGGTGTTTTTGGCTCAAATTTTATGGGTGTGTAGCCTGAAAGATGTACAAGACGTTAGTGATTGAAAGTTCTCAATTTGAATTCGAATTAAGCACGAAACTTGGTAAACAAGTTATTGGACAGAAGCTTAAACAAACAGCAATACGAAGCGTAAAAAGGTTAGTTTGAACCCAAAATTTGACAGAGAGTTAATAAGGTCGTGGGGAATTAGAAAAGTAGAATTGTAACCTGTTTTACCTTCGAATTCAAGAGGATTCTTCACGTCGGGATTCTTCGGAGGCTCCGATGGTGCCGGTTCTGGATTGTGTTCGACCCGAGCTTCTGGTTGTTGATTGTTGAAGGTGTTCTTCACGTTTTGGAGGTGGTTTGGTTGATGTTTGATGATTGATGATGTTTGGGAGTTGAAAAATATGTTTTGGTGTTGATTTTGGTGAGATTTCGGTGTTTGATTGTGGCTCTGGAGTTCAAAAACGTGGAGAGAGAGAGACGGCTGCCTTCTTTGAGAGTCTAGGGTTCTTGAGGTTATGAGATTCTGATTTTATCCAAAAACCTATCCCCTTATATAGACTTTCTTAAAGATAAAGAAAATCTAGTAAAAGTAAGATTCTTTGGTATTTTAATTAAAAGACTTCCCAAAGGAATTTTGCTGTGAAATTTTAACCACATGTCAAGGATGGATATTATGAATTTTCTGAGGTGGAACCGAATTTTTTAAACGTTGGAATATTTTTAAATTGAATTTCCCGTCAGATTCAGTCAGAAATTGCTAGAAAATTATTGGAAATTCGAAAAATCAAAATTCCAACGCCATTATGCTTAAAATGCCATCCTCTATCATGGGTTAAAATATCAAAGCATTTCAAGCTGATTTGGGCATCCTTTGGAGGAGAGAGAAAGCCTATAGGTGGTCTTAGGAGCCTTAAAAATTACGAAAACGCCTCTGACAATGGCGAAGCTGCTCCCCATGCCATGAAACACGCCAATCGGGCCAGAATCTCTCACTACTTGATTGAAATATCCCTCACAACACCAAAACCTCGTAGACCTTAACTAGGGGGGTCAAAATTTTGGGTAGAACAACATGCAAGGCTACACTATTGAAACCCCAAAACAGAACTAATGCTCATATATTACCAAATAAACGATTACAACATGTCTTTACAATACACAGGCGGAAGCCAAACTGAAATACAAAGCATAATCTATTTACAACTGGCCACCATGGCCAAACAAGCTGAATACAAAACTCAAATGCCAAGATAAAAAGTAGAAACTGAATCTCCAAGCACGGACTAAAACCTACAAATCAGATTGAGACAGGGGTGAGCAAAACTATAGCTCAATAGGTGATAAACTTCATCAGCTGAGCATGCTCAAAACAGATACCGAACGTACATATATATACATATACGAAAGCGCTTAGCCAGAGTGAAATCAGAGACAAAGCAGAAGTCTTTCAAATAGATAGAAGTCTAACGCAGAAGGAGCTAAGCAGTGGTCAAAACATACACTTAATTGCAGAAGATAACTGAAGCTAAAAGCTTGACGAAATCAGAAGCATAACAAAATCCAGAACTTAGCAGAAGACTGTAAGCACACAGTAGACCGTCTCAAATCAAATACAGATAGAGCAGACGAAGTAGAGCACTTTACAAATTAGAAATCCTCAACAGACAGGAAGCATACAGTAGCCTATCTGAGTTTGAAAACAAACAGAACTTGTGGAAGCAGTACAAATAAATAGAGGTGTTCAAAGGACAGAAAGCACACAACAGTCTATCTAATACAAAAGTAGAGAGAACAAACAGAAGCCGAACAGAACACGAACAGATGTGGGACACTAGCATTCAAAGCATACAGAGAGAATGGAGCGAGTCTGTGAACAGAACGAGGAAACATCACTCGTGAACAGAACATGTGAGACACCTGTGAATAGAACGGGGGAGACACCTGTGAGATAATAGAAGGATGTCCTATGCAGCATGCTACGGGATAGCTAGACCCAGCCATCCACGGCTCAGACACAGAGAAGACTAGGTCCCAAATCAGAAGCTTTCAGAACAGATCAAAGCTTTACACAGAACAAAGCGGAAGTCCTTATCAGATCAGAGCAGAAACCAGAAGCTTAATCAAAACAGAACAGAGGCGGTTGCAGAGCGCTAACTGTAACGCCCCTAATTAAAATAAATACAGCGGGTTAAAAGCTCTAATGGCGATTACAGATCATCAGGTTCCAAACACCTGGTACAAAACCTCACCAATTACTACTTACAAATGTTACAGTCTGAACTCGAGAAAACATAACACACCTACCTTAATAGCAAATTGCAACAACTCTCCACAAATCCTAATTCCCATCCCAAACACTCATACTCTTCGTGGCCACCTGTATAACAATTCGTACCTGCAAGATGAAACCAAGCAGCCCACCCCAGGAGGGGTGAGTCAGTTCCCTGGAATGGAACTGGTACAATTCTCCAAAACAAAACTGTAAAACATAACTCTTAAAAATAAATAATAACATGAAGTCAAACTCTTAAAACAAAACAGAGGAACAAGGCACTTTAAAATCACCAAGTTGAAGATAACAAGTTAAGGATAGAGATAAATAACAGGAAGGTAAAGTTAGTCAATTAAAAAGAAACCACACCATAAGTTAGTGAACATCCATTGCTTGTGTTAGATTTAGTTCCAATTAGGAGTAGAAAGACCCAAGTAGCCACAAGGACTAGCAATGGAAGAAGAGATCCAAGAATCCATAACTCAAGAGTGGAATAAAACCAATTGGGAGAGATGGCCCCCACCGCCAGTCAGTTGTCACAAGGACGAGGTAAACAGACCTCCAATGTCAGTTGTCCATATGGACGAGGTATAGAAGACCTCCGCTGCCACCGACCCGTTCTCAGTCATCGGTGAAAAGTGTGTGCACCACTTAATAGAAATAATCCATACTCAATACCAAGATTGACATTTTCCCATATTCCCACTAGATTATTAACTGCACAAGTGCAATACCAAAACACTCAGTCCTACAGAGTGTAGAGGCGTAAACTCTCAGCAATTAATATCTAATAGAAAGAATCCTTTCCCAATAAGGCTGATCAAACTCGACTCATGGGTGAAACAATATGTAACACCCCTACTACGTACTTAACAATTAACCAAAATCGCAGCGGAAATAAACAACTAAATGATAACTAAACGGTTCGGTGCTACAACGCCGTTAACCACCCACGTGGTTAACAAGGCAGAATAAATACAAGTGTACCGGTCTGATGATCAGACTCCCGAGCATAGAACTAAACCATAAATACATAATGTACAATACCGAGTATTTATTTACAACCATCACAGTAAACTGTCACTGTAATGTGTTCATTATCCAAAATATACCGCCACGGGAGCACAGGCGCATCCCGGGCCTACCAACCAAAATGTATCAAAAGTATATCATCAACCAAGATCTACAGCCACTCAGCTTCTTTGATCCTCATCCTGCAAATTTAAATATGGAGCCCCCGAGGGGGTCAGCAACCCTTGGCGGGTATGGTTAACGCGCAGCCCATCAGCTACCGGGATACGCGCAACTAATTGTCATGATGACATGGCTTTCATTTTAAACATACAACATATATATCATAGCAAGAGTACTGCATAACAACATTACACATAGCATACACGAACGAATCCTTTTAGGAAACGAACCCACACAGTTAGATCACATGGAGAGCCAAGAGAATGTTGTCAAACTCAAGCTAAGCTCGTTACATAACTCGTTACCTTCCTGTTAAATTGAATGAATAACTTAATACACAGGTGCGTCGGATATAGTGATCCAAGCACACCGAATAAAACATAGTATGCCCCTGTGGCCCGACGTGACTCAGTAAAATAGCCTTGGTTAAGCTAAAGGGAAGGTTGAAAACCAAAAGAGAAGACAACCTTAACATACAAAGAGAATCGAACCGGTTATGACATCGACTCCCATACTCACACGCGTGGCCGGAACTACCGGACTCCTCACTTCCCCGGTTAGCACTTGTTAGAAGTCTCATTGTTGGACTTAATCAACAAATTCACAAGCAAGTATTTAGGTCATGTTAGACACACACACAAGGGAAATGAGACACATCTTTCCGATACAATAACTTAAACAACTGTAAACTCATTACATGCCTTAATCTTACAAGGTCATAAACACTCATAAAAACAAACAACACACAAGCCGGTGTAAACCGGTAGGCAAGAGACTACAAGAAAACCATACCTTGGTCCTTGCTTCGACTGGTTTCCACCGTTGGAGAATCCTATACACATTTAGTAACGTCAGTTAATTAACGTCCTAGTCCGCTATTAACTTATTACTTCACATATCTAGTTATTTTACTTTCAGACTTTGTTATAAATTCTAACCTTTTAAATTGTGATAATAACACACCTAACATATCTTAGACAACCTTATAACATCATTACTAACTAACCCCCATCATTAGACATCATTATTCAACCTTAAACTTAACTTTTTAAGTGGTCCGGGACTTGGTCCTCGGCTAAGGTCCCGGACCTTGTCATTGTAAAACTCTCGGGCTGATTTCAGGTAGTGGTCCGGGACTTCATACAGGGCCTAAGTCCCGGACCAATGTAGGCAAAAACTCTCGGGGGTATATTAGGGGGTGGTTCGGGTCTTAATACAAGACCTAAGTTCCGGACTACAATGACTTAAGAACTCTCGGCCTGTTTTAATGCATGGTCCGGGACATTACCCAAGACCTAAGTCCCGGACCACTGCTACAGATTTTGTATTTTAACATTTTCTAAGTCTTGTTGCAATGGTTCTCCACATCCATCATATGTATAAACTTCCCAAATGATCTTAGGTATATTCTAATGCCAAAATATCATCTTAAACTCACCTAGTTCCTTGTCTAACTTGTTACTCAATTTCTTGCAAAATTTACCAACACTTATAACCTTTCTTACTAGGTTTCTAAATGGTGTTTCTCACCTATGACAACCACTATCCCAAAATACTTTCTCACCACTATAACATCATCTCCCAAGCATCTTCTCTTACTAACCTAAACTCCTTGAATACCTCCACAAGTTTATAGCTCCTTCATGCAATACATTACTTCTTCCTTGTTCACCAACATTGTACAAGTCCTAACCACAATCTCACCATGATCTTGAAGTATCCCAAAACACTCATTTGCATTCTAAGTCCTCTAAAATATTGCCTAAGCCCTATTTGCATCCTAAAAACACCTTAGTGCATGTTTCTTTCCTTTGTAAAACACTTAGTCATTCTAAACACTTCCTAACCCACCAAACTCATTTTAAACACCTAAAACTTCTTATACATTACCCAAATTTTGACATGGGTACCTCTAGCACATTGCTACACGAAAACACATAGCTTCCACCTTTAAAAATTCAAGAACACCTAAAATACATCAAGAGCATTCTCATACACAAAATTTCACCAAATTTACACTACATCACAATATAGTGCATTATTTAATTTGCTTGGCACTTAGGCCCTTAAATAACATGGCTCTTAGGCCCTTAAATTGCATAAACCATAAACACTGAATTTTCCACAATATATTTGCCTTTGACCTGCAAATACATACAACAACACATATGTCTTTTAATAAACCCTTGTGAGTATTTTTCTAAGTCATTTACCATTGGCTCCTTAGGTAGTTTTAACAAGCAACATAAGTTCATTTCTCCTAAGACTTTAAACTACATTAGGTTAACACATTTACCTCTTTTCCTCACAAACTTCTTTCTTGTTTCCTTGACTAAATCGGCAAGGCTTTTAGTTTCTTGTAAACTTCTAATCAATATACAAGCAATGTAATGAGTATTCAAGCTTTATGCTTCACCTCATTATAAACCCTAGGTTATATATTGTTTTAAAACATTAAGGTAATTGTTTTACCTTGGAAATGGAAGAGGGTTTGAATATGTAGCAAGAGAGGACTCCACCAAGCCCTTGGAAGATTCAAATGAAGCTAGAACAAGGCAAGATAAAGAACACCATCAATGGTGATTTTCGGTCAACATCAAAACATGAAGGAAATGGAGTTTTTCTTTGAGTTTCCTTACCTTGAAGCAAATGAGAACAATAAAATGTAAAAAGATGAGCTCAAGCTCCTCCCATGGAGATTCCTCTTGGCACCAAAATGGAGCTCTTGGAATTTTGAAAGGATGAAGTTGAAGAGCTTGGCAAGACAAAGAGAATGGTGGTCTTGGTTTTTGATTTGGCAAAGGGAGCTAGGAGATATAAGAGATTGAAGATGGAGAATGGTGGTGGTGCTGCAGCATAACCGTGAATGAGAGGGTGAAGATGAGGTTGGAGACGGTGGGAAAGCAAGGAAAATGAGAGAATGAAGTTTGGTATTTGCTTTTAGAAGATATTTGTAGTTAAAGTAAATAGTACTTATTTAGTCTTTCTTTATTTGCTTATTAGTTAGCTAAGGTGATGACTCACCCTTGCAAAAACCGGCCCCCATTAAATAATAAGGGGTGTTTTGGTCTTAGTTGACCAATTAAATTACTTATTTGACTTATGTTTTAAACTAGCTTATTTTAGTTACTATTCACAAAACAAGGCACGTATTTGTGAAATTTTTTATTTCTCATTGATTTAGACTTCCTAATGTGATACTAAGTAGTACACATGTTAACTAAAGAGTAATGATGGACATTTAGCCACTCAAAACCCATTTACAAGACAATTTTTCAAAAATGTGCTTTAAGACTCCTTAAAGCACACTTTGTGTTTTAACTTGTTTTCAAGCTTGGTTTTCTTTGGTAATTGGTTTAATATGTTCATTAACATATGAATAAGGTCTTCGTAAGCTTATTAGGTCTTAACCAAGATTATCCCAAGCTTAGAGCACATTTTTTCCCATATTGACTTTAAGGTATTTAATTGTGTTTACTATGTTTTAAATTGTTTACTAATGTTTCTAAGACACTTTTTAGTCTTATTATACCTTATTTTAATGTTTAAACAACATACTAAGGTTTGGGGTATTTCAATCTACCCCCCATAAAAGAACTTTGTCCCCAAAGTTCATACTTCCCACATAATCTTAATATTAGAACACGGGGAATACTCATAAGACAACACTTCCATAACAACATACTTTAGGTCCAAACAACAAAACATCATTCAGACACAATAGTCTGTAAGATAACAAGGTAACAACATAACAACACAACATAGACGATGTATTTAAATACATGTCGTACACACACATAACCGAAACGGCTCTACCCCCCTTAAAATAGGGGTACGCCCCGTACCCTATACATATAAACACTAAGAAGTAAACAACGACGGGTACTTCGCCTTCATCTTATCTTCCAGCTCCCAGGTGGCCTCCTCGACGTCCTGGTTAGACCAGAGGACTTTCACCAGTCTCACAGACTTATGGCGAGTGTCTCGAGTCTTAGTGTCCAGAATCCGTACGGGAGTCTCCACCGATCGCATGGTCGGCTCTAAGGTTAGCCTTTCAGGCTGAAGTACATGAGACGGATGAGACATATATTTTTCAAATGGGACACATGAAATACATCGTGTACCTTGCCCAGCTCAGCAGGTAAATCTAGCATGTAAGCTACCGGGCCTATCCGCTCCGTCACAACATAAGACCCCACATATTTCGGGCTCAACTTGCCTTTCTGGCCAAAATGAAACACTCCCTTCATGGGGGATACTCTAAGAAATACCTGATCGCCCATGGTGAACTCCAGGTCACGTCTGCGCACATCGGCGTATGATTTCTGCCTATCCTGAGCTGCTTCCATGTTAGCCCGGATCTGGCGTACTTCTGACTGTACTTGCTCCAGATACTCTGGTCCTATGATGACCGTCTCACTCGACTCATCCCAGCATAATGGCGTGCGGCATGGTCTACCGTACAAAGCCTGGAAGGGAGACATCTTGATCGAAGCATGGTAACTATTGTTGTAGCTGAACTCGATCAGATGTAACTTGTCAATCCTGCTGGTCTGAAAGTCAAGTGCATATGCACGTAACATATCCTCGAGTGTCTGGATGGTGCGCTCACTCTAACCATCGGTCTGCGGGTGGAACGCCATACTTAGCTTCAGCTTGGTACCCAGCGCTTCCCGTGTGGATTTCCTGTACCTCGAGAGGAATCTGGTATCCCTATCAGACACAATCGTTTTCGGTACCCCATGATGTCTTACAATCTCTCTGTCAAAGAGCTCTGCAAGCTTTGCCACTTTCCAGGTGTCCTTCATCGGTATGAATCTAGCCACCTTGGTCAGTCGGTCAACAACAACCCAAATCATATTCAGACCTCCCCTTGTAGGCGGAAGCCCTACTACGAAGTCCATAGAAATGTCATGGAACTTCCACTCAGGCACTGGCATTGGCTGCACCATACCACCAGGCCGTCGGTGCTCAAACATGACCTTCTGACAGGTGAGACACCTCAATACATAGTCATTCACATCTTTCTTCATTCCAGCCCACCAAAAATAACGTTTCATACCCTTATACATATTTTAAGCTCCGGGGTGAATCGAAGTCGTAGAACAATGGGATTCACTCAGTATGCGCTCCTTCAGCTCAGCGCTACTCCTCGGAATACACAGTCGACCATTAAGCCTAATCAGGTCATCATCGTGGAGTCGGAAGTCGTACTTCTGACACTCGAATGTGCCATCAATAAGCTTCTGCCTGATCTCCAACATATACTGATCCGTCATCTGAGCACTCTGCACCTCCTCAACCAAGCTAGTATGAGAGACTAGCGAATGGAGAGAGTGTGCTCGGCGACTCAATGCATCAGCTACCACATTTGCTTTACCCTCTTTATACTGTAGATTGATGTCGTAGTCGTTTAAGAACTCGACCCACCTTCTTTGTCTCATGTTCAACTCCTTCTGAGTGAACAAGTACTTCAAACTTTTGTGGTCAGAATAAATTGTCACGCTTACCCCATACAAGTGATGTCGCCATATCTTCAGCGCGAAGACAATGGCACCCAATTCTAAGTCGTGGGTAGGGTAGTTCTCTTCATGCTTCTTCAGCTGTCGGGAGGCGTACGCTACGACCTTTCTGTGTTGCATCAACACACAACCCATACCTCTGCCTGATGCATCACAATAGACCTCAAAACCATTTGGACCGTCTGGTATAGTCAGGACTGGTGCAGATGTCAGAGCATCCTTGAGACTCTGAAAAGAACTCTCGCAGTCATCTGTCCACTCGAATGGTGCATCCTTCTTCATTAAGGAAGTCATCGGCTTCAAGACACTGGAGAAGTCCTTCACAACCTCCTATAATATCCTGCCAGACCGAGGAAGCTCCTGATATCGGTAACTGTCTTCGGCCTAGGCAGGTGCGCACTGCATCAATCTTTGCCGGATCAACAGCGATCCCGGCCTCAGAAATCACATGTCCAAGAAAGGATACTTGGTTCAACCAAAACTCACACTTTGAAAATTTAGCATACAACTGATTCTTTCTCAATGTTTGCAACATACTTCTCACGTGGCTTTCGTGCTCACCCTTCGATTTTGAATACACAAGAATATCATCGATGAAGACTACCACTGACTTGTCCAACTGATCTTGGAACAAGCGGTTCATTAAGTCCATAAACTTGGTTGGTGCATTGGATAAACCAAACGGCATAACCGTAAACTCATAATGTCCATATCTGGTTCTGAATGCGGTCTTCTCAATGTCACTGTCACGGATGGCAATCTGATGGTATCCGGATCGTAGATCTATCTTGGAGAACACTGATGCTCCTTTCAGCTGATCAAATAAGTCGTCGATGCGTGGTAAAGGATAACAGTTCTTCACCGTAACTGCATTCAGCTCTCGATAATCAATACAAAGGCGGAGACTACCGTCCTTCTTCTTCACGAAGAGGACCGGCGCTCCCCATGGTGAAATGCTAGGGCGGATAAATCCCTTGTCGAGTAGGTCTCTCAGCTGCTCCTTGAGCTCTGTCATCTCTGCTGGAGCCATACGATAGGGCGCCTTCGCAATTGGTCGGTACCCGGAACCAAATCAATCTCAAACTCAACTTCCCGTGCTGGCGGCACGCCCGGCAGTTCCTTAGGAAATACATCAGGAAACTCCGACACTACCGGCACATCTGGGCTAAACTCTGGGTGTCTCTCTATGTCCTGGACATAACAGAGGTATACATCATTCCCTCGTCGTAACTCACGATACATGGCCATGGCGGTGATGATCTGAGTCGAAGGCTCCCTGGCCTTTGGCGGTATGATATTGTAACCCCAGACGGACTCCGAAGAAGTAGATGGTGCTCGGCACATAGGATTCTGCCCTTGTACCGCTCCAACCAGTTCATCCTGATAATCACATCAAAACCAAGTCCCTCGAACTCTATCAAGTCGATCAGAAACTCTTCTTCTCTAATTCGTACAACAACATCTCGGTGGTAGCGGGTACACCTGATCCACTCTTTCGACGGGAGACTGACTAGAAAGTCTGGCATCTCTTCACCGTCTAACCCCAGCCTCTTCGCAAAAGATAGCGAGATAAATGTATGTGAGGCTCCGGAGTCGAACAAGATCGAAGCGTCCATGCCATTGACGGGAAAGGTACCGGGAGATTGTGCCGCTCTTGCCGGCTTCTGCCTCATTGCAGACACTCAGTATGCCTCCCGTTCCGAGTGCACAGCCTAATTCATTGGCAACTTATAAGTATTTGATAACAACACGGTTGATATATTTCCAAAACAACATCTCTTTATTCATTAACATACTCTTTACACCATAAGTTGGTTCACTCTGTCAACATGACTAACATATACATAACATCCTTAACATACAACTGGCTTCGTCAATTATATGGTTACACAAGGCTTAAAACTGCCTGAAAGTCAAATTCAAACGTTCAGGTTTTATGTGTGTGGCATTGATCACTGTCGATGGTGCGGTATTCAGTTTGATCTTCTTGATACCATGATATAACATCCTTTACTGCCCACCCATGATTAACACATCTCCTGACTTCAGTATTAACTTCTTTGCGAGATCACCACGCTTCTGCTCGCCGTAAATAAACACTGCGGTATCACCAATGGACCAAGACACCACGGGTACTCCCTTACTTAGAGACTCGGGTGACTCGTCCTTATCTTGGTGTAACCCTAATCGTCCACCTTTCTGGTAGAAGTTCACAATACATAAATCTGCTTTAACATTCGGAATTGGATCCGATTCAACTTGCTGAGCAATTGCCACGGCGTGGTTAACGACCGCAAGGAACTCCTCAGGTATCCCTGGTACAGTTGCTCCTTCTTCAGCTCGCTCATCTTGATATGTCTTGGTGTAAGGATTCCAGTCCTTACCCATGCACATCATCTTCAATTTCATCCTCGATCCGCTCGGGTATTCGGGTGTGTAGAAACCTCCACGTGCTGCTCCTAGTTCATTACATCGACTGATGATGTGGATTTGTGCTTCGGGTGTCAGGTATCCATTTAAGAGTATCATACCTGGTTGGATGACCTGACATTGCTCCATTGGAAAGTCGGTGACGCTGATGGCGGTTTCTTCAGGGTTTGGTGTGGGCGGGATTGGATAACAGATATTGAAGGTTCCTTAGTTTTCAGATTACCTAACTTAGGTGACTTTCACATAATATTTTAACTCATCACTTGTATGGTTATACATTTAGACTCTCTAATACACATGCATGAAATGCGGTATGCAATCACTTATTTCACTCAACAGTTTAGGCGGTACCTGGTCTAGAAGAGGGTCCTGGTGCCTCAGACCGGTCCACCACATGCAGGGCGGCCTTGCCGGATCCCGACCCCTTCCCTTTCTGGGAATCAATGTACCTCTGATCGGTGGGTGGCTGGTTAGCCGTCTTTGGGCCATCGGTAGTCACGGCGGCCTTACCCTTCCACTGCCCCTTAGGCCTGTAGTTTCTGCCATTCGGGTTCTGGAAGCACTCGTAGTCACGATGCCCCATCTTCTTGTAGAATCGGTACTGCACATCATCTCCCTTGCAGTCTGAAATACCCCGAACTTAAATATGGTGATTAGAATATTTTAATATAGTATTTAAGGGCCTAATAGTGCCTAAGTAATTTTGGTAAGGAAAATAAATCCAAAAGAAATGAGGAAAAACGCTTAGAAAGCGGAAAACGCTAAAACAAGCGTTAAATAACCATAGGAGGTACGAGACCTCGGTTATAGTATCGTAAGTATTCCTGAGGCTTATTCATGCCTAATTAGTATACAGGAATGATTCCCGAAGAAACCGGACCCAAATAAGGTATTAAAACGCTAATAGAGCTTTAGCGCACATTTTCCGAGGAAACCCGAAAACGTGATTTTAAGTGGTCAAACAGACCCGTAAAAATTATAAATCATTAAATAATAATTATTAAGCATTTATGGAAGCTTAATAACCAATAAAAATAAAGAAACGAGAAAATTCCAGAAAACGGGCCCAGTTAGTGAATAGTATCAAAACCGGGTAAAATAACGAGCGTTTCTGTAAAAGACGAAAAACGCTCCAGCTAGTATAATAGTGGGGGCCGGTTTTCTAACAGTCAAATAACCCTCTCTCACACACACATAACTAGCTAAATTAATGTAGAGTCAAAAAGCAAAAAGGTGGGAAAGTAAAAAAGCACTCACACACCCTCTCTCCCCTCATCTCTCTCTCTCCCTTCCTTCTCCTTCCCCACCAATTTCTCTCTCATTCTCCCCCTTGCCGGTGATTTTTGAGAAGCTCCAACACCTCTCATGGCTTCTCTTCTTTCTCCTCATACTCTAGCTCCATTTGAGCTCCAAATGTAAAATAAAATACATATTTGAACTCCTCTCTTCATCCTCTACATTTCTATCTTTTCAAAATCTGAAAATGAGCAACTTCATCTCCATGGGTTTTCCCCATTTGAAGAGAAAAGCACACCATTGTGGAGCTTGGAGTCTCCTCTTCCACTTAAGGTAAAAAGATTCAAGAGAAAAACTCATTTTCTCCATTTCCATGCCTTGGCCGATTTTGGGCTTCTTTTAATGCCTTGTTCTTCTCTTGTTTTGGAACATTGTCTCAACCCTCTAATGGTGGAGTAATCCCCTTCTTGATTCAAGGGTGAGAATCCCTCTCAAAGATCTCCAAAGGTAAAACCCTAACTTGTACTCTAAGCCTTTTTATGGAGTTAGAATTCTCTAAGGGTTTAGAAGAGTAACTAAAATGCATTTTTGTGTTTCTTGGGTGTTGGAGTGGAGTTTGACAACTTCACTCCCATATGACCGATTGGACAAGAAAGAGAGGAAGAGGAGAAATGGAAAAGAAATGAAGGAATCAAAAGCTCAAGGTAAGAGCTCCTTCCTAATGCTTAATCTAATGCATTAGTGTAATGGGAATGGGTAAACAAATAAAAGAACATAAACCATTGTATTAGTATTGTAGTTGTGGATGTTTGAGTATTGGTGATCAAATGTGTGGATTTGTAGGCCTTAGAGCCAAATGAATAGTGTATGTGTATTAGTATTACTATTTGGGGAAGTGTAATACCCCAACCCGAAATCCAATAAACTGAACGGCGATCACTCCCAAATAAAATACAACTGCAGCGGAAATAAATACAACAACCGGGCGGTATTACAATGCCGTTGGCCACCCTTGTGACCAACAAGGCTAAGTCCAAATACAATCCTCAAATGTCACGGTCTGGAATACAGATACTACCCGAGATACTAGGAATCAATCTCAAAGTACAATACTGAAATAAAACAAATAACTAATAGTAGACTCCCAAAGCTTGGTCTACCCCACCTACACTCAGTGCGGTGATCTCCTCAACTTCAGGTACCTGAAAAATGGGGGTGCCCCCAAAGGGGCTCAGCAAACAATGCTGGTATGGAAAACGTGCAGCCCATCGTCTACCGGGCCACACCAACTACTTTGTCGAATACATGCAGTTCATTTTTATAAAGCTGTAAACAAGCATAGTCTGATAATAACAAGTATCCATACAAGGACAATAATGTCACATAGAACAAGACACAGAAGGTCGAGTTAGCTGAACTGAAATTCTTTACTGATAGTCGGTCCACACAATGGGACTGACAGTTATAACTGAATATCTGAAATAGTGGAGGTATAGTGACCTCGTTATAGAGAAAGGTTGGGTATAAAAACCCCAGGAGATAACATAGTTAAACCCTGAACTGAATGGCGTGGGAAATAAGAACCCACTAGAGGAATAAAGTCTTCCTCGAACTAAAGGGCATTTGAAACCCGGAAGGAATAGAGTCTTCCTCCCAACTGAATGTTCCGTCGCGACGTAGATAGGAGACGACCTGAGACAGGTACAGGTCTTGTAGCATGCATGGCCAGATCCAACTGGGCTCCTCATTCTCGTAGTATAGAGTTGTTAAGTGTCATATAAAGACGTTAAACAAGAACACAATGTGTATTGTCAATTATCACGTTTAGGATAATGACGTTTGTTATAAACTGAAGTTAGTGAGAGACTTGAGTACAAGTCCTCGGTATACTGAAACGCAGGTATTTAATCCACTGGTATAGTAGTGTTTGTATGCGTGGGACATACACGATGTAGTCAGCAACATTCACGCACATAAAATAATACCACAGTGTGCAAGAGTAAAACAACAGTTTACATTAATTATCTTGGTCGTTATTTCAAACAACAGATAGCACACAAGCCGGTGTAATCCGGTAGAAAACAGGTTGCAAGAATCCCATACCGTTCACCGTAGACTGTTACTTGTAAATTCCCGGTCAACGTCTGGTCAAACAAAGTCCTAGAATAGGATTAACTGAGAGGGTTAATTTATGTTACCCTTATATAATAATTTATTGGATCTTTTAACAAATCTCATATTTGTTATTTCATGTGAGGTTTATTTCTTTTAATTACCTCATGATTTAATGTATAACTTATTTGTTATTCCTTTTGATTTATTTATACATCCTTTAATGCACATATATGTGTTCATTGCATTTGTTGTTTATTTTATTTGTCTAGGTGACATAACAACTTATAATTTCTTAACTATATTTATATGTCATACATAGACATAAAATTCTTATAGTTTTATTATTCTCCTTTTAACCATAAATAATATTTATTGTTTATCTTTTAATTCCTTATAACCATGTAAGCCATAGTTTCTATTCCATAATTCCTTTAATCAAAATTCTTTCTTCTAAATCCTTCAAATATCCATATAGGACCTATATTTATTTAAATCTAAATTCTTAAACTTGTATTTCGGTTATTTACAAAACAACCACATTAATTCATAAACTTTACACTTAAATTCTAATCTCTTTATATAACATAGTTTTAATTCCTCATCTAATTAAATTACAAAACCACCACTAATCTTTTGGACATAACCTATAAATATTATAACTTTCAAGAATTACATCTTAGCCCCTCAAAATCTCGGCATATATTTATATACTTTCTATAATTGCAATTTAGCCACAAAATCTTATAATCTTTACATAATGTCTTATAAACTATAGTTTTAATTTTAATTCTCCATAAATGCCGAATTTATATATATAAATTCTTAAATTACCAAACTAACCCCAAAGTAATTCGGCTTTGTCATTTATTCTTCCTTAATTACACTTTCATCCCAAAACTTTATAATAGTTTCTTAATAACTTATAAACTAAAGTCTAAATATTTAATTCCTCAAAATTTCGAAAGTGAGCCTAATAAATCTTTTAATTATGAATTCGCCCCCTAATAAATGCTAAACTTTCATAACAACTTTTATAGATTACATAATAGCCCAAAACTTAATAAAAAGTTATTTTAAGCTTGTTTAAATTATCTAAAATTCTTAAACTTAATTCCTAACCTTATATTATATTATAATTACACCAAGTACCCCTTTAACTCTCGGCTTTCACAATAAATCCACTAAACTTTGTAAAAATTACATTTAAACCACATAACTTAATTAATTAGCCATTTAAGCACTAATAAAATATTTTTAACTCTCCAAACTTTATAATATAAGTTTATATACCTAAGTAGGTCATTAAAACCCATTTATCAATTAGAGCATTCGGCCATAAATATTTAGTGACCATATAGTATATAAAAGTGGATTTATATGTCATAATAATTATACATAAATTCATAGGAGTCATATAACTCATGTATAAATTATTGTAAGGTCTTATATTGATTCTTAGCTCAAAATAAAACATTTTTGCCCTAGACATTTCGGCCTTATTTTATTTGTAACATAAATAAATTTTGTGACACAAAAATGTGTCTTAAGGTAAATATTTTCTATATATGTTATAGATTATATTTTTGGCATATAAAACCATATAGTTTCGGTATTATTTAGCCTAGGAGATGTACATAATTTTTGTACAATTTTTTTGAAGCTTAACAAAGCTTATAACATAAAGATTTACTTAGGAAACTTACTTCTTACCAAAGGTGGTTAAGTGCTTGAACTTCTTCTTGAATCTCCAAGCTTTCTCCTAGGTAAACTTGATGCTCCTCTTCGGTTTTATGCAAGAGGTGAAGGTGTTTAGGAGTTAGATCTTCAACAAGATCTTAAGTAGATTTGTAAGTAGTTTTACAATACTTTACCTTAGACTTTTTCTCTTATAATTTCGGCTCACCAAAGGTAGATGAAGAGCAAGTTTTCCTTCATCAAAATGAAGAAGAAAAGAGACTTATAAGAGGTAGAACTTGGTCACACACAAAAATGTGTTTTAAGGATTTTCAAGCTTTAAAACCTACCTTAAGATAACCTTGAGATGCTCCTTGGTTTAATGTTGGTTTTGACAATCTCCTTGGAGAACTAAGTGAAGCCGAACACACCTTGTTATGCTAGGAAGAGTTTTGCTTCAAGACTTGCCAAGAAATGCTAGGAAATTACCTTAAAGATGAAGATAGAAGTTAAAACTCCATTAATGGACTTAAGAGCTTCAAAGGAAGAAGATGAAGCTAGAGGAGAGAGGAGAGAGCTTACCTAAACCGTGGATGAAGAGGGCAAGGAAGAAAGTGAGACTTAGCTCACGTAAATGGTAAGGAATTGCACTTTGGAATTGATTTTTGTTTTGTCAATTTTTAATGTCAAATGACTATACTTTTTCTTAGTTTATTTCATGGTTGATTGGCTCAATAAATGACCTCTTTTCCAGCTTGAAAACCGGCCATGAGGAGTGTGACAAGGCAAGAGCATGTGGAAGAAATAATGTGAACTAGAAGACAAGGAAATTTAGGTAAGGTATCTTCTTTTGATTTTTCTATGTTTGTGTTGTCTTCTTCCTCATGTAGAGTCACGAATTTAGGGACTGAATGGAGCTCAAAAACCGGCCAAGAAGAGCCAAGGAGGAAGCAAGGAAGGTTACTTGCTTAAGAAATCAAAAGGCAAAAAGAAAAAGGAATCTACTTTTTGCTTTTAGCATTTGTTTTGTATCTAGCTCACATGGCCTTGTTCCATGACCTAATTTCGACAGCTCTCTGGTCAAATGAGACCTACATACTTTGGCATTAAGTAATATAACACATGGGAAGGTGAGTCACCATGTTCTATGCCTTTTACAAATTTTTAATGCAATTTTTATACTAGTTTTTGCTCTTAAAATCGGCCCCTATAGAGCACCTTGTTGACTAGTCACACCAACTGATTTAGAAGGTAATTTTAACCCTTTTTAAGATTACCAATTCGCGGCATGTCAAAAACTACAAGGTAATTGCGTAAAACGCATTTTCGTGACACCCGAAGGTGTGTTTTTGTGCTCTAAGGAAATTTTGGGAAACCAATTGTTATTATGAGTTCCAAGTGCTTGTAAACACTTATTATAGTAAATAAACATATACTAAGGTGTTAAATTGAGTTATATAGGGTTATATCAACCCGTGACATAATTTACGGGCCATCGGGACACTCCCGGGCCAAAAAGGAGCGCTAAGAAATCCTCCTTTGGTTTTTGCTGAATTTTGAGAAACCACTTCGTGGGTTCTCTTTATAATGGTTAATAATGATGTTAGGAACTCAAGGAATTAATTTTATAGGAGTTCGTGCCACCTCGGCACTCCTCCGGACTCTTCGTGCTTTAAGGAGCGGGCGTGAGCACTCCCGAGCGTTTTGCGTTTTTGACTGAATTTAGCTTAGGGAATATATTTGTATATTCATATAATAACTGTATGACCATTTGGTTTGAATATTAGAGGGTCATACAAGGTCATGTTTGACCATATTCTTCTAAGGCGTTTTAGCGTTTATGGAGAAACGACTATTTTTACGTAACGTTCTCATGCATGGGTTTGCATGCGTACGTGAAATGATTCATATTTGGATTATATTCCAATAAATAATGATTTAATAATATTATTTAGATTTGGGGTATTTCAGGAAGTAATGATGTATTGGTATTGTAGTTGAAGTAATGTTGGTGTGTTAAATTTTTGTATGAACCTTATGTGCTGGTAGGACCCTTGTTGGGTGTGGCTAGCGTTAGGTTGAATTTGATGAGAGGATGTGTACTTGAGGAAGTAAGGAAAGTAGGTGAACTATGGCGAAATTTTAGTAGGAATTGTACATTAATTGATGACTTGGTGAATGGGAGAACCAAGGTATGTATTGGGGTTAGTAGAGATGTTTAATGATCATGGATTGGTAATTGGAGGATGAGGATAAAGTATATAAAAATCTGTAGCAAGAAGTGATAAAAATGTATTGGAGAAGCTAGGAAAAAAATTAGAGTGCAAGATGTAGTGAAATGGATGTTGGACTTGGGTATAGACATGGTAATTGCTTGGAATTGTATTTGGGATGCAAGTAATGGTATTGGTGGTAGAAGTATTGGATGTGAGGATTGAGTTATAAAATCTGTAGCATAAGTGTAACAAAAACTGTTACAAGTGTTGAAGGAAGTGAGGAAAAATTGTGTATATGGATTTAGAAATGGGTAAGGTATTTGGGGGATGAACCAAGGCAATTTTGAGGGCCTAAGTAGTGTTAAAATATGTGGGATTAAGTGTAGGAAGAATGGGGAAGGAATGGGTAAAGGAGAGGACTGAAAACAGAAATGAAAACTGAAGTACTGGGCCGGACCGACCTTGGGACCGAACTTGCAAGGTCGGTCGAGCCCAGATTTACAAAGGACGGAAACCTTCTGGAATGGACCGACCTTGGGACCGGACATGCAAGGTCGGTCGGCCAGAAGAATTTCCCGTAATGCAACCTACTGGAATGGACCGACCTTGCGACCGGACTTGCAAGGTCGGTCGACTCAAAAAATTTCCGTCTTGTAAGCTACTGGAATGGACCGACCTTGCGACCGGACTTGCAAGGTCGGTCGGGATAAAATTTTCCGTCAAGTAACTCACTGGAATGGACCGACCTTGGGACCGGACTTGCAAGGTCGGTCGGCCCTGTAATTTTCCAGCGTAACTTACTGACTTCGACCGACCTTGGGACCGACCCTGGGTAAGGTCGGTCGAGTCAAAACAAAAATATATATATATATATATGATTAGGGTTATCATATGTATATAAGTATATGCCTATACACATAGGTATATGTAAATGTAGCAATACATCATTAATGGTAAGAAAGGATGAGGAAAATGCACATGTGAGTAAGGAAACAAGTTAAGGAAGTTGTAAGTATAAGAACATTAAGTGTACCGGGATAACGGGGTAAGCAAGGGAGTAGTAATTATTGTATATCGTATGAGCATAGTATTAATAACAATGTTGAAAACATTATCAGTGGAACAAGTGTGAACCAAGGAACAAGGGAACACATGGTAAAGCTAACTCCGGTGAAAGGTATGATTTTCTCATGCCCCGTATGCTAACCGAGTTACGTTGATTTGTATGCTGTATGCCGGCTAATCAAGACTAAAGCATGAAAACGGTTTGTTGCCTTTCATTGTATGTCTGGTTGTATGTTGTGTGATCTAACCCTTCTTGATTGATTGTGTGGCATCATTTAGTGCGTAGTACGACTCATAGATGAGTCTTGTGGAGTAGTGACTCGTAGTAAGAGTCATGTCGTTAACTAATGGAACAGTAGCAACGCACTAAACTATCAAATCAATAAACGATAACGCAACCCAATGAACTCACTAGAATGTGAGAGAGTGTACGGGAGTAATAACCTTCTGATAACGGTAGGAGAAACGAAATAAATAATCCACAAACAAAAAAAAAATAGTGGAAGTATATAAGTAACCCCTATTAGAGGAATTAATCTTGGTGCAAAACTTGAACCATGAGAGTAGTAAAGAATGATGAGGGATCTCCAAACCCCCTTAGTAATTAGTCGACCCATTATGAGAAGACCCGACTGATGTAAGTATGCCCCGAACGAGAGAGTATTCGATATGTTGGGGAAACCATTAAATCTGAGGATACTAGACGGTGGTAATTCCCTAAGCTAGCAGAGGTAATCGAGAGAGATACTTCTAGGCTAATCCATGAGATTGTAATATACTCTGAGAGAAGAGTGTTGGGAATTTGAGTAGTCCGGTGAAAACGGACATTTGAGTATTTGAGGAGCTAAGCCTATAGCCCTCGTATTGTAGGTCCGGTGGCGAGTCTTGAGTATGACTCCGCCCAGAGGCCAAAGTAATGAGTAATGAGTATGGCGTACGTATGAGTAAGTAATGAGTACTGAGTAAGAAGTGAGTATGAGTATGTAATGAGTACCAAGTATTGAGTACGTATGAGTAAGTATGGAGTATTGAGTAGCAAGTATACACCAGTATAGTAACGAGTACAGAGTAAAGTACTGAAAGGATGAGTATGCAAGAGTAAGGAGTGAGTATGAGTAGAGTAGCGAATATCGAACATAGTACGAACAGAGTAATGAGTAACACCACGAAAGAGTATTGAATAAGTAACTAATACGAACAGTTGACTATAGAATTGTCTTCCTTGGTAAGTATTGTACCTTGTATGTGTATGTAAGTATTGTTGTAAGGTATTGTGTAGTAATTGTATGTGTGTATGCATGTAAAATGAACTCCATGTATATCCGACCCAAAGTATTCGGCGTACCGCGGTTAGCACACGGTATATGCGAATTTCATATGCAGCGTAAGCTGACCCCCTAGGGGGACCGTTTTTAGTGTGCAGGTACTCGAAGCTGACCACCGTTCGAGAGAGTAGGACGGGGACTGCTATGTAAGCATGGGTAGTTGTATGAAAAGGGATTGTACTTGTAATGTATCGGGAAATTGAAAGTCCAAGCTGTATCGGTAACTTAAGGATTGTAGTATACTCGGTATAGTAATGAATTGAAGTTGTAATTGAATTATGGATGAGTAAGCAATGGGAAGTATTGTATTATGTAGAGTACTCGGTATGTTCACATTCATCAGACCGATAGTATGTAGAATTGTAACTCGCCCTGTTAGTCACGTGGGTGACTAACGGCATTGTACACCCGCCGTTGAGTAAGTAATATCCGCTGCGAAGGTAAGTATGGTACAGTAATGACGGTATTAGCGGTAGGGGTGTTACACAGTCCTTGCCGGGGTGGTCTCCTTTGCACCACTTGCAGTAGTAGTGGCGATCGGATCCAGAGCCCGTGCTAGCTGCTAACACATCACACATTCAGTACATACTTCACATTATAACATCACACAGTTAAACTCGATATTCAGAACTAATTAGTTACCCTTGAATGGCTGAGAGCGCAGGGGCTTAGCCGCGTATGCATAGGTGAGCTGCAACGGCTCGTCAGCAGTGGTGGTCTGGGTCTAGCCCTTGCCACCCTGTTGCTGTCCTTTCTGGGACTAGGGGTATGTCTTTTTCCTCTTCCCTCCCCCGTACCCTTGCGTGCTTTGACCCTCGCTCGTGGCCTTGCGCTTGAGCGCATTCTCCTCGTCCCTCAGACGGACGGTGATCTCTACTATAGCAGCGGCATGATAGCACTCATATTATTTAGGGTGTTAGTTATGCCCCGCAAATCAAACTCGCAATTCCATTCACACATTGTACATACTTATTCACATCACACAGTGGCTCATTACCTGCAAAGTAGTATACCTGGTTGGCCCCATACAATAGCGTAGGCGGTAGCTCAGTCCGTTGTAGAAACGGTTCACTAGAATCCGGTCTGAGTAACCCAGATCCGGCAGCAGGTGGATAAGTCCGATGAAAGCGGAGTAGTACTCATCTACCGTCATCTTATCCCCTTGTCTCAGATTGTCCAACTCCAGGCGCTTGGCCTCTTGCACGTGTATCGGGTAGTACTTGGCTCGCAGCAGAGCCGTGTACTCCCTCCACTGAAAGGTAGGGTCAGCAACTCTGCCCTCCCGTACCAACTTCCACCAACTCTGTGCCGAACCCTTCAGATAGTAAGTGGCAAGACGGACCTTGACCTCCTCGGGCACATTCAAGGTCTCGTAGGCGGTCTCCATCTTGGAGATATACGCCTCCAACTTACTAGGGTCGGTCTCCCCACTAAACGACGGCGGTCTCAAATCAGCCAACGCCTTGACCCAGTTGGTCTCTCGTGGCGGTGGCGGTGGTGGTTGAACTTCGGGCTGTTGCCCCTGCTGAATCGCAGCTACTAACTGTGGGACCATCTAGGCTACGGCGGCCGCAACAGCGTCGCCCATGACTTGCGCCGTAGAGTTCTCTCCCTGGTTCCCAGTATCACCAATGCCGCGCCCGCGGCCTCGACCTCGTGGTCTACCTGACATCTGAATTCACACGAACATTCATTAGCATTGTGCTTGCACACTTATCGGTTCCAGCGGTTGTAACGTCTTCCCGACAATAAGGTATTTCCATACTTAGTTAGTGGTTAACCTTTCCATAACTGTTCACTCGGATAACTGTAGCTAGGTTTCCTAACTCGGTATATTCCTAAGCTTGGTATTCTAGTCATCAGAGCGATACTTCGATCTGATACCACTTTTTGTAACACCCCTACTACGTACTTAACAATTAACCGAAATCGCAGCGGAAATAAACAACTAAACGATAACAAAACAGTTCGGTGCTACAACGCCGTTAACCACCCACGTGGTTAACAAGGCAGAATAAATACAAGTGTACCGGTCTGATGATCAGACTCCCGAGCATAGAACTAAACCATAAATACATAATGTACAATACCGAGTATTTATTTACAATCATCACTGTAAACTGTCACTGTAATGTGTTCATTATCCAAAATATACAGCCACGGGAGCACAGGCGCATCCCGGGCCTACCAACCAAAATGTATCAAAAGTATATCATCAACCAAGATCTACTGCCACTCAGCTTCTTTGATCCTCATCCTGCAAATTTAAATATGGAGCCCCCGAGGGGGTCAACAACCCTTGGCTGGTATGGTTAACGCGCAGCTCATCAGCTACCGGGATACGCGCAACTAATTGTCATGATGACATAGCATTCATTTTAAAAATACAACATATATATCATAGCAAGAGTATTGCATAACAACATCACACATAACATACAAGAACGAATCCTTTTAGGAAACGAACCCACAGTTAGATCACATGGAGAGCCTAGAGAATGTTGTCAAACTCATGCTAAGCTCGTTACATAACTCATTACCGTCCTATTAAATTGAACGAATAACTTAACACACAGGTGCGTCGGATATTGTGATCCAAGCACACCGAACAAAACATAGTATGCCCCTGTGGTCCGACGTAAGTCAGTAAAATAGCCTTGGTTAAGCAAAAGGGAAGGTTGAAAACCAAAAGAGAAGACAACCTTAACATACAAAGAGAATCGAACCGGTTATGACATCGAGTCCCATACTCACACGCGTGGCCGGAACTACCGGACTCCTCACTTCTCCGGTTAGCACTTGTTAGAAGTCCCATTGTTGGACTTAATCAACAAATTCACAAGCAAGTATTTAGGTCATGTTAGACACACACACACACAAGGGAAATGAGACACATCTTTCCGATACAATAACTTAAACAACTGTAAACTCATTCCATGCTTTAATCTTACAAGGTCATAAACACTCATAAAACCAAACAACACACAAGCCGGTGTAAACTGGTAGGCAACAGACTGCAAGAAAACCATACCTTGGTCCTTGCTTCGACTGGTTTCCACCGTTGGAGAATCCTATACACATTTAGTAACGTCGGTTAATTAACGTCCTAGTCCGCTGTTAACTTATTACTTCACATATCTAGTTATTTTACTTTCACACTTTGTTATAAATTCTCACCTTTTAAATTGTCATAATAACACACCTAACATATCTTAGAAAACCTTATAACATCATTACTAACTAACCCCCATCATTAGACATCATTATTCAACCTTAAACTTAACTTTTTAAGTGGTCCAGGACTTGGTCCTCGGCTAATGTCCCGGACCTTGTCATTGTAAAACTCTCGGGCTGATTTCAGGTAGTGGTCCGGGACTTCATACAGGGCCTAAGTCCCGGACTAATGTAGGCCAAAACTCTCGGGGGTATATTAGGGGGTGGTCCGGGTCTTAGTACAAGACCTAAGTTCCGGGACATGGTCCGGGACATTACCCAAGACCTAAGTCCCGGACCACTGCTACAGATTTTGTATTTTAACATTTTCTAAGTCTTGTTGCAATGGTTTTCCACATCCATCATATGTATACACTTCGCAAATGATCTTAGGTATATTCTAATGCCAAAATATCATCTTAAACTCACCTAGTTCCTTGTCTAACTTGTTACTCAATTTCTTGCAAAATTTACCAACACTTATAAACTTTCTTACTAGGTTTCTAAATGGTGTTTCTCACCTATGACAACCACTATCCCAAAATACTTTCTCACCACTATAACATCATCTCCCAAGCATCTTCTCTTACTAACCTAAACTCCTTGAATACCTCCACAAGTTTATAGCTCCTTCATGCAATACATTACTTCTTCCTTGTTCACCAACATTGTACAAGTCCTAACCACAATCTCACCATGATCTTGAAGTATCCCAAAACACTCATTTGCATTCTAAATCCTTTAAAATATTGCCTAAGCCCTATTTGCATCCTAAAAACGCCTTAGTGCATGTTTCTTTCCCTTGTAAAACACTTAGTCATTCTAAACACTTCCTAACCCACCAAACTCATTTTAAACACCTAAAACTTCTTATACATTACCCAAATTTTGACATGGGTTCCTCTAGCACATTACTACACCAAAACACATAGCTTCCACCTTTAAACATTCAAGAACACCTAAAATACATCAAGAGCATTCTCATACACAAAATTTCACCAAATTTACACTACGTCACAATATAGTGCATTATTTAAATTGCTTGGCACTTAGGCCCTTAAATTGCATAAACCATAAACACTGAATTTCCCACAATATATTTGCCTTTGACCTGTAAATACATACAACAACACATATGCCTTTTAATAAATCCTTGAGAGTATTTTTCAAAGTCATTTACCATTGGCTCCTTAGGTAGTTTTAACAAGCAACATAAGTTCATTTCTCCTAAGACTTTAAACTACATTAGGTTAACACATTTACCTCTTTTCCTCACAAACTTCTTTCTTGTTTCCTTGACTAAATCGGCAAGGCTTTTAGTTGCTTGTCAACTTCTAATCAATATACAAGCAATGTAATGAGTATTCAAGCTTTATGCTTCACCTCATTATAAACCCTAGGTTATATATTGTCTTAAAACATTAAGGTAATTGTTTTACCTTAGAAATTGAAGAGGGTTTGAATATGTAGCAAGAGAGGACTCCACCAAGCCCTTGGAAGATTCAAATGAAGCTAGAACAAGGCAAGATAAAGAACACCATCAATAGTGATTTTCGGTCAACATCAAAACATGAAGGAAATGGAGTTTTTCTTTGAGTTTCCTTACCTCGAAGCAAAGGAGAACAATAAAATGTAAAAAGATGAGCTCAAGCTCCTCCCATGGAGATTCCTCTTGGCACCAAAATGGAGCTCTTGGAATTTTGAAAGGATGAAGTTGAAGAGCTTGGCAAGACAAAGAGAATGGTGGTCTTGGTTTTTGATTTGGCAAAGGGAGCTAGGAGATATAAGAGATTGAAGATGGAGAATGGTGGTGGTGCTGTAGCATAACCGTGAATGAGAGGGAGAAGATGAAGTTGGAGACAGTGGGAAAGCAAGGGAAATGAGAGAATGAAGTTTGGTATTTGCTTTTAGAAGATATTTATAGTTAAAGTAAATAGTACTTATTTAGTCTTTCTTTATTTGCTTATTAGTTAGCTAAGGTGATGACTCACCCTTGCAAAAACCGGCCCCCATAAAATAATAAGGGGTGTTTTGGTCTTAGTTGACCAATTAAATTACTTATTTGACTTATGTTTTAAACTAGCTTATTTTAGTTACTATTCATAAAACAAGGCACATATTTGTGAAATTTTTGATTTCTCATTGATTTAGACTTCCTAATGTGATACTAAGTAGTACACATGTTAATTAAAGAGTAATGATGGACATTTAGCCACTCAAACCCCATTTACAAGATAATTTTTTCAAAAATGTGCTTTAAGACTCCTTAAAGCACATTTTGTGTTTTAACTTGTTTTCAAGCTTGGTTTTCTTTGGTAATTGGTTTAATATGTTCATTAACATATGAATAAGATCTTGGTAAGCTTATTAGGTCTGAACCAAGATTATCCCAAGCTTAGAGCACATTTTTGCCCATATTGACTTTAAGGTATTTAATTGTGTTTACTATTTTTTAAATTGTTTACTAATGTTTCTAATACACTTTTTAGTCTTATTATACCTTATTTTAATGTTTAAACAACATACTAAGGTTTGGGGTATTTCACAATACCCATAGTCTAAAGGAAGAATTTACCAATACCAAATATTTTCCTATATTCCCAGTTACCCCACTAGATCATTAACTGCACAAGAGCAATACCAAAACACTCAGTCCTATAGAGTGCAGAGGCGTAAAATCTTGATAGTTAATAACTAATGAAACAACTACATAGGAGGAACCAATAACCAAGGAAGTTTCACATTCAAGGCTCAGTTAGTCACATCAAGCTGAGTTAGTCACACAACATTTTCCTTTTGAAATCCATTCAAGATTAGTTGGCATTTTCCAAAACATTCCATAAAGCCCATTAGCAAAAGTATCTGAGTACGAGAAATCGTACCTGGTTAATGCTGTAGCTTTATATAAACTCCTAGCCATGTGTACCAAACCATCCAAATCCAGCCATGAGCATCACATTACTTAAATCCTAGATTTAGAAAGTGGATACAAAATCATTATTACCCAACTTCCCTTGGTTAAATGTTTACTACTCTTTTTAATTGTTTTCTCCACCGATTTCATCTTTCAAGATTTTCTAGTTATTGATAACAACAATCCCACCGATTTCATATTATCATTAACCGACACCTTAGTTGTTTACAATCCCACCAATGTACTAATCACCACAATAGAAATGTTATTCCATATATAAAATATCTTATAGTTGATACTAACCCAAAACCCGACTAATAATACCAATATCATTATATATATACGAAATAAACTAATTTTATTCTAGCTAATCTTTACCAAGGAATTAGTATTATTTCATCCTTCATTTTAAAATCATATCTCCTCAAATTTTTGAGTGTGATAATAACTTATTTTTTTTATTATCTTATTTGTCATTTTATGATCATGATATGCAACTATATTATTAGGCTAAAGTTTATGTGAATACATCTTGTATTATTTTACCCATTGACCTCCTCCATATTCTAACTCCTATAATTTTAATTCAACATACTACCAAATCATATCCAATTTTTATAACCTTACTAACAACAGATTTTTACCTATCCCTTACAAATTACTCAAACTTAACATCTTATATGAAATCCTTTACTTTTATACTAACTAACTAGCCTAAGTTATTCCATTCTTAATTTTTTCTAAGCGCATTTACGCATATATTAACATTACTAACTCTCCTGCCAATTATTAATTACTTAGTAGGTACTCACTCTTAATCCACCATAAAATTCCTTATTTATTGCTCATTTAATTTAACTTTTTTTTTGAAATTCCTAAAACTCGATATAGCCGCTATGTGTGTAACTAAGCCCTTAAGCTCAGTTTTATTCTCCCATTGGGCCTAATTATTCGTTCTTTTATATCAAGATCATTAATTCCTATTTAGCCATTTACCAACCACTCAGTTTCAATTTATCAGTTTAACTAAATTCTTTACTCTCATATTACTATTCTTTGACACAATTCCTTTTATTTCCTTAATCTCAAATACGTAAGTATGTATTTTACATTCTAGCTCCACTAACCGTTGATAACTAATTATTAAGTAACCTTTTATTCTCTCAAACTAACCACGACATCTTCCTAGAATATTAATTTCCCAATAAAATTAACTACATATATTTAGTACCTAAATTACTAATCCCTTAAAACGCTTAATAAATCTTTGTTTATTATTCCTCTACACAAATCAATCTACCATTTTGACTTACTGCATAATAATTTGTTAATCTAACCAACCCACCAAATTAGCACTACCTTATCAACAAGCCTGAAAATTACCGATTTGATTAAAATCTCAAATTAAGTTAAATGGCCCCCATTTTTTTTCCACTCTCACAAGGTGTAATACAAGAATATAAAAATATATTCTATTTTGTTAAAATGTTTTACCGGAAGGAGGAGGTAAGTGTATATTACCGGTTTCAAAAGGAAAATATTTTCAGGCTTGTGAAATCTGTGGAACAAGATGCTGGGGCGAGATGCTAGTATATATGTTACCCGCACGCTTGCCGTTCTGGAAGAAATGTCCTCAGCCCCGTTTCAATCGTGAAGAAGTAGAGATGCTGGCAGAGTTTGTGTTCCTTGCTAGCCAGTGCAGCGCAAGAAGAGAATGAATGCAGCTAAGTATATTACCAGTTCTGAAAATCAATTGCTTCAATCTGGTAGTAGTTTATCCGAGGCGTGGACTTAAAAGAAAATGAAAAGGGTGCAGATCCAAACAGAGATTGGAGACTGGTGGGTTGTTTGCTGATTTAAGAAGAAGGTGAAGAGAATGGAGGCGCCAGTAGCATGTATGTTCTTACGCCAGTTAGGTTTGAAGGGAAAAGATATATATAAAGAGAGAGAACGTAACTGAAAGGGAATGAAGAGAGAAGGTGCTGGTATTTACGTTTCTAATTGCCAGTGGAGTTACTTATGAATGCAGGGAGAAGGAGAGTGACGATAATTACTTACTCCCTCCATTATATTCTGTTTGTAATTTTATTAACATGTTAACCAAACTATATTATTGGACTAAAGCTTATATATATACATCTCATATTACTAGTTTATTATCGTTTCATCTTATTTTCTTAAGCTTAGTTATATATATTTATCTTTTTTTTAAATCCTAAAATTATCAACATTCCCCGTTACTTAATAATTAATTACCTACACTCTATCCATATATTCCCTTTTTGTTTTACAATTTAATTCACGCTTGAACTTATGGGTTTTCCGATCCATTTTAAACTTACTAAAGTTTACTAAATAATTTAGGAATCAAATTTATTCACCAATTTAACCACGTAATCTTCTACTTCCATATTAGTATCCAGTTACTCAATTCCTTTTATGTCTAAATATGTATTTTTCATTCAAGCATTACTAATCATTTAACTACTTAATAATTTATATATCTAACCAAACAACTTATTTACTATTTTAAATCCCCAAATTTATTGACTTATTTTATTACTATTAACTCATTATTTTTGTTAAGCGTAGGTATATACATATATATATGTATTTTAAATCCTAAATCTACCAGGCCTTTTAACTATTTTACTAACTATTATTAGGTTCCCTTTTCTTTTCTCAATTCTTTTAATAAATTCCATGTTTATTGATTTAATAAATTTGTGTTAACTTTAGTTTAACATTCTATTGGTTTAACTTCATACAGTAATATTTATATTATCTGTCTTTTGGTGCATTTTTTAACTAATACGCCTCATTTTACTTGCTTAAATCTAAAATTCTAACTTTAGTAATTTTACTAACTAGATGATAAGTCTGAAATATAGAGCCTTTTAAGGGTTTAACTTGCTGATTATTCATATTGGTTTGGCTAATATTTCTCACTTATCATGTGTTTTTCCAATGATTTATGTTTAGATAAGAATTGATGTATTCTATGTATCAAATGCAGGTAAAAGTCATAGAATTGCATTCTTCACTTCACAAGCTTCGTAACGCAACAAACGGGGAGCAAAACGGAGTCCAAACGAAGAATATACGCCCGAAACAAGTTTCACTCGTCAGGATACTTACATGTCCGAAATTATGTGCGAACTTTGATGTTCGGACAGAGGTCGAAACTTCCTGAAAATTTGTCCTAACATGCGTCCGAACTTCAAAGTTCGGACGCCGCGTACAGAATTTGAAAATATGCAGTTTTAAGAGTTAAAAATGCCGATTTTTGTTATAAAATGTCACCGAGGGTTGGGAGAACAGATGTATTCACGCCAGATGCCTCAGAGAGGCTCTCACATCACCCCTCCCCTCGCTCCATCACCATCATCATCGATCATCACCATCCATCATCATCCATCCTCTCAACCTCTAGCCCGGCGAACTCCAGATCTGGACAGCGGAGCGAATTTAGAAGTTTTCTATTCCAGATGATTTCTCAATCTCTTTTCTTTGTCTGTTTTGTGAATACGTTTGGCTAGTAGGGATAACTCTGGGGAAGGGTTGTTCGCAATGGATACAAGATAGTTAGAATTTTTGTAATTTGGTTATGAGATTGTATCGGATTGTTTCTAGGTTAATGCTAATCATTCATCTTCTCTATTAAATTTGCGCATTTATAGAGTTGTTTTGCGAATCCTGTTTTGATCAGATAAGGTGATTAACAAAGTTCAAATTAATCTGGAGATTTGTAGGAAGATTAGTCGGATAGATAATTTTCCTGCAAATGCTAATAATTCTTTGCACGTATTCCGCCTATATGTGTTTTGCCAGCTTGTAGATTAGAGTTGACATGTTCTGATAGGTGAGCTCTTCAATGAACTAGGATTTAGCATTGAAGAGAGTAAAAAAAAATTGGCCTGTCCGTTTCTCATAATTAAACTGTAGGTTTGGCTAGATTTATCCAGTAAAGAACAACCCGAACCCGGAGTACCATTCATTTTACTGAACTCATCAAGTTACTTTCATTAATCGTTCATTTAATTTTTGATTTGCATTTACTAAATTCAGTTACAAAAATAATTCACAACCCCTAAACTTCTATTTTTCTTAGGATTAGGCTTATTTCTTCATGTCCCGTGGATTGATACCCGATTGCTTCTGTTAGCTATACTATTGCGACCGGGATTTTTGCAACCCGACAGGCTTTTCATTTTATTAATTTCTAGGTTTTTCAATTTAGTTTTAGTAGAACAATTTCCCTGTTTGCAAAATGGCGCCGTTGCCGGGGACTTGACTTTGTCTAGTCCTTAGCCTTGGTTGTCGATTGTTTTTATTTATTGGTTCATTTTAGTTTTACTTTTAGTTCATTTCTTTTTTATTTCTTTTATTTTATTTAGTTTCGTTTGTCTATTATATTTTGTTTTTATTTTATTTTATTTTATTTGTTTGGTTAATTTTGTTTTACTTTGAGTTCATTTTATTTTTAGTTATTTATTTTAGTTTCATCAGTTTATTATATTTTATTTCTTTTTTTATTGTTATAATTTTAATTTGGTGATTCTTAGTTTGGTTATTTTTTTTTTTATTTTGTCTTGTTTTGTTTTATTTGTTTTCTTAATTTTATTTAGTTTTATTTTTATGGTTAGTTTGTTGTGTTTCTAGTTATCTTGAATTCTTTTATTTGATAGTTTGTCAGTTTTTATTTGTTTTTTTTACTTAGTTTTTTTGATCTTGTTTCATTTTTTGTTATTTTCTTTATTTACTATTACTCTGTTTTATTCTTAGTTTATTTTGTTTTTCGTTATTTAAATATTATTTTTATTTTATGTTATTTTACTTGACTCTATTTATATTCTATTGTTAGTTTATTTTGTTTTAGCTATTTTGTCATTTTTTTTAGTTTACTACTTGTTTTATTTTAGTTCCAATTTGAATTGTGTGGATGTTCAATTGTTTTTATTTTATTTTATTTTCGCCTTTTAGTTTACTTTGTTTATAATTTTCTAACTACTTTTGATAATGGCACAATGGAGCCTCAATGGTGGTCATGTTTATTCTGTTGGTGCTAGTTCTTCCCAGGCTTCGAATTCCATGTTGGAGCAAATGGCTACTGACCAGGCACGATTGAAAACCACATTGAGCAGTATGGTGAAGATGCTAGAGCAGCTAACTATAGGACATACACCTATTCAGACAATGGAGCAGGTGTCTTCTGGTTCTAATGACCTTTATCACTCGCAGTGTGAGGGTAATCACGAGTTCAAAGATTGCCCCAAAATTGAAGAGATGAGCGGATTGAGGAGCAATTCGAACAGGAATCATTTTATTCACAGGATATTTATTGCTCGTATTGTGGGGGACCTCATGAGATCGATGACTGTCTCGAATTTCAAGAGCAATTGTGGTTAGAGGATCAACCAGACTACCTACAGAAAATCACTCTTCAGCAGCAGGCTTCAATCTTGAACAATGTAGTGGAGCAACCTGTTGAATTCTCAAGTTGCCCTCCCTCTCCACCCTTGGTTCTAGACAAAGAAGATGTCCACATCCTAGATTTTGTAAGGGAGGAGCCACCACTGCCCTGCCATCATCAAAGTTTCTTTGAGCCTCACCCATAGAAGGAGGATGTTTACATCCTTCAATTTGAGGAAGAACAACAATCAACACCTGGTCTTCTACTTGAGACCCATTACCGTCAATACTTCCTCAAACATCAGGTTTCGTGGAGTACTTATTTTCCTATTTTATATGTTGAGGAAACATTTTGCTTTGATCCAGGTGGTTTATTACTAATTGTAGTCTACTTCTTATTCCCGTTGACACCATTGTGAACTTTTATTTTTGATCCGGGATAACGAAGCGAGAGTCTAGCCAAAGACTATAAAGACGGGCAGCTAACTGGGAGGCAACCCGGTGGTAAAGTTTATTTTTATTGGTTTTTTCTAGTTTTATTTTGTTTCCAGGTTTATTTTAGTTTAATTTCAGTTAGAAGTGACGGTGGTGCCGTGCTACTAATGCAACGCTTCTAGCGTTATTTGGTGTTTTACAAAGTGTGTGTAGGTGCAATTGTTTTTGGTATTCCTAACTCTCCAAGGCTGGACACTTGTTTGGACGCAAGTGTGAGGAACGCTTCTACCCCACTGTTCAAGCTTAAGTGTGAGGAAGGGAACCTTCCTCAATCTAAAGATATCAGGGGAGTTTCAGTTTCTCAATCTTTATTGCTTATGTTTAGCCTTTTATGCTTTTAATGTTTAATATATGCGGAGTGTTGAATGGATCCTTCGTGAGTCTGGCATATTTTGAAAGGTCTTTTCTTGATTTTATTTTGTGAACAATGAGGACATTGCTCCTCTTAAGTGTGAGGAAGTGGAGACCTTTCCCTGAAAATATGCTAGCTGTACTTAATGCCATACTAGTTTTTGATTGTTCTTATGCTACGAAGGATAAACTTCTTTAGTGCCAGTAAATGTTGAATTTTTGGGTGACAATTTTTGTGGAAGTTTTTGAAGTCGAGCCTGATGACAACCTCAAGAATCTTTTTGCTTAAAGTTGTTCGTATGTATTGTTTTCTTCAAATTAGTTCTATTTTCACTGAAATCTGGTGGATTAACTGATTGCTCAAATTAAACTAATTTGGCTTGGTGACTGGGAATGATATGAAACTTTGGTATGAAGGATAAGGCAAGGTACTCCTCTGATCATGAATTTTCTGAACCAAAACAAGCCTCGTTTATCCGGTTATTAAGTCATTGGGGTGCTTCATCACCCATCTACCTAAGGTCTTTGGATCTAGGATAGAAGACCCAACACCGTTACATGGATAAAGAGAAAAGTCTGGGGAACAAAAACAATTGTGCGGAAAATAGGATAAATAATAATGCAAAGATAGGAAAGCCCTTAAAAGCTGAATGCTTATTGCAATTTTCCTATTTTGATCATGAGTGTGTGGTGTTGAAAGGTATTGCGGAATATGACATTACTTCACACCCCTTGTCATCCAAAGATTGAGGAATGAAATTGGTGGAAGATTCTGAGCTATTCTATGTTTAGTTTTTGCAATCTAACTTCTCCATGCTTTTATAAATTTTTCTTTTTCACTGTTTGTGAAAACTTACAACTGAGAGTAGGATTATTCTTTTGATTGCCATTTTGCTTGATTTCCTTCTACACTTGTTTGATCCTGAGGTTTGATACTACGACCATGGAGTGAGTTTTGTTCTTTATTTGCTTGAGGACAAACAAAAGCAAAGTGTGAGGAAGTTCGATAAGTCTGAAATATAGAGCCTTTTAAGGGTTTAATTTGCTGATTATTCATATTGGTTTGGCTAATATTTCTCACTTATCATGTGTTTTTCTAATGATTTATGTTTAGATAAGAATTGATGTATTTTATTATCAAATGCAGGTAAAAGTCATAGAATTGCATTCTTCACTTCACAAGCTTCGTAACACAACAAACGGGGAGCAAACGGAGTCCAAACGAAGAATATACGCCCAAACAAGTTTCACTCGTCAGGATACTGACATGTCCGAACTTATGTCTGAACTTTGATGTTCGAACAGAGGTCGAAACTTCCTGAAAATTTGTCCTAACATGCGTCCAACTTCCAAGTTCGGACGCCGCGTACAGAATTTGAAAATATGCAGTTTTAAGAGTTAAAAATGCCGATTTTTGTTATAAAAAGTCACCGAGGGTTGGGAGAACAGTATTCACGCCAGATGCCTCAGAGAGGCTCTCACATCACCCTCCCCGCTCCATCACCATCATCATCGATCATCACCATCACCACCATCATCTTCAACCTCTAGCCCGGCGAACTCCAGATCTGACAGCGGAGCGAATTAGAAGTTTTCTATTCCAGATGATTTCTCAATCTCTTTTCTTTGTTTTTTTGTGAATATGTTTGGCTAGTAGGGATAACGCTGGGGAAGGGTTGTTCGCAATGGATACAAGATAGTTAGAATTTCTGTAATTTGGTTATGAGATTGTATCGGATTGTTTCTAGGTTAATGCTAATCATTCATCTTCTCTATAAATTTGCGCATTTATAGAGTTGTTTTCGAATCCTATTTTGATCAGATAAGGTGATTAACAGGAAGTTCAAATTAATCTGGAGATTTGTAGGAAGATTAGTCGGATAGATAATTTTCTGCAAATGCTAATAATTCTTTGCACGTATTCCGCCTATATGTGTTTTGCCAGCTTCTAGATTAGAGTTGACATGTTCTGATAGGTGAGCTCTTCAATGAACTAGGATTTAGCATTGAAGAGAGTAAAAAAAGAATTGGCCTGTCCGTTCTCATAATTAAACTGTAGGTTTGGCTAGATTTATCCAGTAAAGGACAACCCGAACCCGGAGTACCATTCATTTTACTTAACTCATCAAGTTACTTTCATTAATCGTTCATTTAGTTTTTGATTTGCATTTACTAAATTCAGTTACAAAAACAATTCACAACCCCCTAAACTTCTAGTTTTCTTAGGATTAGGCTTATTTCTTCAAGTCCCGTGGATTGATACCCGGTTGCTTCTGTTAGCTATACTATTGCGACTGGGATTTTTGCAACCCGACAGGCTTTTCATTTTATTAATTTCATGGTTTTTCACTAGACTCTACCCAAATTAGTGCCACCTATCACATCATAAAATTCTCAACTTACACCACAAATAATAGCAATTTATGTTTAATTACAGTAACTACTTTTTACCCTAATTATTCCTACATCTAATTAACCACTTAATTGTTATACATTAAATACATTTTTTTTTATTTATATATTTTTTGATTGCTCATATGTTCTCAAATTGTTTTACTGGTGCAACAGAACAAAACTTCTCTTATTATAATGGTCATAGAGAAGATAATAAGTGTTGAGTAGATTACCGGTTCTGCAATCGAATGTTTTCTATCCCTTCTTAAACTAGCGTATGAGATGCAGCACTTGCGCAGATACGGAGGAAGGGAAATAAGGAGAGCGCTGCCGCTGCCTTCGGTCTGACAATGATCTTTGTTGCAGAGGCACCGTTCATAATCCACTCTAAGATGTCGAAATCTAATACCAGATCCATGGTGGAGTACAAAATCTGGTGTGCGAGAACATATAGGGCACGGATACAGGAAAAGAATAAGGATGGAGCAGAGGAATAACAATTTGAGAAATTAAACTGGGGATGAAGAGAAGAAGGGATGAGGCTTGTTTGCTGGTTAGAGATGTAAAATTATCGAGAATGAGGGGAGAGAGATGTTTGAGTCTTCAATTTGCCCTGGTGAAGAGAATGAGGTATGCGACCGATCATGTATTTCGTGTTCCCGGTGAGTTTTGTAAATTACCGTGAAGATAATGAAGTTGGGGTAATTGCCGTGAAGAGATGAAGACTGCACCACCGTATGTGATTGGTTGCTGGTTTAGTTTCCAGATGTAACACCCCAACTACAACCATACATTTAACAACACATTGCAGCGGAAACTCAACTCATCACATTACTTATTTCAATGGTGTTACACGCCGTTAACCACCCACGTGGCTAACAAGGCTAATACATGTACTTTGTATCGGTCTGATGGACTAGACTCCCGAGCCACTACACGTTACATTTGCTTCCCTTAACGACAACCCATATACTTTATACATTCCAATGGTACCAAGTATTTACAAACTAATGCCGATAACAACTTCGGTCTTACTACGCCTACCATGCTCACGCCATTTAAATGGCTACCCATGTATAACATCTACCCCGTCCTACTCTCGAACGGCTTCCAGCTCCTTGTACCTGAAATAGAAAAGGAGAGAAAGGGTGGCCCCCAAGGGGCTCAGCACCTTCGCTGGTATGGTAATCCCGCAGCCCACATGCTACCGGGCCACGCACAACTAATTGTCGTCTTAGCATGCAGTTGATTATATTTAAATCATGCATACAAACCATAAACACCCAACTCTTTGCATACACCCAACAATAGGGCTCAACATAATCCAACACGTCCACACTTAACAAATCATCCAATGATTCCTTTAACCCTAGAGTGGCTCTCCTCTAAAAACGGAGCTACTTCCTTAATGAACGACACGTACCCATTAATCGGGTTATCCTTAAACGCCTCCTGTCACAACTGGGATTCATTTCCATGATCCACACACTCCATATCCTACAACATATCTCATTCCTCACATAACAAAACATAACAAAACCTTTCTTGTTTCGGCGTACACATAATAACATCGCATTCATTTTAAACACCTAACGTATACATATCATAGCATAGCAAGGGAAATTACCTAGCACAATATCAACATAAAACCATAAGATCGGTTCACACAAGGAACCTTCCACCATAGTTAGTATACTAGTGAGCCTAGAGATTATTACCAATCTCATGCTAAGCTCGTTACCAACCTCGTTACCGTCCAGTTATATCGAACGGTTAACTTAAACCCAAGGTGTGTCGGATATAGTAATCCCAAGCACACCGAAATAACATTTGTATGCCCCTGTGGCCCGACGTGAGTCAGTAAACTAGCTTTGGATAAGCTAAGGGAAGATTGAAACCAAATTGGAATACAACCTATACATACACCAAGAGAGTCGAACCGGATATGACATCGACTCCCGTCCATCACACGCGTGGCCGGAACAACCGGACTCCTCACCCCCATTAGTACATATACACTTATAAATAAGTAGTTAGAGATCCATTATGGAGCCTACCACATCCACACACCACACGGTATCATAACCGAGTTAAGCACACAAGGGAGGTTCACACACTTGCATACAACAACAATATCCAACTAACTCACACATAGCCGTGGTTAGCACGTTCCCAAGGTTTGGGCCGTCAACTCCGAATACCGATCACTCATGTGTTCCTAGTTTTGGTTAGCTAAGGTTTAACTTATTTGAGGTTAAACGGTATCGGAGAGTAAAAGCGCCACATAAATGAATTACTATGCTCATTACATGTTTTTATCTTACAAGGTGGCAAACACTCAGAAAAACACAATGGCATACAAGCCGGTGTAATCCGGTAGGACACAGGTTGCAAGAAAACCATACCTGTCACCGGAGTCCACTTTACCACGTCCACTTATGTTCCTCGAGCAATTCTCGAACAACTGATAACATTACATGTATTTTCATTAACATTGGAGTAACATGCTTGTTTAAAGTCTAATGCTTATCTTTCTAACCATCATGACTCCCTAATGTTGGACCACTAAGTCATTGTAGTTTAAACTTAATCATAAGTAATCACTTCTCATTACACCTCATACTTGTTTACACCTCTTAAGGCCTTTACATGTCACCAAACAAGGCCTAAACATCATCTAAAACCATTACCATTCAATCCCCCATTTAGGAGCCTTAAACAAATTTTTTTCTTCATTTCTGGTCTGGACGCCCTCTGGGGCGGTCCCAGGGGCGGTCCACAACAGATGCTACACGTTCCCCTTTTTTTTCACTTCTCTGCACTGGACCTCCCCACAGGGGCGGTCCGTAGGGGCGGTCCACTGCAGAACCAATTTTCTAATGTGCTTTCTCCTCTTTATGAACTCCAAATTCATCCCAATTTTTTCCTATGCTTTACACATGTTCTCCACATGTTTTAACATCTTTTGGGCACACTTAAACCCTTTCAAAACATCCCAAAAATTCCTTAAACTTTTACTCAACTTTACTAAGTCCTTAACACTTAGAACATTTTTTTCTTACACTTGTAACTTGTATTCTTGCCTAAAACTTCACCTAACCAAAGTACTCCCTCACTACCTTATAACCACCCTTTTAAACATCATTTGCACTACACTCATCCCCTTTACACACACTCCTCAAGTCTTTCCCACAAGTTCATAATTAAACCTTCACAAGGCGTTACACTTCCATTGTTCACCAAACTTTGCACAAGACTTTACGACACCTCCACCATCACCTTGGTGTATCAAGAAGTCATCCATTAGTTCCTTAAATCTCCAAGACTATGCCTAAGGCATCTTAACACCTAAGAACACCTTAATTCACTTTCTTTCACCATCTTAACACTTAAAAATTCCTAGTACCTTCTAGGTCATAAAATCTCATTACAACACATAAACTCTTTTGTTTATCAACTAAATTTCGCCATAGCTTCTCTTGTATCACCTTACACCAAAACACATTGTTTTTCACCTTTAGACAATCAAGAACATTCAATCTCTTAATACACGCTCTTATACACAAACATATGGTTTTTCATCCTTTAACCATCAAACACATTCACCTTCACAAGAGATGTTCTTTACACACAACTAAACCTTTAAACTACACTACATCACAATATAGTGCATAAACTTAAATTGCTTGGCACTTAGGCCCTTAAATAACATGGCTCTTAGGCCCTTAAATAACATAAACCATAAACACTGAATTTCCACATTTAAATGCCTTCAACCTGCGAATTCCAACAACAATGCTCCCATGTCTTTTTAGTCCACCTTGTGGATAGTTTTCTAGCTCATTTCCCATTGGCTCTTTAGGTTATTTATTAAGCAAATATAGCTCAATTCCCTAGTACATAAAACCACATTAAGAGAGGTCATTTACCTCTTTGTTTTCCAAGCTTTCTCACTTGTTTTTCTTGATTGAAAATCGGCAAGGAGCTTTTATCACTTGTCAACCTTCTAACCAATACACATATAAGGGTAATGAGTATTAAGTTTAATACTCAAACTCATAATTAAACCCTAGGTTTACATAAGTGTCTTAAAACACTAAATTTGACGATTACCTTTGGAATTTGAAAGAGAGCTTGGTTAAGTGGCAAGATAGGACTCCTCCTAGTCCCTTGAAGATTGAATTAAGCTAAGAAAATAGCAAGACAAGGCACCATTGTAAGGTGAATTTTCGGTTATACAAGAAAATGATGGGAACTTGGATTTTCTTTGATTTTCCTTACCTTGAAACAAAGGAGAATGACAAGGCATGGACATATGAGCTCAAGCTCCTTCAATGGTGAATCTCCATGGCACCAAAATGGAGCTTTTGAAGATTTGAAAAGATAGTAATGTAGAGCTTACTCTAACTAAGACAACGGTAGTCTCGGAATTGAATTCGGAGCTTGGAGCCATGAGTTACAAGCATTCAAAGATGGAGAATGGCTACTTGCTGTAGCAAAACGAGAATGGAGAAGGGAGGATGAGGTTGGAGATGGTGGGAACCAAAAAGAAAAGAAGAGAAAGTGAGGAGAGAGGTAAGTTTTGGAGATATTTAAGTTATAAAGCAAAAAGGTAACCTTTACTTACTTTTCTTTCTTTCTTTTAATTGGCAAGCCAAGTGTGATGACTCACACCCCTAAAACCGTGGCCCCTTACATATATAACATATATATGGCCTTTGTTGACCAATTAAACAACTTATGTTGACTTATAACTTAAACTAGCACTATTTGAGCACTATTCACAAATTAAGGCGCATATTTGTGAAATTTTTGATTTCCCATTGATTTAGACTTCCTAATGTGATACTAAGTAGTACAAATATTAATTAAAGAGTAATGATGGTCATTTAGCCACTCAAAACTCATTTACAAGACAATTTTTCAAAAATGTGCTTTAAGACTCCTTAAAGCACATTTTGTGTTTTAACTTGTTTTCAAGCTTGGTTTTCTTTGGTAATCTATTTAATATGTTCATTAACATATTTATAAGGTATAGGTATGACCATTAGGTCTTATACAAATTTATCCCAAGCTTAGAGCACATTTTTGCTCATATTGACTTTAAGGTATATTCTTGTGTTTTATTTGGTTTAACTGTCCACCAAGGTTTTCTAAGGACTTATTTAGCCTTATTAAATCATAATTGAATATTATTAAGTCTTGGTAGGCTCTTTGGGTCCTAACCAAGTTCACTCCGACTTAGAGCACGTTTTTGCTCAAACCGTGTCTTAGTGTTTTATTGTGTTTTTACTATGGTTTAAATTGTACATTGATGTTCCTAAGGCACTTTTAGCCTTTTAATACCATAGTTTAACATTTTCACGACATACCAAGGTTTGGGGTATTTCACCAGAGAAAAGGGAGTAAATGAGTGAAGGGAATATGGTATACCGGTTGGGTCATAATGTGAGTGAATGGAAATAAAATGAAGAGTGATACGGTAACGAGTGGGAAGAGAATGTGAAATAGAGAGTTTATTATAAATAAAAATAATATAAATAGAATAGAAGTAGAAAAAAGAAGAAAATGAAGAGAAGTTGACATATGTAACTGTGAGTGTGAGTGAAGAGGAAATGAAGAGGGTTGACATGTATATTTACTTGTCATTAGGATTGTAACATGAATATAAAGAATTTGAAGAGAATAGATAATAGGCTATTACTTGAGTAATTTAAATGTTCATAATTTACGTTAGTTGTTAAATAAACTTCTCATAATAATTTTTGTTATTAAACATGTAATAATGTATATTACATTTTACTCCGATTTTTATTGTTTAACTTACTCCTTATAATGTACCCTTTAATTTTATACTTCATGTGAGGTTTAATAACCCCTTTTTTTACTGTATATTATTTATACAATTCTGGTTCCTAGAACCATTAATTCATGTGGATATTTATCATGTAAATATTTATTTATTCCATGATTAGAACATGTAAGTCTTAATAAATTATATAATTGGACCTTAATTATTTTTATAATTATTAGGAATATTTCAACAATGATTTTATATTGACTTTTATGATTCAAATTAATGTTCCAATTGTGGAGGGTGATTTTTCGGTATGAGGGGGGGGTCTATCTAGATACGGTCCTAGCTGAGAAGTCTAGATCCTAGAAATGCCATTCTTGTGGAGGGTGAAAACCCGTTACTCTGACATCCCTCAAATACCTACTAAATCGTCGTCTTTCCCAAAGCATAAAGGGGAGTGTGAGTGAACACTACACCGCTCTCAATGGGCCCCACGCGGACTTATGCCTCTATAAGGCGGAATTGACTAGAGCCACCTAGTTTGACCTAAATGAACTAGGAAGGAAAGGAACAAGGTTCTAAGGACCGTTGGTTGACTCTGAATTTATTGCCTATGGATGGGGCTTATCCGGTCATACTAGAGATTCTGTTGTGGGTTCGCACTGGGTTACACCCCTTAGAAGTGGTAACGACCACGACTTCGGATTGGTGCCCGAGGAAACCTCGGTCTCCAATTGTCGGGATTACCTTCTTTCAAAACCTTATAGAAGAGATTTAGTTAAAGCCAAAGGATAAGATCGAATGAGGAGTGAGGAAGATTTCGAAGAGTTGAAGAATAGGCTGGTCTTGGAGTTGGTCTGGTTGAAGTGCTTTTGAGAGGTTTTAATTATTCTGAGAGATTTGAGGTCGTTTTGGGCCCTCACGGGATTAAGAGGATGATGGGGGTTTTGAGGAGTAAAAGGGGCATTTTGGTCATTTTTGGTGGAGTCAAAGGGGTATTTGGACCATTTGGATGATTTGGGGAGTTTTTTTTTGTGTTTGTGAAGTTCGGATTTCGAAATGGTCAGGTTTTTGAGGTGTTTTGGGAAGTTGAATATGTTGAGGTGCAATTCGGGTTTTAAGGATGGTCGGGGTGGAAGAGGATATTTGGTTTGCAGGTATTCGGGTTCTGAAGATACTTCAGGTTTCTGGAAGTCTTCAAGAAATGACTTAGAGTTGGTTAAAAGAAGGATTGAGAGGTGTTTATGGGTCCTAAAACTCTAATGGAGATGTTAGATTGGGGTATTCAGAATTGTTCTCTTAAAGTCTTTAAAACTGAAAAAATCATTTTTTGTTGTAAAAGGGCGGATAATCCCGAGGGATTACCCTATGTACCCCCTCGAACACGACACTTAATTAATGGTATGTGCCGAGGCTCGAAAGATGGGGCAATGAATTTATGTCGAAAAATAGGATTCAGAGAGAAACACCATGAATGAGATGTTCTCGGTCGAACCCTAATAACGTCTCTAACTCCCGGGTTTTAAAACGTTAAAAACCGAAAACATTGAAATCGAATGGAAGGGAGTTAGACGATTCTAAAATCCCGGCTGCAACTAGGAAGGTCGTCACAGGGGAGGTTTGTCACCCTAATGCCCCGCCTAAAGAGATCCAGACTGCGACAAGGGAAGTTATGACCCCAGTGCCCCGCCTCGGATTTTTATTTTTGGGAAGGAAGACAAGTGATGTCCTAACCATGGAGGAAAAGTTTTGAAGGGGTTAGGCATTTCTTGCTCCCCGAAAACAATTTATTCGGATTTGAAAACTAAGTTAGAAAGTTTTGAAAGTTGTTCGGAATTCTCGGTAAAGAAACACTGGTTTTGAAAAATGTTTTTAGGAGAAAACTTTCTGTATATGTGAGAAGAACTTTCTGCAATAGAGAAGAGTTTTCTGTGATGTGAGAAGAGTTTTTCCTTTAAAATTCCACAAAAATGGTTTCTTTTTGAATAAAATGATGGTTTGAAATTCTTTTCTTGTTTTGGATTTGAAGGGAATTTACAAGTTGAAAAGTGAATTGAAAGGAATCGGGTTTGAAACATGTGTTGGAATTGATTTGGTTTGACTTGTATTGGAAGATGAATCAGGTCAATGTTCGGACTTGGTCAATGATTAGGTCAAGGTTTTGGTCAAAGTTTTCTGGTCAAAGTCTTCTGGTCAAAGTCAACATTTGGTCAACTTTCAGGTCAAAGGTCAACCTTTGGTTCAAGGTTGGACTCTTGTGGACTTAAACTTGATTTTTACGGTCTTAGGCTTGCTTGATTTTGTGGGCTTAGGCTTGCTTGATTTTGTGGACTTAGGCTTTGTGGAGTTGGGCCTTATTTGAGACATGGGTCTTTTATGGTTTGGCTTTTTGGGCTTCGGTTTGGGCTTCGGATTTGGGCTTCGGATTTGGGCTTCGATTGTGGGCTGAGGGTGGTTTGGGCCGAGATTGGGTTCTGCTTGGGCCGTGGGTTTGGATAATGGGCCAAGGGTGTTGGGCTTGGATTCGATGGGGTTGAACCGGATTGAGCTTTGGGTCGATTCGGGATGGGCCGAGTTTGTTGGGCTTGGATTGTGGGCCGTGTTTGGGAAGTAGTGGGCCGGGTTTGAGGAGTAGTGGGCCGGGTTTGAGGAGTAGTGGGCCGGGTTTGAGTTTGGGCTCGGTTTTGGGTTGATGGTGGGCTTTGGTATTTGGTATTGGGCCGAATGAGTGATGGGCCGAAATTTGGGCTGAAGGGAGTATAGGGCCTGGGCTGAGGAGTAGTGGGGGGTTTGGGAAGTAGTGGGCCGGGTTTGAGGAGTAGTGGGCCGGGCTTTGTGTTTGGGCTGAAGCAAGGCAATTGGGCCAACTTGAAGAAATCAGAAAGGGTTTTGAAAAGTTCAATCAAAGTCGGAATAAAAATGAATGATGAAAAATCCGAGAGACAATTTAGGACTTGGTTTAATCTTTGGAGGATTCGGAAGGAATGATGGGTCAACTAGGATGAATTCTGAAAATACTATTATTATTTACAAAATTATTAATAAAGTGTGGTTTGGGTTTAGGGATCACCCAACTTGTTAGGTGGGACCATGGCCCACCTAAATCTTAGGGTTCACCCTCTATCCTAGGGCTAGGTCCTAAAGGTCTAATAACTAGGGCTTAGTAAATAGATTAATATATACAAGGATTTAAACAGAAACTGTATACAAATAAAGGGTAGAACAGATACAAACAGAGCGCAGATCAGGAACGTGGATCAGCAGAAAACCGTAAATGAGCAGAAAACTATGAATAAATTATGTATCAAAAATACCGATAAGCAAAATGAATTGAGACTTGAATACAGAGGAAATCATTGATCACTTAAACAAAACATACAAAGACCTAGAACAAACGGATCAAATTTCCTTTTAAATCACTTCTGCTCAACATTCCTTAAAAGTCAAAGTTGAGTTGTTTATGAACCTACCAAATTATGTGGAAAAGTCGAATAGTACAAATTTGACACATATTTCCAGTCGAGATTAACAGGCATTTTTCATGACAACACAGAGAATGTCCCGATTATCTGCATACAGATATTGCAAAGTTTTAACTCTTTGGTGGATCAACACTAGCAGTGAGAAATGCGGACTTAGCAGCCAAAACCAACCCCGCATCATTTTTGTTTGTGATGCCTCAGTCTATCAACCGAATTGCCAAGAGAAACAGAAGATGTAACAGATTCAGAGTTAACACTACCCATCGTGGATATAAACATCAGCAAATAAGCAATCAGACCGAGCAAATTTCAGAGGCAAGACGAACATTAAGACTATGCATAAACATCAAGAGACATGTATGAAGCAGACAATATTTTACTAGTGAAATCAACAGATAATAAGAGTTTGAGTTTAGTACCGAGAGGAGTACAGAAATCTCCTGCAAGCAATTCAAAACCAAGAGAGACTAAACAGAGCATTAGTTCTTGATACACAGGTAAGGTGGGTGACAGGCAAAACACAAATTCTGGACAGCAACCAAAATCTTTGCGGGTTCACCCATGGATTAAAATCGAACCACCAGAAAGGATGAACAAATCAAATGCTCCCTCTGAATTCACCGTAGCTTAGGCACAAATATAATTAACAACGAGGACTTATCCAGTATCCAAGGGGGATTAAGGGTAACATAAACAGATCCTGAGACTGAAAACCGATCAGTCTACTCTCCTTCACAGACTAGTATCACAACCGAGTATGTACAGGTGGGTTTAATCGTAAAAGCCAAGTATAGTAAACGCTTTCGCCTCTGTCCATGGACATCAAACATCCATACCAGATTTAATATCCTTTCAATGCCGACAGGGAGTAAAGATGGCGAAACCAGAGTTCACCAGAATCGATTCTCAAGAATCTTAGGAGAAATTGAAAGAAAATCCTAGCAGAACAAACAAACAACATGGTTTTCTGCAATTTTCGAACCCATAGACTCATTTTTGGAGTCCGGTATTCCACGGTAGCGCATTCACATAAACGATGAGAAGAAGAGAAAATAGGGAATTCGACTTGTTTATGAGTTTAATGAATCCAAAATCTATAATAGACTTGGCATTCATTTGCAGTCGAAAACGAAAATAAAGCAAGGGCGACGAAAATCTTGACGTTTTTTCTTTGAAACAAGAGGAAACGAGGTCTAGAGTGCGAGAGTTGATATTAACGTCGGAAATTAATTTCCGGAGAACCACATTCCTCGCATCCAGTAGAGCCATTGCCGATTCGGCTCACTTGGCAAAAATCGAAGAGGAGAAGTTACGAGAGGAGAAACATGCAGAACAAATGAGTTAAGATGAAACTTACTCTGCCGGTAATCGCAACCGAAATCGAAATACGAAGGAAACAGGTAGTATCGGCTTATGGGATGCAGCTTCGAGAGGGGAAAAATGGTAGTTCCTCGAGGAAGAAGGAGAAGCCGGTTCTGAATGTTTCAGTTTCTTCGTTTCAAAATGGAAGAAGGTAGAACGATGAGCAGGAAGAGTATCGATCGGGGCTTGTGTCTGCTGAGTAGTAAAAAAACGTGGGTATGGGTTTTGATTTCAAAAGTTGCCAGGAAGGGAATGTTCCAAACAGAGGCAGTTGTCGATTCTTTTTTTTTGCCCGTGCTCTACAGTAGGGTTTTTCCATATTTTTTATACGGGGCATAGCGCAGATGGTCTCATTAGGGTTTAATCTGAGGCTATGGGCTCACATTGTTTTCAGTTTGGGCTAAATAAAGGAACGGGCCAACGAGCGCTAAAAAGAAAGAACAGCAAAAGCTCATGAAGTATTTTATGGTAACAAAATATGTATATGAACACGTAAAATAATACATGGTAAAATCAAAACCATGAAATGTTTTTAAAAAAGCAACAAATATGTATACGAAAATGAAGTCAGTTAAAACAGATTTCAACCAAAGCTCGTGCTCCTTTTCCATAGGAATGTGAGGTTTAAATGTCGGTAAAAAGAAATTCCTTTAGTCGAAAACGGGGACGACCGCCTTGTTTCTGAAAGCATGTTCATTTTTGAATTTTTTTTTTATAAAAAAACGGGTGAGAATTTTTGGTGTCTACAGATGGCTCCCCTTGATTCAATTTTGCAAGACCTTGCAGAATTGGATCAAGGTTGACGGGGCGCCAAAAATTCTCACTGCGGTTTAGCGGTGCGCTGGGATGCGACCGTGAGTGTGTGAATACGATTGGAAGTACGAGGACTTATGACGAGCCTCAGTTTGACCTCTTGACATCTAACCCTAGGACTTATGACGAGCCTAGGATACTAACGATCTGACTTGGTTTTAGGGTGCACGAGGGCTTAGGAGTGCCTCAACCGGACCTCTTGATATCCAGTCCTAGGGCTTATGACGGGCCTAGAATGCGATTGAGAGTACGAGGACTTAGGAGTGCCTCAACTAGACCTCTTGACATCTAGCTATAGGACTTATGACGAGCCTATAATACCAACAACCCGATTTGATTTAAGGTGCACGAGGGCTTAGGAGTGCCTCAACTGGACCCCTTGACATCCAGTCCTAGGGCTTATGACGGGCCTAGAATGCGATTGAGAGTACGAGGACTTAGGAGTGCCTCAACTAGACCTCTTGATATCTAGCTATAGGACTTATGACGAGCCTATAATACTAACAACCCGATTTGGTTTAAGGTGCACGAGGGCTTAGGAGTGCCTTAACTGGACCTCTTGATATCCAGTCCTAGGGCTTATGACGGGCCTAGAATGCGATTGAGAGTACGAGGACTTAGGAGTGCCTCAACTAGACCTCTTGATATCTAGCTATAGGACTTATGACGAGCCTATAATACTAACAACCCGATTTGATTTAAGGTGCACGAGGGCTTAGGAGTGCCTCAACTAGACCTCTTGACATCTAGCTATAGGACTTATGACGAGCCTATAATACTTAAATGGAGTACCGTACTAGTAGCGTAATAGCTGCCTAGCAGGTGGATGTGAAACGATCTTGCGCTAGTAGCGTAATAGCTGCCTAGCGAAGGAAAACGGCGGGACCGCACTAGTAGCGTAATAGCTGCCTAGTGGGTTATGAAATGAACGATCTCGCACTAGTAGCGTAATAGCTGCCTAGTGGAGGAAAAACGGCTGGACCACACTAGTAGCGTAATAGCTGCCTAGCGGTGTAAGATGAAAGGCGACCGTACTAGTAGCGCAATAGCTGTCTAGCAGGTGTAAAACGAAAGGCGACCGTACTAGTAGCGCAATAGCTGTCTAGCAGGTGTAAAACGAAAGGCGACCGTACTAGTAGCGCAATAGCTGTCTAGCAGGTGTAAAATGAAAAGCGACCGTACTAGTAGCGCAATAGTTGTCTAGCAGCTGTAAAATGAAAAGCGACCGTACTAGTAGCGCAATAGCTGTCTAGCAGGTGTAAAATGAAAAGCGACCGTACTAGTAGCACAATAGCTGTCTAGCAGGTGTAAAACGAAAGGCGACCGTACTAGTAGCGCAATAGCTGTCTAGCAGGTGTAAAATGAAAAGTCGACCGCACTAGTAGCGCAATAGCTGTCTAGCGGGTGTAAAGATGCGTCAGATAGTGAGCAAATTTTGTGGGTATATGCAGATGATATGTGATGTGAGGTGATTAACCAATGTATTAATTGAATTAAACTCCCTGTTTGTGGTTGTAGGTTTTTGTGTGAGCAGGCGGCTCCAGAGTTGTTTCAAATTTTGAGATGACTTTGGCATGTGGTGATGGCTCCAGTATGGACTGATGGCTCCAGATTACGTTGATGGCTCCAGTGTGGTCGGGTGGCTCCAGTGTGGTCGGAGGGCTCCGACATGATTCATGACCCCATTATGAGCAACGGGTCTTGGGTGGTTGGTGGGTTTCGATTTTGATTGAGATTTTGAGTCGAATGGTGGGTTGATGTGATTGGTGGACTGTGTTGTGTTTGACGTATTTTGATGTGGTAGATAAATTCTTGGTCATGGATGGAAGGCTTCGGCCCAGTTATGACTTCAGGGTTCTCTCATGATGGTTCCAGGATAGCTCGGGATGGCTCCAGGAAGGGCTACGAGATGGCTCCATTTGGTGATAGCGAGGAAGAAAGGGGCATTTTTCCTTTGAGGTGGTCGCACCCTGGGCGGGCTGCCTACGTACTCAATTTCGTATTGAGATCAGACCATACGTAGTTCGAAACTGTGTAGGCAAGACCCTGGTGATGAAATGGCTCTAACAGGGATGTTAGGTGGCTCCTATATTGTTCTCGAACTATTGAGATGGCTCCTGTGTAGCTCTAAAGATGGTCACAATGTCTGAGAACGGCTCCCGTATGGCTCCAATTTAGCTTTGGGAAGGGGTGTCGATGAGACTCAAGTATGACAGTGGATGGCTCCGAGATTGTCTTCGTACGGCTTAGGATGGCCTTATTTTGGTTCGATGTAGCTCAAAGGTAGCCTGAGATGGCTCTGAATGCTTCGATGTGGTTCGAGGATGGCCCCGGGTGGCTTCATAATGATTCGACGTAGCTCAAAGATAGCCCGGAATGGCTTCAGTTTGATTTCCTTTAATAGAAAGTTTTACTTCAATTGCAGCAACTGAAGTTGACTCTCAGCGAGGCTAGGCAGAGTTCTTACCAATGAGATGTTGATGATGGAGTGCTTATGATGCATGCAAATATTAAATGCTAGATACGATGCAAAATGCATATGCAGTTTTTGTAGAGAAGGTACGGTCCTATCTCTATTAATATGAGGTTTACGAATATAAGACATCTTCGATTCGATCTTGAATGATTGTTGAATTGGAAGGCGTGAATCATTTTCCTCTCATGGAGGGATACGTGTCAATCTCTCGTGAGTTTGGTTGTGTGTGCAAAGCGGTGTGATGATACTCTCGATGCTTAGAGCAGTATTTTCCTGAGAATTTCCTTTCGAGTTTCTGGACTTTCCGATCCTCACAAATTCCTCACTTGCAATGGGATTAGCTGTTTATGATTTGGTGCTTCGATCAAAGAATCACTCGCACTCGAAAGACCTTGTGGGGTAAGGTCACACTCTTCCGCTCATGGTCCCTTTGGGATGATGGGACATGTTGACAACGAGTATGAAGCTTATGATTCATGTTTCAGATCCGGTACTTTCAGTTAACGCTCATTAACTTACGAGTCAGAGGCCTTTATTGGGTTGTAACGGGGATGAGGGGTATGATGCATGTCACATGGGACTGTGGGATTTATTTGGGAGTTGTGGCGCTTTTGTGCAATAAAGGACATGTTTCACCTTTGCCATGGGTGGAATGATTAGACGGGTTTTGATAACCCCTTATCGGTTTCTTCGGGACATCATTGGTCCTTTTGCTTATTTTCTCCTTCTTCTTTGGTGTGTGATTTTCGCTTTCCTGCTTCCTGCTTTTGGAATTGCATGGGTTCATCGACCTTCTTGGGCATTTTCTGCTTACTTTTTAGCTTTCAGCTTTGCTTTCAGCTTTGGAGTTTTCATTGACTCGCTAATCTTCTCAAACATTTCCGTGCTCTTTTTTGGTGTTGACTTTGGAGTCGCATTGACTCACCGATTCCTTTGGACATTTTCGTTTGTTGTTCTTGTGAAAGATGGTGGGGAGAGACCATGGCTCCGGCTCTTTCGAAATCCTCTATTGCAAGGGCAAGTAAGTATATGTACGTGGGTTGGCATGTTGTGGAGTTCACAGAAAAAGGTTTATCGTGAAAGGCTCAGCGGGGTTAACTAATGGATTATGTACAGGGCAGTCAAAGCTTTTTGGTTTTGTGGAGATTTTTATTCCTAAGTGCCTCGTCATTCTCATTAGTCAATGATTGTTTTCTTACTATTCTCGGATCTTTGCATGAATCACAGTTCGTATCCTGTTTATCGACATTGATCTCGCTATGAATTGTGCCTTTCCATGTGCTGAAGGAAAGCATAAGTCGCTCGTGGTTTTACCTCCATGGACTCGCTCTATCTTCCCTCATCGCTTAGTGGATTGTCCAATACACTCAACTAAAATTCCAGGGAAAATACCGCTCTTCGCATGCCACACATTCGGTTTGTGGTGCTGGTTTTGACTAGACCCTTGTGTTCATTGACGGGTCGAGAGTTTAATGGTTCACGCACTCTATTCAATCAATCTCTCAAGATTTTCGCCAAAAATGTCGCTTCGATACGAATATATGCAAATGCAACTATCTACAATGCAATTTATTTGGTAATATGGAATTACTATGTATAAGATGCATGAAACGCTGAAAAAAGATGAATGGAGATGGTTGACTTTGGATTTCAATCGAATGCTTTTTTGTCTTTTTTGCTCCTTTTTTTTTTGTTCTGTGGTTTTCTTTTTGGATGTGATGCATGCGTGGTAAGGCTACACCTAATCTCGCTTGAGTCGGTTTCAGTTGAGGATCCACGATGCTCATCTTGCCAACAATGGTTCTTTAGGTGGTCGGTTGCTGAGTGGGTCCCGGAAGAAACGTGACCCCACATGTTTTAGCTGTAAATCGAACCTTGACCGCTTAAGGAGTGGTAATCCCTATACTGCGCCAGTCAACATGATAAAACTGTCTTGTTCTTCCTGTGATTCCTGGATAGGTCAAACAAAAGGGGGAGGGATGGGATGCAACCCTTCAAACACTTTCATTACAATAAAACATGTCTCAACTACTTTCTGTCACGACTTTTATGGTTCAAAAACTAGTCCTCTGGTATTGGGGATGAAGGGAAGGAAAGTGCGCCTTTGTAGTAGGAAAGTCTTAACTCTAAGAAGATACCTCTCTTCTGTCTATCAGCTCTTGATGGAGATTGCGTTCGGGTGTTACACTCATCGGTGGTGTGCCACCCGGATTTTATGATAGTCGCAGTATTCATGCAAATGTTGCCCAAGTTTCTTGATTCTTGACCTTGTATTGAAGTGCTAGATGACCTCCCTCGACTAATATTTCAATGCTTCGCTGAGCGACATTCCGAGGCTCGAAAGTTGTCCCTGTGAGCTTTGTCCGAGGTACGTTCCTTTTTTTTCCATGATTTCAAGTTGCTCTGTCAATTTTATTTCAGTATCCTCCAAGCAATCACGACCGCCATCAATTGTTTGAAGTCGCAAATACCCAGTATCTCAACTGGCATTGGTATTTCTCTCAGCCAGAAATCACCATTTTATTTGTTCTTCCTCATTTGTTCGATTATTCATTTGCCCCAGCCTCACCCTCCATCTTTCTATGAATTCCCTCATAGTTTCGCCATGGTTTTGACGGGTGATTTCTAAATCTCTGTGTGTAACTTCATGATGAAAGTTACCACCGTATTGAGTGAGAAATTCAAGGTACAGGTCTTTGCTTGACTTTCCTTTCAAATCCAGACCCATAATCCAAGAGTAAGCAGGCCCCTCTAGGTAGAATCTAAAGCACGCGGCCTTCAGCTCATCGGATAGACCATGTAGATCCATGAGCTTATCATACCTATCAACGTGATGCCTTGGGTTTCCAATCCCTTCATACTTCTTCATTTCAGCAGACTTATGCCCTTTTGCAGACGAGCATCAGTATACGGGTTAGCTGGCTCCCAACCTGCAGACTTAAAACGTTGGGCTAGCTCTAGTTCCGCCTTCAGTTCTTTCACTAATTCTTTCATTGGACTCCCTCTGAGATCAAGGTTTGGATTGAAATGGCTTTCTCAGGGTAGCCGGTGTCAAGAGATTGAGAGGGCAGTATTGTTCGTGGTTGAAGGTGTTGGCTTGAATTTGACGAGTGATGAGGTATTTGCCAAGGAAGGACTATTTTTGTGTGGGAAAAGAGAGGTTTAAGCCGGAACGCTCCATGGGGAAGATGGGCGTTGGGTCTTTCCCTTATCACAGACCATTTGTGGTCGCCAATTCCCTCTGGTGGCGGTTGGGTTTCTCAGAGTTGAACTGTTCATAGGTGAAGAAGGCATGCTTGGTGTGGTTCGGGCTTGGACAGAGAGAGTGTGATGATCCATTGCTTGAAACTCATAGCATCGTATGCAGAGTAAGTTGGAGAGTTCCTTGTAACTACTATCCGACCCCGCATAGACCCTAGTTATCTTCTTTGGACAAACTCTTCTATCTTCAGGTTTTTTCCCCAAGTCATCAGCAAGGTCATGGATCAATCTTTCGTGAACAAATCGACCTTCAGCTGTTTGATCATGTCGAGGGGCTCGCTCCATCTTTTCTACCGTTGCTATAGGTAGACTGGTCTCCTTTCTTTCCAGTAGCCAACTGTCACGAACATCTGCATGAACGAAGAAGAGGTAATATCAGTATGTTTTGTTAAACAAAAGTTTGTTGTGTGATGAATGCGAATGATTGTTGGTGCGAAACGATTTATCTTGAAAATGTTGAGAGATGGGCGTCACTTTATTTCATCAATTTTTTAAAGGGGATGTATCCATAGACACCGCAAATTTCACCCCATAAAGCAAAGTTTTGAGAGTGATAGATAAAACGTGAAGGGTCGTCACGTTTGTTCCTTTCTTTAAACAAGACATGCATGCCAAAGAAACCGAGTTTTTGGAAAACAATTTTTTTTTTAAAAAAACGTGTTTTTCAAAGTGGCGGGTTTTCTCAATATGAATTTTGACGCCCGGTCATTCGCAAAGAAAATAGGAGTGGGGAACCCTATACACATTGATCTAAACAAATTCAAAAGGAGTGTATAAACCTATACATGTAATCTATTCAGAAATGGACGAGAGAGAAAGAAACATAGGGGAAAATCCTATAAATCATCAATCCTAAAAAGTCATTAAAAGGGGAAATTTGAGCTAAACTTCTTCTGAACTCCTCCGGTCCGTCTTCGGGCTTCTGAATGACTGCTCACGCTCGGCCTCCTGGTCGGCTGCTCGCTCATCATTGGGTCTTAAGCGGCTGCTAGCTCGTCTTTGGGTTCTTGACCGGCTGCTCGCTCACCTTCGGGCTCTTGACCGGCTACACGCTTGTTTTGGGTGCTTGACCGGTTGCTCGCTTGTCTTCAGGTGCTTGACCGACTGCCGGCTCATTTTCAGGCTTTTTGTTGTGAAGCAAAACTATGATCAAACAAAACGGTTGGTGTTCTTCTGATTTTGAACAGTTTGAACTCGAACCGGTGTCGCTAGCCTTCATGTCGCTTGATTCGGGTTGGTACTCCTCTGATTTTGTATTTGAATGGTTGGTGTTGGTCTTCATGTCGCTCGGCAGGCTCCACGATTGGTGCGCCTTAGCTTTCGGCTCGATCCGCGTAGTCGATCTTCATGCTGCTTCACTTGCTCCGACGAGAGGAAAAAGGGTATTTTGAGAAGGAAAGTGAATGACGGGACACTAAATTTTATGAGAAAATCCACCACTTTTGTGAAAACACGAAATGTCTAGTACGCTCCACGGTATGACCGCTGCTCTTGAAGGTGGACAGAACTTCAAAAATAGCGGGTCACAACATGGGGACTAAATCATTTATTTTGAAATACGTTTGTGAAAATCAACTTGAAAACTATTTTCGAGACCCATTTTGAAATAATGTTGGTGAAAAATGCTGTTGAAATTCGTTTGTAGAAAGTAGGTTTTTCAAAATCAATTTATGAAAACTGTTTTGGAAATAACACTTTATTGAAATAAAGATGAAGTGACAGGTTTTAAAACCCCAATGTTTATAAGTAAAATATAGGTGGGATTCAACATTAACGAGCTCGTAAGAAAGCTTTAAGGGACATACAAAAGAGAATTCCGAACGTTTTAAAACAGGTTAGTTTAAAAAACGGTTTGCACGCATGTATAGCATAAAGTAAATCGTGGTTATTGTTTGATGTGGAGCTGTAAGTGTTAGTGTTGGGATAATCACTTTCCAGGTCAATTACGATTCCGCCTCACCGGGGGAACCATCGTCCTTCACTGTCATCTCTCGGGTTTTTTCTCTGCTATGCCCCTTGCGGGGCACGTTATAAAGGAGGCCCCTCATCGAGTGAGTAAGTTCGAAAGGTCAGGACACCCCGAGATGATTAGGAAACATACGCCACGGCCAGTGATGATCCGACAACACCCCACTTTTCGGAAAACTCGGGGAAGTACTGCATGGGAACGGGTCTCTCGTCATCTGCACGGTCAGGTGTGTCTAAAGTCCAAATTATTCACTGACTACGTTGTGCCATGTATGGGTATCCGGTAAATACGGGATCCTCTATGGACGTGTAGCGTGACATTGGGCTTTAGAGACACCCGTGGTGCAGAGGAACAATGGAGAACTGAGCCCATGCAATCTTCAGGGTAAAGTAGAAGGGTGGTCAGACAGGCGGCATACAAGGGGGGTGACTACCCATAAAACCCGTCTTAGACACCGGATTAGGCAGCTGGACACTGAAGGCTCATGGTTCACTATATGCTGGCTTAGACTCGGATAATGGAGGGTATTTTTGGATCATGAGCCTGCAGGGCGTAGGTCAATGACCATCTTGCCCCTGGATTAGCCATTTATATAAATGACCCAGCTCATGGGAAATCAACCGTGGACCGGTCGGGATTCCGTGACTCGTGGATAAATCGGGTGACACAGAGGAATGCATGTCCTAAGCTACCCTCCCAATGCACCCCACAATCATAACGTAAAATATAAAAGCAAATGAAGTCAGCACCGCCCTATTTGCTAGAGTTTTATCTTGAAAGTGATTCCAAATGTTGTTTATTACCTAAAGGGAAGTTAGCTTCATTCAATCCTAAGTGTCTCTTTCTAATCGTGAGCTAATTATTAACCCAATTGTTGCAATGTTTGTTGAGGATCTAACAAATCCTAGCTGTCCTCATCAGCTACACACTCTAGGTGTGGAATATAAGTGTGGAATAGATAATCCTAGAGGCTGGGAATGAATCTCATGAAGGTTTTGAAAGAAGTGGGGAAATCCCGACAATTTTGAATGGAGTTCAGTCTTCCTTGAGTTTGAGAAAAACTTACTCAAGTTTTCCCCAGCAGAGTCGCCATTCTATGGAGGGTGATTTTTTCGGTATGAGGGGGGGTCTATCTAGATACGGTCCTAGCTGAGAAGTCTAGATCCTAGAAATGCCATTCTTGTGGAGGTGAAAACCCGTTACTCTGACATCCCTCAAATACCTACTAAATCGTCCGTCTTTCCCAGAAAGCATAAAGGGGAGTGTGAGTGAACACTACACCCGCTCTCAATGGGCCCCACGCGGACTTATGCCTCTATAAGGCGGAATTGACTAGAGTCGCCACCTAGTTTGACCTAAATGAACTAGGAAGGAAAGGAACAAGGTTCTAAGGACCGTTGGTTGACTCTGAATTTATTGCCTATGGATGGGGCTTATCCGGTCATACTAGAGATTCTGTTGTGGGTTCGCACTGGGTTACACCCCTTAGAAGTGGCAACGACCACGACTTCGGATTGGTGCCCGAGGAAACCTCGGTCTCCAATTGTCGGGATTACCTTCTTTCAAAACCTTATAGAAGAGATTTAGTTAAAGCCAAAGGATAAGATCGAATGAGGAGTGAGGAAGATTTCGAAGAGTTGAAGAATAGGCTGGTCTTGGAGTTGGTCTGGTTGAAGTGCTTTTGAGAGGTTTTAATTATTCTGAGAGATTTGAGGTCGTTTTGGGCCCTCACGGGATTAAGAGGATGATGGGGTTTTGAGGAGTAAAAAGGGCATTTTGGTCATTTTTGGTGGAGTCAAAGGGGTATTTGGACCATTTGGATGATTTGGGGAGTTTTTTTTTTGTGTTTGTGAAGTTCGGATTTCGAAATGGTCGGGTTTTTGAGGTGTTTTTGGGAAGTTGAATATGTTGAGGTGCAATTCGGGTTTTAAGGATGGTCGGGGTGGAAGAGGATATTTGGTTTGCAGGTATTCGGGTTCTGAAGATACTTCAGGTTTCTGGAAGTCTTCAAGAAATGACTTAGAGTTGGTTAAAAGGAGGATTGAGAGGTGTTTATGGGTCCTAAAACTCTAATGGAGATGTTAGATTGGGGTATTCAGAATTGTCTCTCTTAAAGTCTTTAAAACTGAAAAAATCATTTTTGTTGTAAAAGGGCGGATAATCCCGAGGGATTACCCTATGTACCCCCTCGAACACGACACTTAATTAATGGTAAGTGCCGAGGCTCGAAAGATGGGGCAATGAATTTATGTCGAAAAATAAGATTCAGAGAGAAACACCATGAATGAGATGTTCTCGGTCGAACCCTAATAACGTCTCTAACTCCCGGGTTTTAAAACGTTAAAAACCGAAAACATTGAAATCGAATGGAAGGGAGTTAGACGATTCTAAAATCCCGGCTGCAACGAGGAAGGTCGTCACTTCCCTAGCACCCTGCCTTGTAAAAATCTAGGCTGCAATTAGGGGAGGTTTGTCACCCTAATGCCCCGCCTAAAGAGATCCAGACTGCGACAAGGGAAGTTATGACCCCAGTGCCCCCCTCGGATTTTTATTTTTGGGAAGGAAGACAAGTGATGTCCTAACCATGGAGGAAAAGTTTGAAGGGGTTAGGCATTTCTTGCTCCCCGAAAACAATTTATTCGGATTTGAAAACTAAGTTAGAAAGTTTTGAAAGTTGTTCGGAATTCTCGGTAAAGAAACACTGGTTTTGAAAATGTTTTTAGGAGAAAACTTTCTGTATATGTGAAAAGAACTTTCTGCAATAGAGAAGAGTTTTTTGTGATGTGAGAAGAGTTTTTCCTTTAAAATTCCACAAAATGGTTTCTTTTTGAATAAAATGATGGTTTGAAATTCTTTTCTTGTTTTGGATTTGAAGGGAATTTACAAGTTGAAAAGTGAATTGAAAGGAATCGGGTTTGAAATATGTGTTGGAATTGATTTGGTTTGACTTGTATTGGAAGATGAATCAGGTCAATGTTCGGACTTGGTCAATGATTAGGTCAAGGTTTTGGTCAAAGTTTTCTGGTCAAAGTCTTCTGGTCAAAGTCAACATTTGGTCAACTTTCAGGTCAAAGGTCAACCTTTGGTTCAAGGTTGACTCTTGTGGACTTAAACTTGATTTTTACGGTCTTAGGCTTGCTTGATTTTGTGGGCTTAGGTTTGCTTGATTTTGTGGACTTAGGCTTTGTGGAGTTGGGCCTTATTTGAGACATGGGTCTTTTATGGTTTTGGCTTCGGGTTTGGGCTTCGGATTTGGGCTTCGGATTTGGGCTTCGGATTTGGCTTCGATTGTGGGCTGAGGGTGGTTTGGGCCGAGATTGGGTTCTGCTTGGGCCGTGGGTTTGGATAATGGGCCAAGGGTGTTGGGCTTGGATTCGATGGGGTTGAACCGGATTGAGCTTTGGGTCGATTCGGGATGGGCCGAGTTTGTTGGGCTTGGATTGTGGCCGTGTTTGGGAAGTAGTGGGCCGGGTTTGAGGAGTAGTGGGCCGGGTTTGAGGAGTAGTGGGCCGGGTTTGAGTTTGGGCTCGGTTTTTGGTTGATGGTGGGCTTTGGTATTTGGTATTGGGCCGAATGAGTGATGGGCCGAAATTTGGGCTGAAGGGAGTATAGGGCCTGGGCTGAGGAGTAGTGGGCCGGGTTTGGGAAGTAGTGGGCCGGGTTTGAGGAGTAGTGGGCCGGCTTTGTGTTTGGGCTGAAGCAAGGCAATTGGGCCAACTTGAAGAATCAGAAAGGGTTTTGAAAAGTTTCAATCAAAGTCGGAATAAAAATGAATGATGAAAAATCCGAGAGACAATTTAGGACTTGGTTTAATCTTTGGAGGATTCGGAAGGAATGATGGGTCAACTAGGATGAATTCTGAAAATACTATTATTATTTACAAAATTATTAATAAAGTGTGGTTTGGGTTTAGGGATCACCCAACTTGTTAGGTGGGACCATGGCCCACCTAAATCTTAGGGTTCACCCTCTATCCTAGGGCTAGGTCCTAAAGGTCTAATAACTAGGGCTTAGTAAATAGATTAATATATACAAGGATTTAAACAGAAACTGTACACATATACAAATAAAAGGGTAGAACAGATACAAACAGAGCGCAGATCAGGAACGTGGATCAAAGCAGAAAACCATAAATGAGCAGAAAACTATGAATAAATTATGTATCAAAAATACCGATAAGCAAAATGAATTGAGACTTGAATACAGAGGAAATCATTGATCACTTAAACAAAACATACAGAGACCTAGAACAAACGGATCAATTTCCTTTTAAATCACTTCTGCTCAACATTCCTTAAAAGTCAAAGTTGAGTTGTTTATGAACCTACCAAATTATGTGGAAAAGTCGAATAGTACAAATTTGACACATATTTCCAGTCGAGATTAACAGGCATTTTTCATGACAACAAGAGAATGTCCCGATTATCTGCATACAGATATTGCAAAGTTTTAACTCTTTGGTGGATCAACACTAGCAGTGAGAAATGCGGACTTAGCAGCCAAAACCAACCCCGCATCATTTTTGTTTGTGATGCCTCAGTCTATCAACCGAATTGCCAAGAGAAACAGAAGATGTAACAGATTCAGAGTTAACACTACCCATCGTGGATATAAACATCAGCAAATAAGCAATCAGACCGAGCAATTTCAGAGGCAAGACGAACATTAAGACTATGCATAAACATCAAGAGACATGTATGAAGCAGACAATATTTTACTAGTGAAATCAACAGATAATAAGAGTTTGAGTTTAGTACCGAGAGGGAGTACAGAAATCTCCTGCAAGCAATTCAAAACCAAGAGAGACTAAACAGAGCATTAGTTCTTGATACACAGGTAAGGTGGGTGACAGGCAAAACACAAATTCTGGACAGCAACCAAAATCTTTGCGGGTTCACCCATGGATTAAAATCGAACCACCAGAAAGGATGAACAAATCAAATGCTCCCTCTGAATTCACCGTAGCTTAGGCACAAATATAATTAACAACGAGGACTTATCCAGTATCCAAGGGGGATTAAGGGTAACATAAACAGATCCTGAGACTGAAAACCGATCAGTCTACTCTCCTTCACAGACTAGTATCACAACCGAGTATGTACAGGTGGGTTTAATCGTAAAAGCCAAGTATAGTAAACGCTTTCGCCTCTGTCCATGGACATCAAACATCCATACCAGATTTAATATCCTTTCAATGCCGACAGGGAGTAAAGATGGCGAAACCAGAGTTCACCAGAATCGATTCTCAAGAATCTTAGGAGAAATTGAAAGAAAATCCTAGCAGAACAAACAAACAACATGGTTTTCTGCAATTTTCGAACCCATAGACTCATTTTTGGAGTCCGGTATTCCACGGTAGCGCATTCACATAAACGATGAGAAGAAGAGAAAATAGGGTATTCGACTTGTTTATGAGTTTAATGAATCCAAAATCTATAATAGACTTGGCATTCATTTGCAGTCGAAAACGAAAATAAAGCAAGGGCGACGAAAATCTTGACGTTTTTTCTTTGAAACAAGAGGAAACGAGGTCTAGAGTGCGAGAGTTGATATTAACGTCGGAAATTAATTTCCGGAGAACCACATTCCTCGCATCCAGTAGAGCCATTGCCGATTCGGCTCACTTGGCAAAAATCGAAGAGGAGAAGTTACGAGAGGAGAAACATGCAGAACGAAATGAGTTAAGATGAAACTTACTCTGCCGGTAATCGCAACCGAAATCGAAATACGAAGGAAACAGGTAGTATCGGCTTATGGGATGCAGCTTCGAGAGGGGAAAAATGGTAGTTCCTCGAGGAAGAAGGAGAAGCCGGTTCTGAATGTTTCAGTTTCTTCTTCGTTTCAAAATGGAAGAAGGTAGAACGATGAGCAGGAAGAGTATCGATCGGGGCTTGTGTATGCTGAGTAGTAAAAAAACGTGGGTATGGGTTTTGATTTCAAAAGTTGCCAGGAAGGGAATGTTCCAAACAGAGGCAGTTGTCGATTCTTTTTTTTGCCCGTGCTCTACAGTAGGGTTTTTCCATCTTTTTTATAATACGGGGCATAGCGCAGAAGGTCTCATTAGGGTTTAATCTGAGGCTATGGGCTCACATTGTTTTCAGTTTGGGCTAAATAAAGGAACGGGCCAACGAGCGCTAAAAAGAAAGAACAGCAAAAGCTCATGAAGTATTTTATGGTAACAAAATATGTATATGAACACGTAAAAATATACATGGTAAAATCAAAACCATGAAATGTTTTTAAAAAGCAACAAAATATGTATACGAAAATGAAGTCAGTTAAAACAGATTTCAACCAAAGCTCGTGCTCCTTTTCCATAGGAATGTGAGGTTTAAATGTCGGTAAAAAGAAATTCCTTTAGTCGAAAACGGGGACGACCGCCTTGTTTCTGAAAGCATGTTCATTTTTGAATTTTGTTTTAAAAAAAACGGGTGAGAATTTTTGGTGTCTACACCATTATCTCTAAAATCTTTATAATATACTTGGAGTGTTTAGAAATTTTTCCAAGATTTATTGACTTATAAATCTTATTATTAAATTCATAATACTATATAATAATATAGAGTCATCTAATATTTAATAGTATTCTTTAGGATTAAATAGAAGAAATCCCCTAATTTAATTTTCATAATTCCATATAATAATGTAATATTCATAATTCCATTCAATCATTTAATATTTAATAGTATTATTTATGGTTTAATAAAAGAAATCCCCTAAACTAATTTAAATTAATTTAGGGGTATTTCAGTATATCCCCCTTAAAAGAACTTCGCCTCAAAGTTTAAAAATCAACTAATAGGCACTCACACCGCTTCGGGTGTGCCAAGACAATAATAATTCCAACAAAATTCCATACCAGTCCAATTCTTTATTTCCATCCATTCCCATTTCCACATTCCACTCGAGATTACTCGAACTCAAACTGAACCAAGATATACCAAGATATTTCATGATGAAAATCAAAAGTCACATACTGTGTCATAATGTAAAAACCAAGTACATACATACACATCTCACTCTGCTAATCACGCAACAGGGCATAATCTGGATGAGGTAACAAAGAAAGATTACGCTCTACCCCCCCACCCCCCCTTAAAAGAGACTTCGTCCTGAAGTTTAAGATTTATGTACCAACTACTCATACCCCCTTCCGGTGTGTGGGTAAACTAAATATCAAGTTGTAATACAAGCTTAAAATGTATATCAACCAATCAAACCACTCAAGGGTATTCATCCAATAACAATTCTAAACATTTGTTTCTGTTTTCAAACACCACATTCAAAGAATTCACACTTATTATCAAGCTTTGTTGTAAATTTTATGGCACTGTTGAATTTATCTATGATCGATATATAAATATATATATTATATTTGTACCCCCTGATTGTTATGTAATTGTATTTTCTTGATTATTATAAAATTTTATTTTATGATCCTTACCTATTCATTTTATGACAGGTACGAATGATATGTCCATTATATGTTAATTTTATATTGTATGTCTATTTTATGAAGATGTCGTACCCCCCTTAAAATAGGGTACGACCCATATCCGTCTCGTAATAATGAAGTGGAATTTAAACTCACTTTTAAGGAGCACAATATTTTACATCTCCTATGGAGATTCCTCCTTCAAGGATGCAGTTCATTGTTGATGCACAATATCACTCGTTGTTATTCTGGCTTGATTGTAATTAAATCTTTTAGTGTTCCCAACACGTTTTCCTAACTCATTTCGCCTCTCTTACGGTCACTGGCAAAAACAAAGTTTAGAATTCATCATTCATATAGTAGGTTAAGTTTTTGAAAAAGAAGAAGAACATAGGTTATATTTATATATTACTAAAATAACATTTTAGTTCACTCTTTATTCATTTAGGCATTGAATGTAATAAGTATCCAAAATTGTAACACCCCTACCGTTAATACTGTCATTACCGTCTAATGTCCTCGTACTTCCAGATTCACGCAGCGGTACATACTTACACACGGTGGGCGATACAATGCCGTTCCACCCACGTGACTAACAAAGCTACTACTATTACATACAGCAGCGGTCTGATGGACCGGCATCCCGAGTACTACACATATACAATACATGCTCCATTTACCAATCACATACTACTATGCTCCATTCAACACATTACTCCATTACAATACCATACGATACAATGTACATAACCGAGTTTACTAAGTTCCAAACACAAATCCAATACTCCTTCCAAGTTCATATATACTCATCAAGAGTCTACAACTACCCATTCCTCACAACTACATACAAGGCTCCAAGCCTTTTACGATTCTCTACTAACTACAGTTCATCCTAGCTATCCAAGTGTAGTCGCCGGTCTCTTACCGTGATCAGGTCTACTTCCGGTGCCTGCGCACTAAAAACGTTTCCCCTTAGGGGGTCAGCTTACGCTGAATATGATAACCGCATACCCCGCATACTAGCGAGGGTACGCCGACCATTTGGTCGAATACATGCAATTCATTTTACAATACATACATACATACATACATGCTTTCATTCATGATACTACAATACTACACAAGGTATACATACATACGCACAGTACAATACATGCTTGGAAGACAATACCAGTCGACCAACACTTACTTACCATCTTCCACAATACACATACACAATACATACTCGTTACATACTCAATACGCAATATAGAGATACACTTCTCCAATTCACACATAAGGCTTGTTTGCTTCTTCACACACCTGGGTTAATCGGGTGTTCAATACTCATTTACTCAAGGTCAATGACTTACAATAGCCAAGACCGATACACATACAATACTTACTTCATACTTACTTTACTCCAGTTAAGTCGGTATGACCTCCGAGCAGGGATTACTACATCCCACCACCGGGCTTTAGGGTGGCCCACTAATCCAGGATGCTACCCATTCAAGGGATTTGGTCCATGGAAAAGATTACAGCCAGGATTCGGATCCAACCTCTTGTGTTTCCTTATCCTCACGCGTGGCCGAAACTATATCGGACTTCTACTCATTCCATTACCCATTAATCATGTTAGGAGTTAGATTGTTAGGAATTAGTAGAAGTCAGTATTTCATTTCCATACATCCATACAATACCCAAGTACACATTACTTACACATACTCCTCATTCCCATTCATACATTTCATGAATTATACAAACTAAATGTTCAAGAAGATACACAAGAACAAATAGTTCAAACACAGTTAAGTGCAATATAAGTCCGATTCGTGCATCTATCTTATTGGCGATCACATAAGCACACAAATCGGGGTAACCAGGTTAGGATACAGAGCATGAAGAAATCATACCGTTCACCATCGTACTTGTGTCCCAACGTTCCTCCAGTGTTCACAAATCAAATCCAATGATATGCATACAATCGAGTGATTAATCTAACTATCATTAACTTAACTCGACTACTCTAACGTTTTCTAGTTCACACTTACTATGTCTTTACATTCATACACTTACTTTAAGTTATCTCTTTACTTACAATGGTGCTCTTGCATATATATGTACTTATGTACATGTGGGCATACATATATATATATACTTATTATAATTACCTTGTTTGTTTTTTTTTTGTAAGTTATGGGTCGTCCGACCCACCGTCCGACCCACTCCCTAGGTCGGTCCCTTCCAGTAGGTTTACGTTCTCTGAAATTTCTTCCGACCGACCCAGAACTATTCATACCGACCCATACACCTCTGGGTCGGTCCATCCCTGTACATTTCAGTCCCGTTGTCCAAGCTCCGACCGACCCACCGACCGACCCACTTCTGGGTCGGTCGAAGTCAGAAACTTCGACGACAGGAATTTTGATCCGACCGACCCATGACCGACTCACGGCTTCTGGGTCGGTCCGTTCTAGATTCTTTATTTCTCGTTACTTAAGCCCCGACCGACCCCCAAACCGATCCAGGCTCTGGGTCGGTCGGTAGCAGAATATGCTACCGACCTTGTTTTTCAGTTTTCTTTCTTACCCATTCTTCCCCAATCTCCTACATACATCCTTACATGTTTTAGTGCCATTTAAGCTCCCTAAAATACCTCAATTCATCCACCAATCCTATTACTCAATCCATCAATCAACTTACACAATTTCCTCACTTTCCTTTGAACACTTACAACTGTTTTTCATTCCTCCAATGCTACAGATTTTTGTTCCAACTTCTACCATTCAATACTCCTACTACCAATACCATTACTAGCATCCTCATTACATTATCTTTCATTCTAGTTCTTCCCATTGCCTAGATCCTTTTTAATTTGTTTCCGAGGTATTAAACACTCACCTCAAGTTCTCCAATACACTTACTTAATTCCTCCTAGTTTCTCCAATGCATTCCTAGCATTCTTTGCTACAGATTTTGCATCCTTATATCCTCATACTACAATTACCATTCCATGGCCATTAAACATCTCTACTATCCCCAATACATACCTTGGTTCTCCCATTCACCAAGTCATCCATTAATGCACAATTCCAACTAAAATTTTGCCATAGTACACTTACTTTTCTTACTTATCCACATACACACTTTTTCATCAAATTCATTCCTAATCTAGCCACACCCATACAAGGGTCCTACCAGCACACAAAGCTATATAGATTCATCTCAATACATCAATACCAATACTCAAATACTTCCATCAGACAATAATGCCAATACAAATACTCAATAGTTGGCACTAAGGCCTACAACCCAAATACAGGCTCACAATTACTCAAACTTCCATAACTACAATCTTAATACAATGTTTTGGGTTCTTTAAATTGGTTTACCCATTCCCATTACTCTAATGAATTTAAAATAGAGCATTAAGAAAGAGCGCTTACCTTGAGCTTATTTTTCCTTCATTTCTTTCCCATTCTCTTTTTCCTCTCTTTCTTGCCCAAATCGGCTACATGGGGAATGGAGTTGCCAAACTCCATTCCCTCACCCAATGTACACAAAATAAGTGAAATTAACTACTAACCCTTAAACTAACACTAAATCATTGAAGTGTTAAAAATACAAATTCTAGGTTTTACCTTTGGAGTGTTTTAGGAGGGGTTTTAGCCCTTGGTTCAAGAAGGATAATCCACCACCATTGCAAGGTGAAATTTATGCTCAAAGAGAGAGAGAAAACAAGGCATTACTATGGGCAAAAATCGGTTACCAAAAGGAGGTGGAGAAAATGAAATGCCCCAAACCTTGATATGTTGTTTAAACATTAATTATGGTATTTAAAGGCTAAAAAGTGCCTTATAAACATCAGTGAACAATATAAACCATAGTAAAACACAGTAAAACACTAAGACATAGTTTGAGCAAAAACATGCTCTAAGCTTGGAGTGAACTTGGTTTGGACCCAAAGAGCCTACCAAGACTTTATAACATTAAGTTATGATTTGATAAGGATAATTAAGTCCTTAGGAGACCTTGGTAGACAAATAAACCAAACAAAACTCAAATAAATACCCTAAAGCCAATATGGGCGAAAATGTGCTCTAAGCTTGGGATAAGTTTGGTTAAGACCTAATAAGCTTACCAAGGCCTTCATTATGTGTTAATGAACATTTAAATCAATTACTAAAGAAAACCAAGCTTGAAAACAAGTTAAAACACAAATGTGCTTTAAGGAGTCTTAAAGCACATTTTTGAAAAATTGTCTTGTAATGGGCTTTGAGTGGCTAAATGTCCATCATTACTCTTTAATTAACATGTATACTACTTAGTATCACATTAGGAAGTCTAGATCAATGGGAAATAAAAAATTTCACAATTATGTTCCTTGTTTTGTGAATAGTAACTAAATTAAGCTAGTTTATGACATTAGTCAACATAAGTAATTTAATTGGTCAACAAAGACCATAAACACCCCTAGGTAATAAAAGGGGGCCGGTTTTGTAATGTGAGTCACCACCTTGATAGTTAACAAGTAAATAATGTAAGATAAAGTAAGTTACTATTTGCTTTTTCTACTTAAATATCCTAAACTAGCTAGCCATCTTCATTCTCTTCTTTCACTTTGCATTCTCACCGTCTCCAACCTCCCTCTCTTCTTCATTCTCGGTTTTCTACAGCACCACTCACACCACCATCTTCAATCTCTTATATCTCCTAGCTCCATTAGCCAAATCAAATTCTAAGACCATGTTTATCTTAGTTAGACCAAGCTCTACACTTCTACCTTTTCAAATCATCAAACCACCGTTTTGGTGCCAAGGAGAACTTCCATGGAAGGAGCTTGAGTGTATATTTTTATGCCTTGTTGATCACCTTTGCTTCAAGGTAAGGAAAAACCAAAGAAACTCCATTCCCTCTTGCTTTTGTGTTGGCCGAAATATCACCATGTAATGGTGTCTTCTTTGGTTCTTTAATAGCTTCATTCCAATCTTCCAAGGCTTGGTGGAGTCCTCTCTTGATGCTTATTCAGGCTCTCTTTTTATTCCAAGGTAAAACAACTATCCTAATGTGTTAAGATAATATATATAACCTAGGGTTTGTAAATGAGTTTAAGCATGGAGCTTGAATGTTCATTGGTTTACTTGTGTATTGATTAGAACATTGACAAGTAACCAAGTCCTCTTGCCAATTTCCAAACAAGGAAGAACAAGAGTTTCAAGTAAAAATCTTGAAGAAAAGAGGTAAATAAACTATCTCAATGTAGTTTAAATGCCTTAGGAAAAAATGAGCTTGATTTGCATAATAAAATACCTAAGGAGCCAATGGCAAAAGAGCTAGTGAATTGTCCTTAAAGGAATTATTAAACGGCATATGTATTGTTGGGTGTATTTGCAGGTCAAAGGTAATATATATGTGGAAAATTTAGTGTTTAAGGTTAATGCAATTTAAGGGCCTAAGAGCCATGTTATTTAAGGGCCTAAGTGCCGAGCAATTTAAGTTTATGCACTATATTGTGATGTAGTGTAGTTTACGGGTTTAGATGTGTGTAAAGAACATTCTTTGTGAAGATGAATGTCTTGGATGGTTAAAGGATGAAAAACAATATGTTTGTGTGTATTAAAGATTAATGGTTCTTGGTTGTCAAAAGGTGAAAACCTAAGTGTTTGGGTGTGAGAATATACAAGAGAAACTATGGCAAAATTTAGTTGATAAACAAAGGAAGTTTATGTGTAATAATGAGATTTTATGACCTAGAAGGTACTAGGAATGGTTAAGCTTTAAGATGGTAAAAGAATGTGAATTAAGGTGTTCTTAAAGTGTTAAGATGCCTTGGGCATAGTCTTGGAGGATTTAGAAGTCAAATGGGTGTTTTAAACACACCAAGGTTATGTATGTAGAAGTGCTAAGTCTTGTGCAAGTTTTGGTGATCAAAGGAGAAATAATGCCTTTGGAGTAGTGATAATGGTGGTAGGGAAACATTTTGGGATAGTGATTGTCATAGGTATAAAACACCACTTAGAAACCTAAGGAAAAGCACTACAAGTGTTAGTATTTATAAGAATTGTGTAATGCTTGAGGAAGATCTTTAATGGGTGATTTAAGGAGTTTAATGAAGTCTTAAGGTGTGTTTGAGGTGCCCAAATGAGGTAAGAACATACTAGGATACATGAGGTGAAGTTTGGAGTCAAATGGGAATTTAGAAACAAGGTCTGGAGCCGACCGACCTTAGGGACCGGACCTGCAAGGTCGGTCGAGCTCAGTTTACACTACCTGAAAGAGTTTCTGGAATGGACCGACCTTGGGAACCGGACTTGCAAGGTCGGTCGGCTTGTATGGATTAAGTCTCTGGAATAGACGACCTTGTGGACCGAACTTGCAAGGTCGGTCGGAGTAGAATTTTTTACAGTAATGTGTTCTGGAATGGACCGACCTTGTGTAAGGTCGGTCGGTAAGGTCGGTCGGACCAAAACTTGTAAAAAAAAAAAAACAACAAACCAGAGTGACTTCAGTAGTAAACCCTAGTGGTTATAACAAGGATAATCAAGTGTGAATTAAGTAAGGAAAACAAGACATGTAATCATGTAAAAACACTTAGTTATTCAAAAGTTAAATAAGTTAATTAACCAACATTACTAATCATGTTTAGGAACTACGTTTGGTGGAACTCGTATGCAGCAAGGGCCAAGGTATGGTTTTCTTGCAACCTGTGTCCTACCGGATTACACCGCTTGTATGCCAATGTGTTTTTCTGTATGTTTGCCACGTTATAAGATAACTCATGAAACGAGTTTACAGTTGCTATTGTTGTTGTGTTTTGCGTACCGACCGACCCACGACCGACTCACGGCTCCTGGGTCGGTCCGTTCCAGATTCTTTATTTCTCATTACTTAAGCCCCGACCAACCCACCGACCGATCCAGGCTTTGGGTCGGTCGGTAGCAGAATGAAATACCCCAAACCTTGATATGTTAGTTAAATATATAATTATTATATTCTAAGGCTTATTTTAGTCGTTAAGAACATGAGGAAAAATGTAACACCCCTCACAATAAACTCGTAATAATCACTCACGTAGCAGAATTAAAGACGTCTTACACAAACAATCTGATTCTTATTATATACCATCGATCTCTCAAGTTCTCAACATTCTGAAACCTTCTTATGTGTTGGGTGTCAAGTTAGGACAACCCGTAAATTTTATTCATTAATGGACAGTCGTCCTGGTGGCAAGAAGCCTGGTACCAACGGCGGTACATTCCGGCCAACGATCTATGTAGGCTCGTGTGGACTAATAGAGTGGGAACCCCGATCCGGGAAGAACACTCAGTGATCACTATGCGCAACCTGCTGGAACGAATGCAGACCAGGATTTACTAAACATTGTATCATTAATTATTACACTCTCATATGTTAGTATATTTCAATTAGTCTCCTGGAGATTCAATCTCATTGTTGGAGAAAACACATTCATTAGAGGCCCATCGGCCATACATATACCTAGAAGTACGCTAGGTGATGTTTTAGTTCGAGTCAGCGCTCTAGAGACGGTTAATACCAGGTCCCTAAACTAAGTTGCTCACTTAGTATTAGGAGAGGTCTTTCTCTCGTAAGTCAGTACTCAGAGTCTCTCCTAAAGGTCCACATATAGGTTAAGTGATCATTGTTATCAAGTCCGAACGACGTACACGCACAATTAATAATCGCTTGACGGTCGAACGATAAACACATACAACACATGCACAATATTATTAATCTTGTCATGCAATCACAAATAATGTCCGAAACCCAAGGGAACCCTTAGAGCTTTTGGACCACACATTCACATACATTTCACGCATATCACTCTTGTCATACACACAATAATACCGAACCCAAGGCTTCCCTCAGGGGTTCAGACCACACAATGAACATACCGTACACCGACGAGCAAGCTAGCGAAATGAGCGCACGTCTATCCTCTACGTTCCTGGAGTTCGAATCCCGCAACTCGATCTACTGAAATGTAACTGACTCCTATCAGCATCCACGTCTTCGGATTTATAGTTTGTCGTACGGTTTAACTTACGAATACGTATTACCCAATACCGTATTTTATTCACTACATGGAGGTTGGATTCTCAGTTATCATGATATCCAACACGGTTATTTGTTCTCGTATAATTTACATTATTTACATTTACGTGTATGTATTAACACTCACATGTTTACATATACATATCTATATTTATGTATGTTTATAGGCTCGTACGTACGTATACGTAATACTCATCGCCTTATTGTTACGCGTTACATGATGTAATTACTTACGATCAACGTTATTGTCTAAACCCGATTCTTGTATGTCTATGCGTGCACATGCGCATAACACTTATATGTTTCCGTAGTTGCGTTCACTATAGTTCAAGCCACATTATGATATACGTTCTTGGTTATATTTCCTCCTCACATATATTAAATACAGTCTATATGTGCATAGGTATTTACAACATCACATATTATTTTTCCATCCCATATCAAGGTTCCATATTGTATGAATTACATAGTTGTTCATACTAAATTACTTCATCATTCGTTATAGCACGTATATTGTTCTTTCGTGTTGTTTATTCATAGGTTTCTTATAGGAACTTTATTTCAAGAATATACACATACGTTTTATACATTGTCATGCCTCTTATAATATAAACTTTCTACTATACAGTATACTTTCTATAATTCTCAACCTAGACTTATCATCTTATGTAATTATTTACAAGGCATGTTTATAACATGTTAATCCCATAATGATAAACTTTCTCATACTTTAATAAATTGTCACATTGTAGTATGTTCTTTGTATTATAACCTGTCCACTGATTCCAAACTGCCCGATCTATCTTCGGTAATATCTATACTTCCCCTACATAGTTTTGATCATTTACAAAACCTTCCCATATATTATATTGTTACATTACTAACCTTATTTTTATAATTTAAGGTTTTCAGTCATTGTAATATACACACATATATACATATACATGTGTTTACGGACACTGCCCCAATATTTTGTCTAGATTTATACTATCTTCCCACAACTTTCTTTTTATTATTATACATATTAATTGTTTAAATCACAATTCTAACCTAAAATTCTCCCCAAATTGCGCAGCCCTAATAGTTTAACTAATCCTCAGATCATCACCAACTTTCCGGTAATTACACTCTAGCCCTCAAGTTTTTTTTAATTGTTATACTTTGATACTTAACTTATATTGTAACCCTTGATCAATTAAATTACTGATTAGCCCAACATTCATCCAAATTACAAACAGACCTCTAGTGTTCAGATTTATTCCCTCTAGGCCATAAAACTTTCGGAAATTACAAAGACACCCAGATAGTTTTATAAAGTTCATTCTTACTAATCCTCAAATCATCATCACCAACTTTCTAGCTTGGTCAAATGTCATATGTAGTCAATGTTGACCACCCCAAATATCTCCTTTGACCAGTGTTTGGTATAGTTACAAAAACAAATAGCCTTTTTACTTCTCTAGTTTTACATTTGACACTTTAATGTTATAAAAATGTATTTTATATTAAATACATTTTCTAAAACTTTTAAAACATTCCTCCTCGGTTTAATATTAGTTCAACACCCCTATATCTTTACTAAATTCATTGCGACCCCATAGATGATCTTTTATTTATTGTATATACTAGTAAAGTTTATTTAAATTATATCGTAACATTATATGTAATTAAAGTAACACCTAAATTCACTAATATTCATCTAAAAATATTTCTAGTTTGTTAGTTCCACTAAAATTATATGTTTGCACCAGAATTTTTATATAGTTCATTTAATCACTTTAAAATTCAATATTTAAAGCTTAAGGTAAGCATACTAAAAATGGCCTAAACTCATGGCCTTAACACAACATAATACTAAATATAAGGACATTAGAATGTTCCAACTCACCTACTAATTCACGGTTAATACAGAATTTATTTTAACACTATTAAATTGTTCTTCATTCATTAACCACTTATAGAATAAACTTAATTAGCCCATCACCAGTTAGTTTTACTAATCAATATTTGACCATAAATTTTCTCCACATTTCTAGGATTTAAGTATCACACTCACAACAACCTATCCTCTCGGTTTTTATGCAGATTATTTTTAACATTTCCAAATCCTCTTCCTTTCATCGTTAACTTATATCATTTATTTTAATATGTCTTTATACCCAGCCTCACAATCATTAATTTCCTACGCATAATTAACATCTAAACAGCCTATTTACTCACCTATACGCTTGGTTCTGTACAGATCATGTATATTAGCTTCTCACGGTACTTTTCTTTCATCTTAGCATTTATTTTTTTTCTGACCAGGCACTTACCCACTAATTTCATGCCCTTAATTAACGTTTAATCTACCTACATACATGCATATTCTCTACGGCACCCTCCATCATTATACGGTAATGAAATATGAGTATAGCAAGGTAGTAGACACAATTACCTTGTATAATCACAACAGTTTTTTTTTTTGTAAAGCAGCTCCCAACCTTCGGTGCTTTAGGAGCGTTGCTAAACCTTCATTTCAGTCTCTACAGCAAGGAGGGTATGGTTTCAGTTTTGTGCAGAAAGTAGCAATGGAAGTTAAAAGCTCTAAACAACCATGTAATGGCATGATCTTTACCTTAGTTTAAGAGCTCTCCAAGGAGTGTTCTTGGAGGGTTTTTTCAGCTCTGTTTCAGTTTGACTGTACAAGGGAGCTAGCTTCAGATATTGTGCAGAAACCAAGGAGAAAATAGAGCTGTAACAGCCATGGTAAGTGTGCCGGTTTTTACCTTGTTTTTGGCTTCTTCAATGGAGCTTTGAAGCAGTTCAGGGTGATTTTCGGTTCAGTATAGGCTGTAACACAACTCCATTTGAGCGTGGGAAAGAGCAAGAGAAAGTGTGGAGTGAATGAGTTTTTTTTTTCAGTCATGAATATATATTAAAGGGAAGGCGTGTTGTTGTGTACCTTCTTTACCTTGTTTATGCTGACTTTCTGTTCTTGTTTTGCAGCCTCAAGTGGCCCTTGTTTCTGTTCTTGTTTTGGCAGCCTCAAGTGGCCCTGTTTTTTTCGACATGTTTGTGGGTATATAAATGCAGAAAAAGGAAGTGTCACAGCTTGTATTTTCGGACTCAACATATGGGGAGGATGAATGGCTTTTGGAGCATGTTTGCTTACCGTTTATAACAGAGAAAGAAGGACAGATTCAACTGCTGTTGCTTCTTGCTGTTCCTGTCGGTTTTGAAGCCTTGAAGATGAAGTTCCAAAGTTTAGGAAAGGTGGAGGAAAGACTGATGGATCTGTAACTCCATGGAACCGCAAATGCAGAGAAAAGAAGGAGGAAACCGTGACTGTTTTTCTCTCTTGCTCTGTTTTTTTTTTTTTGCTGTTGTCCTCTGGAATGAGCAGAGTGGAAAAATGGTAGTTTGCTTCCTGCCTCGTTGGTACAGTCGAGAGAGAAAGAAAGAGGTGAGTGAGAGGCTTCTGTAGGAAGTGATGGTGGTGCTGTCATGGGCTATAGAAAAAGAACTGCAGCAGCTTCTCTTTGTCCTTGCTGTTTCAATTGAGAGATGAGGAAGGGTGGAGCTATTCTGTCGTAAGGGGAGGAGAAAGAAGGGAGATAGTAGCTGATGTAGGTAGGGAGCTATTCTGTAGTATTTGTAGTTTATTTTATTTTCCTAAATTGTTTGTAGGTGATGTTTTTCCACATAGGATACCGAGACTGATGGGTATGGAGAAAGACAGTGGATTGTGCGAGAGAAGGTAGGAGTTAATTATGGGTATAAGTTGTATTTATTTAAATTAGATTGTATTTCATCCCTTTTTTTTTTTTTCTTGTAACCGGCCAAGGAGGAAAATGGGGGATTGAATTTCTCTCCTCTTAATATTGTAAAGTACTTTGTATATATAAATTATGATTATGTGTTAATTAGTGTCTTGTGATATTATTATTACTTTTTGTTTAAATGTATATATATGGATATATTTATATTGTATTTGTGATTTGTTTGGACTATGTAATATTTATGTAGTTTAATGAGTGATATCATTTGTTTATGCTAGATGTAATAATTCGTATGTCACAAATGATATTAGATTTTGGAGTTAATTTTTCCTTTTTGGTGTATAGTTTAATGTCCATCTTGGATTATATATTGATACAATAATATCAATAACAATTATTGTCCATGATTTAATTTAACCCTTATTAATTAAGGTAATAAATATTAGGGGTATTTCAGTCTACCCCCCTTAAAAGGACTTCGTCCCGAAGTCATCTAAATTAATAGGTAATGTAACTATCTAATGTAGCCTCAATGATCACTACTAATTCGGCCTATCAGTTCTAAGGCCTCGATACTTCCCCAAAGTGTTATCAGTTTATCCAACCACGAGTCTTTCCCAATCCGAATCACACGTATATAAATAACGCAAGTCACAACGGACATAAGTGTATAATCATCCAAGTGCTTAAAGCACATTCATATAACAACACATCACAAGTGCTTGAGGCACACACATATACTAACACATCACAAGTGCTTAGAGCACACGTATACAACAACGTATCACCAGTGCATAAAGCACATACATACAACAAACACATAAACACACATCACAACAACTAAATATGCCAAGAGGCTCTACCCACCCCCCTTAAAAAGGGTTACGCCCCGTGACCCCACAAGTATCTAACAATCGCTATCAGAAGAGCGTTGGATACTTGACTCTCATGGAGTTCTCCAACTCTCATGTGGCCTTTTTCCGCCTCATGGTCTGACCAACGGACTTTGCCCCTTTAATGGCCTTGTTCTTGGTCTCCCTCGTTTCTGTATTGAAACCTCAGAGTGGAGCCTCCTCATATCTGCGAGACGGGTCGATCTTTTAGTCATTCACCTCTAAAAAGGAAATATGCAAAGAGTGAGGCGTGTATTTTTTTTTGGTCAAGGCGTAGAATATTTGTGCACTCTCCCAAACACGTTCTATTGGCCCACCACGCTTCTCGCTCCATAATGAGGTGCAGACCCACGTACATAGGGCTTAGTTTGCCCCTTTTGTTCCCAAGGACATATTATAGATGATTGGTTTGCAGCAAATTATTGCTTACTTCTTTCCAAAATAATAGTGTCATTCACAGTCTTTTGTTAATTTGGGAACAGAGGTATCTTAATCGGTGTGGGATTGTTAATTGTACATGCACACGATTAGGTCTAAATCGTAACCAAATATTCTGGATTACTAGGGCAGAATATATATTATATTGTTATTATCTTAACTCATTTGTTTGTAGTTGAGGTGAAGTATAACATTGGCTATCATTTGTTATTAGTGTTCTTGCACTAGTCTCTGAAGTTTTGGATGTAAGCTTTTAAATACACTAAGGTATTTCTTGTCATTCCATATCTCCAGGTTTTTTGTTCCGGAGTAATTACATTAATTGTATTTTTTGTTATGTACCTCGTGATATTATGTACTATATTTTTAGCATATTGTTCTCACGTCAATACTCGTATTGTTCTCCCTGCTTTTGCTAGGGAATCCATTGTTGTGTTTATCTTGAGCTTTGCATCTTTCGGCATCCCATATGGGTATGTTCTTTGCAGTTGAGGCATTTTTCCTCTGGTATATTATATATCTTTTCCATTTTTCATGTTGTTCAACAGGAATGTAATTTGTATGTTTATGAGTTCCTGTGTTGATTATAGCGTTAACGCCGTATTTATTTTGGGGTGTATCCTTGAACGGTCTGGGCTATTGTTAGCCAGCATTCAATTTTTGTTTCTCATCATTTGAGTTCTATACGAGTTTTGCTCGTCTGTGTTTGCCAATATATTCATTCTAATGGCTATTTATATTGGTCGCTTCTGTGCGCACCATATTTTAGTCGATTCGACAGTCATATGTTATTGTGATATTTGATTAATAGCTTGGGCATCTGCTATCGCGCGTGCTAGCTTGCCTTTCTTTTATTGTTTGGTGCTTTTGTTTGTTTGTACTTATATTCAGCCCCTTTCCGGGTGGAAAACGACTGTGCCTTTAATGTGGGCATATTATGAGATTGTTACATCATTCGATATTGTCTTGTGTCTCTGTTGGAGAGTAACTCTTTTTATGCCCCTCTATGGGTGGTGATTTTTATTATTGGGTAGGTTCTTTGGGTGCTAAGTATTGTGTTGGTGGTGAGCAGTTATTGAACCTTGTGAGGGTTATATTTATGTTAATCACCCATTCAATGGGTTTTACATTGCTTGTCATTAGGTTGACTATCAACTCTCTCCTAATTCGAGAGGTTTCTTAATGTTTTGTTTAACGTTCCTTTGCGGCGTTATGACTTAGTCGTATTATTTCAAGGTTTGGTTCCGGTAAGCTCGTTGGTTTGATTGGAACTTTCTCGTTAATTTACTGAGGTAGTTATTGGCACTGGTCTGGATTTGCATCTTTGACCTTGGTATGGAGTTGACTACTTCTTGTTTCTTACAATACTTGTATACATGTATGGGGTACCTTACTGATACATTGCTACTTACTTGACTAACTTATAAATAAGTCTTTCAAGCCTACAAGCTCCTATGGAGTGCGGTCATCCCACATCTCGTTGTGTATATTCGTGGTGTTCGTCACGCGTTCATGAAGTATTTTGTTGTCAATCTCCCTTTTACTTGGTATGGGGGTGTATCCGAGGGAATTTTTCGGTTCCCTAGGTTCCCAACCCAATGGGTATGATTACATGTCTTTTAATCATCAAGTGTTTGCAATATTTTTGCCCTAATGGTGGGGTTTACATCGTAATGGTCGAAGTGATTTTCCTCCTCTTCCATTGGTTATGTTATTGACATGAATTCATTAAAGTTTCAAAGGAATTTATGACCTCTCGTATTGATAAATACTGTTGTCACATTACTTAGTAAGTCCTTTATTGGAGTTACTTATGTGTTGACCTCAAATTATAGTTATCTGGTTACCATGTGCGCGGTTTGACAATTTTTTTTCATTGTTTCCTGACCTTGTTTATTAGTTAGTAGGTTATGCGCGTTATTTATGGTGTGTATTATAGTCCTTCTAACCTTACCCTATATTGGGTTACATCATTTGGTGTAATCCGGATTTCATGGTGAAGACTCATGTTCTCTTCTTTTTATGGAACTCTTTATTGTGGTCTGGTTTTAACCAGTTTTCATTACTTGACATGTCGTTTCTGATGTTATTGTTCAATTTGTATATATTGGGAGGTAGTAGGAGGTGGTACCTTCGCTCTCTTGGACTTGTGTCCTCCTATGGTACATTGAGTACTTTACTTAGACTTGGGTTTTATAGCGTTTAGGCTTGTTGCCTTGTATTACTGTTTAGGCTTTTTGCCATTGTTTAACTCATATCGTCATTATCATTGACAGTCGTCATGTTAGTAGACGACATGTCTTTAAATATGTATTCTTTTTGTCACCTATTGTTTGGCGGAACGCCAATGGCAGGAGCCATTCCTTTTTACTTGGAAACTTCGTCCAATGATGGTGTGATCTAATGGAATAACAATGTATAATTATATCTTGACATCCGTTCGTCCCTTGTTCGTTATGGCACTCCTTGTTAAGGGTGGTGCTATGGGTGTTAATTATTTAGTTGCTCGACACGATCCGCGCCTATGGTTGCAATTTGGTTTAAGTAATAAAGGTGTTGTAGTGTAATATGTTTAATCTTGGTCCTTTTTGAGGACTAACATGTTCTTATCTTCTTCCGATATTTATGATATGTTAGCGTATGTCATTATGGGAGTAGCATCAGCCCTAATAGCTACTTGATTATGTCCCACCACCATTCTTTATATACATACATTCGGGAGTGAACTGTTATTCACGGGTATTCATACTTAGTACCTTATTCATTAGATTTGATGTGTTTTAGCTGTTTGCAGCTGGTATACTTCATTTCCTTGTCTATTCCTAATGTGATTAATTGTGGCCACTTGTAGAGAGTTTCAGGAATCATCCGACCCTGATGTGATCAGTATCAGTGTCGAACTATCTTTCCACCCCAATTTGTGTTCAGCTTCCTTGACCTGTACGGATCAAGTTCCACCTCCCACGTCACTTTTCAAACCATTAAATAATTTAATAAGTATTTTATGGTGTTTGGCTCATAAGCCGATGTTATTGATTCATTTTGTTTAATGAGTGTAGTTTATTATGCGCTGGTGTATGCCCTTTAGTTGTAATGGTCGGACTCAACGGGTCCTTCCAAGTTTTGGTCCTCACATTTTATGGGTTTTGTGGTCCTATGGTGACAAGTTTAGCTATGAATTTGTACAGGAATTGTACGAATGTTGGGTGGTTACTGGTAGCCATGGTGTTGTACCTGTGGTCTACGTGGTTTGTAGAATTAAGTCGTATTAGCCATATTAGTTGCAGTTATAGTTGCAGTCATAGTTGCAGTTGTAGTTATCGTTGTAGCACTTGCAGTAGCAAGTGCGTGAGGTAGACAGAAACGTTAGTATATTGCTTGTTATAGCGCTTGCTGTAGAAAGCGCGCTATGCAGATTGAGCCATCGGTGTTGTATTTATTGGTCTCGTTGACGCTCTGGTCGTTTGAGTATGGTTAGGTGATTTGTCTTAAAAAGGGTAGTATTGGACTCATTTTGGTTTGTTAAGGTATGGTAAGTTTTCTAAGGAACTCTATTTCTAGGTTCTCTAAGTTAGGCTCTTTCTGAGTTTGTTTTTAAACTTCTTCATGGTAGGAGAAGGTTTCTGACGCATGTTCACGCTGTCAATTCATTAAGTTAAGGATGTGCGGTTACCTAGACCGCGCTGAGTACTAGTACCAGCGCCTGAGGTTCCCACAAAATTTGAGGTATCCTGTTCCACGTGGCTACCTGTGGTGTGCTGCAAGTCCAGCAGATGGAGTACTCTAGTTGTCCTTGGTACGACATTCCTCTTCTTGAGCGTTGTGTTGTAGTAATTTTAGGAGTTTAGCTCGTAAGCTTATATGGTTATTGTGATTGTAGGTGTTTTACTGAGCCTTCTAGGTTGCATCCGGTTGAAGTTATTCCCTTTTTGGGAGAGACTTCCATGCAGTCCTTGGTTTCGCATGTTATGCATTTTGATAGTCATCTAAAACTTGTTTTTTTATATCTTTCGATCTTTAGGCACCTGTGCATGCTTTCCTTGGCATCATCCATTACATTTCCTTTATGGGTGATACTCGAGGTGTGGGCAGTGGCGGGTGGGGTACCACTGCTGTTTCCCAGGATGTTTGCAGAATGGATTTATCGTGAGTGATTAGAAGAGGTGTAGTTATTAAAGAGAGAGAAATTAATACTCAAAATATCCGTCGGGCTGCAAATTAAAACCCGGTCGTGGTAGTATAGTAAGGTGTAAGCGACAGGATATCGAACCGTGGGACTAGGTGAATAATTAATACCTAAGCGTGTCACAAGAGGGGGGAAGGTTAATTGACTTGTTTTAGAGAAATATTAAAAAGCAGATAAAATTACTGAGTGCAGATGAATTAAATGGAACTCCGGGTTCAGGTTTTATAATCTGATTATATTATGCTATCTCTACCGTTTAATTTATTAGTTTGGCAAAATTCCTGTTATTATCCTAAGGACTAAGTCATAGACCCTTAACAACTCGTTTACCAGAAAATGCTCGGTCTAATCAAGGTTCGAGCAATACTATGTAAACGGACGTTAAATTCGAGGAGGAATTATAATTGCATCTGTAAATACTAACTTATTAAATCATAATAAGTTTTCTCCAGATTTACGGCTTAATTAACCTGTCTATTTATCACCTGGTCTGATCAAATAGACTTAGGAAAGCATTTTAATAAATTCATGTAATTTATTAAAATGGTGAGAGAAAACCTTTAAGCGTAACAAACTGTATTTATTTTAACCGGTAGAAATATTGATTACATAATTAAACAAACCATAATTTAAACCCTCGCCCGGAGTATATCCTCTTAGCCCGACATATTTAAGACAGAATAAGAAGTAGAGGAATACATCTGAAAAGATGTTTATTTCCGCTCCGTATCTATCTGCTAAATTTTTGACAGAGGTTGGACAGGATAACGGTATGAAGTGGAATGATTTATGGGATGAGATGTAGTATGGAATTTATGTGGATAATATGTGGATGAGATGTATGATTTTGGAGAGTTTTATGGTATTTTTATGGAAGGAAAATGGCATAAGTTGGGGTGGAATGAGATATGATTTAATGGGGGGTTATAGGTTTATTTATAGTGAAAATGGGGTAGAATTGAAGGGGGTGTCGGTGTCGGTGTGAATTGATATATATATTAATATACCAATTCACACCATCGACATGCTCTGAAAGCTGTCCAGATCGACATGTCCGGACCACCGTCCGGACCAGTGTGGTCCGGACCATGTCGATTTCCAAATTAGCGCGCTGGCATGTGTGGTCCGGACCAGGTGGTTCGGACACTGGTCCGGACCAAGTTTCTTTTGCCTCTAAAATGTTCGTTTTAGCTCCGATTTGATCCCCGTTTTCGCCTACGCGTTCGTCTCTTCGTGTACTTTGATCCTAGCCTGGTTTCCTCATGTTTAACAATAAATTTGTGAGATAATCAATAAAACATAACTAGAGGAAAACTAACCAAAGTGGAGAAATGAGCAAGAGAAGTGCTAATATAATATATGAAATACACCTATAAAACATGCTCATTTGGACACTTATCACACCCCCACACTTATCTTTTTGCTTGTCCTCAAGCAAAACATGTACCCAAGTAAGTAGGGAATGCTCAATACTAACAAATATTATTATGAAGGGTAGGATAAAGAGGTGAACAATTCATGATCTTTAACTTTTTAGAGGAGTGTGAACCATTACCTACTGGTGGCATAGGTGTACTCAGGGCAAAAATAAAAATTAGAGTTTCGGGGTATGATCCGGAGTACTTCAATGCTTCTTGATTTAAGGTGACTTTGAGAACTTTTACCATGGCAACTTCTCTCAAGAATGGGCATTGAGGAGAAAACAAAAGGAAAATAGATTTATGCATTTGTTTCACTTTTGCATAAGAGATGAGAAGATAATATGTAGGCATCAAGCCTTTGTATTTTAAGAACACTCAACTCTCTTGTTGGTTACCAATGGTGTCTCACAAGTCTCTTATTTATTATTTCTTTTTTTTTAACAGAAAAGTACCCCTTAGCAATCCCTAAGAGAGAAGACAGAAAGAAACCCTGAGCAATAAAATCCAACCAATTTGCAGATTATTTGGTCACACCGCATATAAAAATGCTCCTCAAAAGTAATCAAATGTAAAAAATTTTAAAATTTGTACCCTTTATCCTACAATTCATAATAGTATTAGTTTTTTAAAGAGAACAACCTACATTAGCAGGGTACATAATTCAATTTAGAACAAATGCGAGGTAAGCAGAAGATAAGCAGAGAGACTTAACAAATTTTAAGCATTTAGATGTCCTAGGTTCTCCCCCACACTTTAGCTCAAGCAATGCCCTCATTGCGTAGATGAAATAAAATTAATAGGGCAAGCAAAGTAAAGGAAAGAGTGTACTCCCCAGATTTCGTAGAGTGTGTAGAGCTCCCCCACACTTGAGTGTTACTGTGGAATGTCATGAATTGAACCTGGAAAGAATATTCTACACAGCGAGAAGAACTCAAGTGAAGTCTGCATTTTATTATAGCAAATAAAAGGGAAATATAGTACAAAAAGGAAAAACATAGTAAATTAAAGGAAAGATAAAAGATAGATAGTGGGTTGCCTCCCACCGAGCTGCCCGGGTTTAACGTCTCTAGCTAGACGTATTTGACCAAGTTTTAGTTTGGAGAAGATTCTGAGGGCAAATTGTCCCGCTGTTCTTGGACAAAATAAGTAGCAGATAGGTCAGTTGAAACATTGGAATGAGAATTATACGTTTAAGTCGTGCCCCGTTGACCTTGAAAGTTTCGCCTTGTTTGTTCTGGAGTTCAAAGGCACCGTACGGAGTCACACTAACAATTTGGAAAGGGCCGGCCCAAGTGACTTGAGCTTCCCAGGGAAAATCCTTAATCTCGAGTTATATAAGAGAACCCAATCACCAATTTTGAATTCCTTCTTGAGGATCATCCTGTCGTGGAACTTTTTGGTGCGCTCTTTATAGATCTTAGCATTCTGGAAAGCCTGATCTCGCAGCTCTTCTAATTCGGATAACTGGAATTTCCTCTTCTCTCCTGCAGAAGTCATGTCAAAGTTTAGGGCTTTGATTGCCCAATATGCTTTATGCTCCATCTCTACAGGAAGGTGGCATGCTTTTCCATAGACCAGCTTAAAAGGAGACATCCCGATGGGAGTCTTGAATGCAGTGCGGTAAGCCCAAAGCGCATCATCCAGTTTAAGTGCCCAATCCTTCCGTGATGAGTTAACCGTCTTCTGAAGGATCCATTTTAACTCTCGGTTGGAAACTTCTGCTTGACCGTTTGTCTGGGGGTGATAAGGTAAAGCTACCTTGTGACGTACCCGTATTAACCATAAGTGCTTCAAATAAACGGTTGCAGAAATGAGTTCCTCCATCACTAATAATAATCCTGGGCACTCCGAAACGGGTGAAGATGTGCTTTTTGAGGAACCTGGTTACTGTTTTTGCATCGGCATGATGACACGGTATGGCATCTACCCACTTTGACACGTAATCAACTGCCACCAGAACATATTCGTGGCCCTGTGAGGAAGGGAACGGTCCCATGAAATCTATGCCCCAACAATCAAAGAGCTCTACTTCTAGTATCCCTTGTTGCGGCATCTCATGTCTCCTGGATGTGTTACCCATTTTCTGACAATTATCACATTGTCTGCAGAATTGGTACACATCTTTATGAAAGGTTGGCCAACAAAAACCTGAGGCCAGGATCTTAGCAGCGGTCCTCGTGGGTCCATGGTGACCTCCGGCTTCCCGAGAATGACAAAAGTGAATGACTTGCTTGAAACCTCTTCTTCCGGGAGACATCGTCGAATTAACCCATCAGCACAACCGGAACAAGTACGGGTCCTCCCAGAAATAATGCCTCGAGTCAGAAAGGAATTTCTTCTTCTGGGAGTAGGAAAATCGTAAGTAAGGTACTGTTCCTGAGACTAAATAATTGGCCAGGTCTGCGTACCATGGCTCCTGTACTTTGGTGATGAGAAGACAGTCTCGTCGGGGAAGAATTCGTTGATGGGCACACTATCCGTAGGAGTCACCAACTAGAGAGATGGTCGGCGACGACATTCAGTTTCCCGCTCTTATCTTTGACTTCGATGTCAAACTCTTGAAGTAGAAGAATCCAGCGTAGTAAGCGAGGCTTGGCTTCTTGTTTTGTGAATAAGTATTTGAGAGCGGAGTGATCTGTATGCACGATGACTTTGCTTCCCCATAAGTAAGATCTGAACTTATCGAGGGAGAAAACTATAGCCAAAAGTTCTTTTTCGGTGGTCGTATAGTTTTTCTGCGCATCGTTCAGTGTTCTGCTAGCATAGGCGATCACTCTCAAGATTTTCTCTTTCTTTTGGCACAGAGCTGCCCCCACGGCATAGTCACTTGCGTCACACATGATCTCAAAGGAAGAGACCAATCAGGTGGTATGACTACAGGTGCTGTCACCAATTTTTGTGTTATTGTTTGGAATGCAGCTGAACATCTTTCATCAAATGAAACGGGGCATCTTCTGTAGCAGGTCGGTCAAAGGTTGCTGATTTTGGAGAAGTCCTGAATAAACCGCCGATAAAATCCTGCATGCCCTAGAAATGCTCGTATATCTCGAACTGTAGTTGGTGCTGGTAACTTTCGATGACCTCAACTTTGGCTTTATCCACCTCTATCCCCTTTGCAGATATTTTATGACAAGGACGATCCCGTCCTTAACATAAAATGACACTTCTCCCAGTTTAAAACGAGATTCGTATCCTCACACCGACTCAGGATCAAATCTAGTTGTGCCAAGCATTTGTCGAAACTAGAGCCATAGACTGAGAAGTCGTCCATAAAGACTTCTATGCTCTGCTCGATGAAGTCAGCAAATATTGCTTGCATACATCTCTGGAAAGTAGCAGAGGCGTTGCAAAGACCGAATGGCATTCGTCGGTAGGCGAAGGTACCGTAAGGACAAGTGAAGGTTGTCTTGTCCTGGTCCTCAGGTGCGATGGTATTTGAAAATAACCCGAGAATCCATCTAGAAAACAGTAGTACTCTTGCCCTGCAAGTCTTCTATAACATCTGGTCGATGAAGGGGAGAGGGAAATGATCCTTCCTGGTGGCCAAGTTCAAACGCCGATAATCAATACACATGCGCCATCCTGTGATCTTTCTTTGAGGGATAGTCTCGCCCTTTTCATTGATAACAGCTTCAATGCCCCCCTTCTTAGGGACAACTTGAACAGGACTGACCCATGGACTGTTAGAAATTGGATAGATGATGTCTGTGTCAAGGAGTTTCAGAACCTCCTTCGAACTACCTCCTTGAGGTTAGGTTTAGCCGGCGTTGAGGTTGTCGGATAGGCTTGAAGTTTTCCTCCATGTAAATATGGTGCGTGCAATAGGAGGGATCAATTCCTTTGATATCAGCGATAGTCCACCCGATTGCTGTCTTGTGCTTTTTCAATACCTCAAGTAGCTTCGTTTCCTCACCGGAATTCAGAGAAGAGGAAATAATGACAGGCAAATGGTCATTTTCAGCTAGGAAAGCATACTTGAGGTTAGAGGGTATTTCTTTTAGCTCGAGTTCAGGTGGTTGTTCTACTGATGGAATTGATTTTTGAGGTTTTCTGTCGAGTTCTTCGATTGGTGGCCGGAACGATTGATTGATAACCAGCCCTTCTTTTTCTACGTACGCCAGTATGGCGTTAACTTCTGGATCCTCCATCTTTCTTCTAGAGGAGTAAATAATACTCGCTCTAGGGTTTAGTTTCAGCTTCCTGGATGGAAGATGGAAAATACGTGTCCTCTCTGTAGCAAAATCGCCTTCCTCCTCCTCGTCATCTGTGAATCCCACCGTCTTAGCATGAGGAGAAAAGTTTGAGCTTTTCTTCATCATTTTCTGCATGTCGAATTCAATCGTCTCATCTTCGTACCGAAGGGTGATTTTCCCGTCGTGGACGTCAATGATAGCTTGGCGCGGTACTTAGAAACGGGTCGACCTAGAATCAGGGGAACCTCGACATCATCATCCATTTCTAGAATGACGAAATCAGCTGGAAAGATGAAGCGAGACACTCCACTACCAAATCTCGGACTAGCCCATGGGCTTGATCTCTGATCTGTCTGCTAGTTGGAGTTTAAAAGGACCGGTTGCATATCTCCTCCTTTAACCTTCAAGAAGGTGGCATATGGCATGATCTTTAATGCTGGCTCCTAGGAGCATAGACCACTTCCACAATCCACCCCGCCTATAAAGCACGGGATCATGGGATGTCCCGGATCTGTTTGTTTAGGAGGGAGTGCTCGAAGAAAGGGCTGCAGAACATTCCTCTGTCAGGTGCACTGTCTCCTTTCCAGTTTCTTTTTCTTCTTTGTCAAGAGATCCTTGAGGAATTTTGCATAGTTAGGCATCTCTTGCAAAGCATCGATCAGAGGTATGTCGAGGGGTAGTTTCTTGAAAATACTCAAGAACTTGGAGAATTGCTCATTAAGATGTTTCTTTTTCATTCTGTTTGGGAACGGGAGTTCACTGTTTTTATGAGTGGAGGTTGGGATGTCGAGGGTAATTCGAGATGGAGGTGGAGTAACAGGAGTAGGAATTGGGATTTCTGAGGGAGGTAAAGTTGGTTTGGTGGTTCATCAAACTCTTCTTTATTGATATAGGAATCTTCAAGATTTTCTTTTTTCTTTTCCTTTGTTGGTGGCAAGTTCCCTTCCACTCCTTAAAGAGACTGCACACAAGTTTGTTGATTGTGATGTGCCATCGTCTCTAAGGACTGAATTGCTTGTTCCTTTGGATTGGGATTAGTCTGTGAAGGGAATTGACCAGGTGGTCTTTGTTGAGTGAGTAGCTGTTGGATTTGAGATTGCAAGGCTTTTTGATCTTTGCGCAGAGCTGCGACCTCTTCTTGCGTATCTCGTGATTTACCCATCATTGCCTTAAACATCTCCTGCATCTGAGACATATCAGACTCAGGATTCGAAGGAGGTGGAGCTGGTCGGCTCGATGAAGCTTCATTGCCATAAGACTGTTGTTGATATTGCCTTGGGCCTCCTTGGAAATTGGACTGAGGTCTGTAATTTTGGGATGTTTGTAGGGTATGTGGGTTTGGATATTTCCGGTGTTTGAGTAGCTAAGGTTGGATTGCATGTTACGTTGCCATGGTTGTCTGTATCCTGAGTTGTTGGTGATGTAGTTTGCTTCCTCCGCTGCTTTCATTTCTTGTAGTTGGGGGCATTGTTCATAGTCATGAGGCTCGCAACATTGCGTACAAGAAATTGTTGGTGATGGTTGAGATTGAGGAGCATAGCCTGGAGGGGTAGTAGGTAGTAGGTGGTCGGGAAATCATCGACTTAGCTTGCTGAGGGAAGGATTCATAGCCATCTGTTCGACCACTTTCTGTAGAGTGCTCACTTTTGTTGCTTGCTGAGCATTGCTTTCCATGAGTTGCTCATGGCTTCTCATGAGCTGGTCGAATTTGTTATCACTCTCCCCAACATGATATAATCCTGGAGTACCGCTCCTTGATCCACCGGAGGCCCAGTCTCTAATTTCCTCACAGAGAGATTCCATGCTGTTCAGAAATTGTGCTCCCGGCTTTTTCAGAACATCAGCCCCTAACGAGGATAACACCATTGTTCTACATGGACCGATTAAGCCCTTGTAAAACATTGTGATACTTGTTCCTTCGTCAGACCGTGGTGAGGACAAGTGAGTAGTAGACCTTTGAAACGGTCCCAAGTTTCACAAATATTCTCCGACCCTGGTTGCTTGAAATTATAAATTTCAGCAATCATCTCCAAAGTTCGGCTCGGAGGTAGGAATTTGTCATAGAACTTGGTGGCCATGTCGTCCCAGGTACCAATGGTACTCGGTGTTAAGCTGTGATACCACTTGCTCGCGTTTCCCGTCAGGCTGTGTGGGAATAAAGACAATCTTGCATATTGAAGTACTGCGTCGGTTTGCAGTAAGGCTGTTGGCATGTTGTAGGAATTTTGTAACATGTAACAGGGCTTCGTCTGGACTGGTGCCATCAAACATGCCCAACTCCTTCACACATCGAATTTGATGATATGGCTTCAGTTTCTGCCACTCATCGTATTCGGATGGGCTAAGGTGAGGAAGGATGATAGCAGGCTGTTGTCCTGGTTAGACGGCCTGTTGATATTTCGAACCGTTGCTGGTGTAGCTGCCATGTTAGTTTCCGGGTCAGAATCTATCACTGTGTTGGTAATGTTCTGTTGAGTTCGTCTCTGCCTGAGATTGCGCAGAAAGGTTCTCTCGATTTCTGGGATGTAACCAACCGTGTGATTAATATTCTCTGGGAGGCTCTGTGACCTGGTGAAAGGCATACACCACTCAAAACAGAGAAAAGAACTGGTTATACGTTAGAATAATAAAAATGTTAGGAATTAGTAGACAGAAATTTAAAGTTAGTAGTTAGTATACAATGGAAAGAAATGACAATGGAACGAAATAACAATGGAACGAGATGACTGGAATTTTAAGTTAGTAGTTAGAGACAATGGAACGAAATGACAATGGAACGAAATGACAATGGAACGAAATGACAATGGAACGAATGACAGAAATAAATAACAATAATATTAACAAATTAGTAGTCAGATGTCCAAGTCAGATCAGAAGTTAGATGTCCACTGTCCAAGTCAGATGTCCGAGGTTATATGTCCAAAATTGGATTAAAAGTTTTTTTTAGTAGATTAATAGATTATTGTAATTAAAACAGGTGAATTAACCGGGGCTTAGGGACTAGATTAAATCAAGTCCCCGGCAACGGCGCCATTTTGCAGAATGGATTTATCGTGAGTGATTAGAAGAGGTGTAGTTATTAAAGAGAGAAATTAATACTCAAAAATATCGTCGAGCTGCAAATTAAAACCCGGTCGTGGTAGTATAGTAAGGTGTAAGCGACAGGATATCGAACCGTGGGACTAGGTGAATTAATTAATACCTAAGCGTGTCACAAGAGGGGGGAAGGTAATTGACTTGTTTTAGAGAAATATTAAAAAGCAGATAAAATTACTGAGTGCAGATGAATTAAATGGAACTCCGGGTTCAGGTTTTATATAATCTGATTAATTATGCTATCTCTACCGGTTTAATTTATTAGTTTGGCAAAATTCCTGTTATTATCCTAAGGACTAAGTCATAGACCCTTAAGAACTCGTTTACCAGAAAATGCTCGGTCTAATCAAGGTTCGAGCAATACTATGTAAACGGACGTTAAATTCGAGGAATTATAATTGCATCTGTAAATATTAACTTATTAAATCATAATAAGTTTTCTCCAGATTTACGGCTTAATTAACCTGTCTATTTATCACCTGGTCTGATCAAAATAGACTTAGGAAAGCATTTTAATAAATTCATGTAATTTATTAAAATGGTGAGAGAAAACCTTTAAGCGTAACAAACTGTATTTATTTTAACCGGTAGAAATATTGATTACATAATTAAACAAACCATAATTAAAAACCCTCGCCCGGAGTATATCCTCTTAGCCCGACATATTTAAGACAGAATAAGAAGTAGAGGAATACATCTGAAAAGATGTTTATTTCCGCTCCGCTATCTTATCTGCTAAATTTTTGACAGAGGTTGGACAGGATAACGGTATGAAGTGGAATGATTTATGGGATGAGATGTAGTATGGAATTTATGTGGATAATATGTGGATGAGATGTATGATTTTTGGAGAGTTTTATGGTATTTTTATGGAGGAAAATGGCATAAGTTTGGGGTGGAATGAGATATGATTTAATGGGGGGTTATAGGTTTATTTATAGTGAAATGGGGTAGAATTGAAGGGGGTGTCGGTGTGAATTGATATATATATTAATATACCAATTCACACCCATCGACATGCTCTGAAAGCTGTCCAGATCGACATGTCCGGACCACCGTCCGGACCAGTGTGTCCGGACCACCGTCCGACCAGTGTGGTCCGGACCATGTCGATTCCAAATTAGCGCGCTGGCATGTGTTGGTCCGGACCAGGTGGTTCGGACACTGGTCCGGACCAAGTTTCTTTTGCCTCTAAAATGTTCGTTTTAGCTCCGATTTGATCCCCGTTTTCGCCTACGCGTTCGTCTCTTTGTGTACTTTGATCCTAGCCTGGTTTTCCTCATGTTTAACCAATAAATTTGTGAGATAATCAATAAAACATAACTAGAGGAAAACTAACAAAGTGGAGAAATGAGCAAGAGAAGTGCTAATAAATATATGAAATACACCAATAAAACATGCTCATTTGGACACTTATCAATGTTCTTCCATCAAGCTAGTGCAACAACTGCCGTCTCAACGCTATTCGGGGTTGCAGGACCTCCGTCACCCCCGACATGCCTCTTCTCGACACCCGTAATATGCTATGTCGTAATCATTGCTCGATAGTTTACCATATAGTAGTCAATAACACAAATATGTCATTAAGGCTAATATTGTTACGCATTTAGCGTTGCTAAGACACTGGTTCGTCCAAGGCCAATCGTTTCGTACCTCACAAACGTTTCCCGTATTCCCATAATCCTAAGCTCACTGTCTTAATCCTAATATCTCGTCATCAGAGCGGTACTCCGCTCTGATACCACTTTTGTAACACCCCTCACAATAAACTCGTAATAATCACTCACGTAGCAGAATTAAAGACGTCTTACAGCAAACAATCTGATTCTTATTATATACCATCGATCTCTCAAGTTCTCAACATTCTGAAACCTTCTTATGTGTTGGGTGTCAAGTTAGGACAAACCGTAAATTTTATTCATTAATGGACAGTCGTCCTGGTGGCAAGAAGCCTGGTACCAACGGCGGTACATTCCGGCCAACGATCTATGTAGGCTCGTGTGGACTAATAGAGTGGGAACCCCGATCCGGGAAGAACACTCAGTGATCACTATGCGCAACCTGCTGGAACGAATGCAGACCAGGATTTACTAAACATTGTATCATTAATTATTACACTCTCATATGTTAGTATATTTCAATTAGTCTCCTGGAGATTCAATCTCATTGTTGGAGAAAACACATTCATTAGAGGCCCATCGGCCATATACATATACCTAGAAGTACGCTAGGTGATGTTTTAGTTCGAGTCAGCGCTCTAGAGACGGTTAATACCAGGTCCCTAAACTAAGTTGCTCACTTAGTATTAGGAGAGGTCTTTCTCTCGTAAGTCAGTACTCAGAGTCTCTCCTAAAGGTCCACATATAGGTTAAGTGATCATTGTTATCAAGTCCGAACGACGTACACGCACAATTAATAATCGCTTGACGGTCGGAACGATAAACACATACAACACATGCACAATATATTAATCTTGTCATGCAATCACAAATAATGTCCGAAACCCAAGGGAACCCTTAGAGCTTTTGGACCACACATTCACATACATTTCACGCATATCACTCTTGTCATACACACAAGTAATACCGAACCCGAGGCTTCCCTCAGGGGTTCAGACCACACAATGAACATACCGTACACCGACGAGCAAAGCTAGCGAAATGAGCGCACGTCTATCCTCTACGTTCCTGGAGTTCGAATCCCGCAACCCGATCTACTGAGAAATGTAACTCCTATCAGCATCCACGTCTTCGGATTTATAGTTTGTCGTACGGTTTAACTTACGAATACGTATTACCCAATACCGTATTTTATTCACTACATGGAGGTTGGATTCTCAGTTATCATGATATCCAACACGGTTATTTGTTCTCGTATAATTTACATATATTTACATTTACGTGTATGTATTAACACTCACATGTTTACATATACATATCTATATTTATGTATGTTTATAGGCTCGTACGTACGTATACGTAATACTCATCGCCTTATTGTTACGCGTTACATGATGGTAATTACTTAACGATCAACGTTATTGTCTAAACCCGATTCTTGTATGTCTATGCGTGCACATGCGCATAACACTTATATGTTTCCGTAGTTGCGTTCACTATAGTTCAAGCCACATTATGATATACGTTCTTGGTTATATTTCCTCCTCACATATATTAAATACAGTCTATATGTGCATAGGTATTTACAACATCACATATTATTTTTCCATCCCATATCAAGGTTCCATATTGTATGAATTACATAGTTGTTCATACTAAATTACTTCATCATTCGTTATAGCACGTATATTGTTCTTTCGTGTTGTTTATTCATAGGTTTCTTATAGGAACTTTATTTCAAGAATATACAACATACGTTTTATACATTGTCATGCCTCTTATAATATAAACTTTCTACTATACAGTATACTTTCTATAATTCTCAACCTAGACTTATCATCTTATGTAATTATTTACAAGGCATGTTTATAACATGTTAATCCCATAATGATAAACTTTCTCATACTTTAATAAATTGTCACATTGTAGTATGTTCTTTGTATTATAACCTGTCCACTGATTCCCAAACTGCCCGATCTATCTTCGGTAATATCTATACTTCCCCTACATAGTTTTGATCATTTACAAAACCTTCCCATATATTATATTTGTTACATTACTAACCTTATTAATTTATAATTTAAGATTTTCAGTCATTGTAATATACACACATATATACATATACATGTGTTTACGAACACTGCCCCAATATTTTGTCCAGATTTATACTATCTTCCCACAACTTTCTTTTATTATTATACATATATTAATTTTTTAAATCACAATTCTAACCCAAAATTCTCCCCAAATTGCGCACAGCCCTAATAATTTAACTAATCCTCAGATCATCACCAACTTTCCGGTAATTACACTCTAGCCCTCAAGTTTTTTTTTTTAATTGTTATACTTTGATACTTAACTATATATTGTAACCCTTGATCAATTAAATTACTGATTAGCCCAACATTCATCCAAATTACAAACAGACCTCTAGTGTTCAGATTTATTCCATCTAGGCCATAAAACTTTCGGAAATTACAAAGACACCCAGATAGTTTTATAAAGTTCATTCTTACTAACTCAAATCATCACCAACTTTCTAACTTGGTCAAATGTCATATGTAGTCAATGTTGACCACCCCAAATATCTCCTTTGACCAGTGTTTGGTATAGTTACAAAAACAAATAGCCTTTTTACTTCTCTAGTTTTACATTTGACACTTTAATGTTATAAAAATGTATTTTATATTAAATACATTTTCTAAAACTTTTAAAACATTCCTCCTCGGTTTAATATTAGTTCAACACCCCTATATCTTTACTAAATTTCATTGCGACCCCATAGATGATCTTTTATTTATTGTATATACTAGTAAAGTTTATTTAAATTATATCGTAACATTATATGTAATTAAAGTAACACCTAAATTCACTAATATTCATCTAAAAATATTTCTAGTTTGTTAGTTCCACTAAAATTATATTTGTGCACCAGAATTTTTATATAGTTCATTTAATCACTTTAAATTCAATATTTAAAGCTTAAGGTAAGCATACTAAAAATGGCCTAAACTCATGGCCTTAAACACAACATAATACTAAATATAAGGACATTAGAATGTTCCAACTCACCTACTAATTCACGGTTAATACAGAATTTATTTTAACACTATTAAATTGTTCTTCATTCATTAACCACTTATAGAATAAACTTAATTAGCCCATCACCAGTTAGTTTTACTAATCAAATATTTGACCATAAATTTTCTCCACATTTCTAGGATTTAAGTATCACACTCACAACAACCTATCCTCTCGGTTATTATGCAGATTATTTTTAACATTTCCAAATCCTCTTCCTTTCATCGTTAACTTATATCATTTATTTTAATATGTCTTTAATACCCAGCCTCACAATCATTAATTTCCTACGCATAATTAACATCTAAACAGCCTATTTACTCACCTATACGCTTGGTTCTGTACAGATCATGTATATTAGCTTCTCACGGTACTTTTCTTTCATCTTAGCATTTATTTTTTTTCTGACCAGGCACTTACCCACTAATTTCATGCCCTTAATTAACGTTTAATCTACCTACATACATGCATATTCTCTACGGCACCCTCCATCATTATACGGTAATGAAATATGAGTATAGCAAGGTAGTAGACACAATTACCTTGTATAATCACAACAGTTTTTTTTTTTTTTGTAAAGCAGCTCCCAACCTTCGGTGCTTTAGGAGCGTTGCTAAACCTTCATTTCAGTCTCTACAGCAAGGAGGGTATGGTTTCAGTTTTGTGCAGAAAGTAGCAATGGAAGTTAAAGCTCTAAACAACCATGTAATGGCATGATCTTTACCTTAGTTTAAGAGCTCTCCAAGGAGTGTTCTTGGAGGGGTTTTTCAGCTCTGTTTCAGTTTGACTGTACAAGGGAGCTAGCTTCAGATATTGTGCAGAAACCAAGGAGAAAATAGAGCTGTAACAACCATGGTAAGTGTGCCGGTTTTTACCTTGTTTTTGGCTTCTTCAATGGAGCTTTGAAGCAGTTCAGGGGGATGATTTTCGGTTCAGTATAGGCTGTAACACAACTCCATTTGAGCGTGGGAAAGAGCAAGAGAAAGTGTGGAGTGAATGAGTTTTTTTTTTTCAGTCATGAATATATATTAAAGGGAAGGCGTGTGTTGTGTACCTTCTTTACCTTGTTTATGCTGACTTTCTGTTCTTGTTTTGCAGCCTCAAGTGGCCCTTGTTTCCGGTTTTCCAGCAAGGAAGAAGGGGGAGTAGTTAATGTATGTAAGCTAAGTAATTTCAGGTGTTGGAAGAATGGTAAGAACACTAAGCTCCCGTGTCTGTTTGTTGGTGTTATATGCTACCGAGAGCAGGAGGAAAGGATGGAGTTTCGTCACTTCAGCCAGGATGGGTAAGGGAACCATGTCGACATGTTTGTGGGTATATAAATGCAGAAAAAGGAAGTGTCACAGCTTGTATTTTCAGACTCAACATATGGGGAGGATGAATGGCTTTTGGAGCATGTTTGCTTACCGTTTATAACAGAGAAAGAAGGACAGATTCAACTGCTGTTGCTACTTGCTGTTCCTGTCGGTTTTGAAGCCTTGAAGATGAAGTTCCAAAGTTTAGGAAAGGTGGAGGAAAGACTGATGGATCTGTAACTCCATGGAACCGCAAATGCAGAGAAAAGAAGGAGGAGGAAACCGTGACTGTTTTTCTTCCTTGCCTCTGTTTTTTTTTTTTGCTGTTGTCCTCTGGAATGAGCAGAGTGGAAAAAATGGTAGTTTGCTTCCTGCCTCGTTGGTACAGTCGAGAGAGAAAGAAAGAGGTGAGTGAGAGGCTTCTGTAGGAAGTGATGGTGGTGCTGTCATGGGCTATAGAAAAAGAACTGCAGCAGCTTCTCTTTGTCCTTGCTGTTTCAATTGAGAGATGAGGAAGGGTGGAGCTATTCTGTCGTAAGGGGAGGAGAAAAGAAGGGAGATAGTAGCTGATGTAGGTAGGGAGCTATTCTGTAGTATTTGTAGTTTATTTTATTTTCCTAAATTGTTTGTAGGTGATGTTTTTCCACATAGGATACCGAGACTGATGGGTGTATGGAGAAAGACAGTGGATTGTGCGAGAGAAGGTAGGAGTTAATTATGGGTATAAGTTGTATTTATTTAAATTAGTTTGTATTTCATCCCTTTTTTTTGTTTTCTTGTAACCGGCCAAGGAGGAAAATGGGGGATTGAATTTCTCTCCTCTTAATATTGTAAAGTACTTTGTATATATATAATTATGATTATGTGTTAATTAGTGTCTTGTGATATTATTATTACTTTTTGTTTAAATGTATATATATGGATATATTTATATTGTATTTGTGATTTGTTTGGACTATGTAATATTTATGTAGTTTAATGAGTGATATCATTTGTTTATGCTAGATGTAATAATTCGTATGTCACAAATGATATTAGATTTGGAGTTAATTTTCCTTTTTGGTGTATAGTTTAATGTCCATCTTGGATTATATATTGATACAATAATATCAATAACAATTATTGTCCATGATTTAATTTAACCCTTATTAATTAAGGTAATAAATATTAGGGGTATTTCAAAAAAATTCCCGAAGGAAACAGATCCAAATAGTGGATTAAAAAGGCAAAACGAGCTTTAAAGCACGCTTTTGAGAAACCTGGGAAATGTAATTTCAAACGAGTTTAAAGGACTAGTAAAAATTTATGGTCAATTATATGGCAAAAATTAAATATTAGTCAAGGTCTAGGACCATAAAAATAAATAAAACAAAAATCTGGAAACCGGACCCGAACTGTTAAAACTGACAGTTCGGGAATTAACGGGTGTTATCTGCTAATGACCAAGTGCCACTCTCTCACATTGTAAAATAAAGTCAGATTTCTGCCCCCTCTCTCTTGTGTCTCACGTGAAGCAGCCCCCTCTCCTTCTCTACTTGATTAATTCTACTTATTTACTAAAATACAAAACAATAAAATACAACTCACTTTATTCTCTCTCTCACACTCTCTCTCTCCCTCATTTCTCTCTGCCTCACGATCCCATCCCTCTCTCTCTGCTCTTCTTCTCCATTTTGTTCCAGCAATGGCGATTTGCAAGGGCTCCAAATAGCTCACCTTGCTCCTCCTTGTTCTACCCTTAAATCAACTCCAAATCAAGAAATTTTTACACCAAAATGCTCCTCTCATCTTGGGGATTATTTTCCACCTTTTGAAATCCCAAAACTCCATACTTCATCTCCCATGGGTGTACCACATTTTGAAGAAGAAACTTCACATTCTTGAAGCCAATCATCTTCTTGTTGTCTAAGGTAAGAAACAACTCGAAAATCCCTTTTTTCCCCCATCTTCCTTGACCGATTTTTGCTCTATTTTGAGCTCCAGTTTTGCTCCTTGTTTTAGCTTATCGGAAGCCTCATTAAGTGCTGGAGGTTGCCCATCTTTGTTCCTAAAAGCCCATTGTGAAGTAGAAGGTAAAAATCTCTACATTTCCATGCTTAAACACCCTCTTGTTTTAGGGTTGTGGCAAGAGCTTCATTTAAATTCTTGGTGCTTATTACCATTCATGGTGTTTGGTCATTAGTGTAGCAAATAACCCCATTTGGAAATCGGTTGTGGAACAAGAAGTGAGGAGGAGGGAAAATTGAAAGAAATCCAAGGTAAATAACTTACCTTAAGCTATGTGGTGTTCTAAGGACTTTGTGCTTTATCTTGGTGTAAATATAAATGCTCAGTGAAATGCAGGTGTTGCTAATAGTATGAGAAAATTCAGTGTTTAATTTAATGTTGTTTAAGGGCCTAGAGCCAAGATTTTAAGGTTTATGAATATTGAGGGCTATTGTGGTTTAGATGGTGAAAGTTAATTGTGTTTTGATGCCTTGAATGAATTGATGGTAGGAGTGTTTTAATGGGTTAAAAGATGTGTGGGAATATGTTAAAAATATGTGGAGATCATGTCAAAATCTGTGTAGAAACTAATGGTTTAAGTGCACTTCTGGATGGGAACAAACTAGATAACTACAAGGTGCTATGAGAGGGAAATGTAGTATAAAAAAATCAAGAATTGGGTAACAAGTTTAGATGATGACTTAGGCAAGTTTAAGATGTTGTACGAGTGTTAAAATATGTCTAATTACATGTAGGAACCTTGGGGTAACAATGGGTGAAGTTAACAAGTGAAACAAGAATTGAAAATGTCATTTCTGGAGGTCTGTAGCAGGGGTCCGGGACCTAGGTTCCATATCAAGTCCCGGACCATACTATAAAAACTGTTCGAGAGTTGCCCAACACTTTGGTCCGGGACCTAGGGTGAGCATTAAGTCCCGTACCACCCTATTTAAAATGGTCGAGAGTTACCCAGCATTTTGGTCCGGTACCTAAGGTGAGCATGAAGTACCGGACCACCCATACAAAACTGCCCGAGAGTTTTCACACATTCTGGTCCGGGACTTAGGTTAAGTGTGAAGTCCCGGACCACCCCTATTTAAATGGCCGAGAGTTTCAACATGAATTGGTCCGAGACTTTAGGTAAGGACCAAGTCCCGGACCACTCTAAAAAACCTTGTTTTAAGTTATCAAATGGTGTCTACTGATGGGGATGATTGGGTATTGATGTTATACGATTATTTAGCACATGTTTGGTGACTTATAATCACCATTAGGAGGGTGAACAAGTATAGGTTTAGGTGTGCAAGTGTACGACATAAATATGTGTAGTAGTTAGCTAAACGGATGTCAAATAATAATTAACCGATATTATACATCATGTATAGGAACTACGTTTGGTGGAACACAATCACAGCAAGGACCAAGGTATGGTTTTCTTGCAGTCTGTTGCCTACCAGTTTACACCGGCTTGTGTGTTGCTTGTTTTTCTGTGTGTTTAAAACCTTGTAAGATTAAATCATGAAATGAGTTTACAGTTCTCATTATTAATGTGACGTGTGCGTACCGATACCGGTAACCTCGAATGCGTGCTAACTGTTAATTAACCAAAGCTAGGAAACGTAAGAGAACGGTATCCGGTAATAACGTCCCCAACCTAAGGAATGTTCTAACCACGGCTATGTATGTTTAGTGGTGGCACTTGTTGTTGAATTATGCCTTGCTTCCCTTGTATGTCTAACTGACTTAAACACTTACTTGTGTGAGATATTGTTAAGCTCCCATTGTGGGACTTCTAACAAGTGCTAACCTGGGGAGTGAGGAATCCGGTCGTTCCGGTCACGCGTGTATGTATGGGAGTCGACATCTGCATCAGATTCGGCTCTTCCTTATGTTAGGGTAGTTTTCCTTCTTGG